>CM065052.1:178863834-179388834 GCA_032883995.1 Coronaproctus castanopsis | reverse complement strand
AGACAAACAGCTTGTAGAAAATCTGGGTGGTTTTAGAAAAAGATATTGTCCAGAACAGATACTAAATTTGAAATGAATACTAAAATATAGGAGATTGATATCCAAAAACATAATAGTAACTTTTGTTGACTTTAAGAAGGCTTACGACTCTATAGACAGAGAAGCATTATTTAACATATTAGATGAATTAGGTGTGGATAGTAAACTTATTGTCGTCACTAAACAAAAAACATTGACAAACACAGTATCTAAAGTTAAATTATCAAAAACCGTTCCAAATAAGAACAAGAGTAAGGCAAGATGGATTATTACCAACATTATTCAACAGTGTACTAGATGAGATAATTAGAGAATGGAGAATTAGAACAAAGAAAGAAGGTATTCGAAGAATTAGAACGACATAGAGATCGATTGTCTATCCTTTGCAGACGATATTTTGTCGGATACTGTGGAAGATGTAGATATTTTAAAGGAACAAGCGGGAAAAGCAGGATTAGAAATTTCTTTTGAAAAAAAAAATAAAATATATAACTAAATCAGAGATGCCCCGAAATATATAAGAACGAAATCAGGGAAAATTCAAAGAATCATAAAATTTAAGTATCTAATGATAATGTGTTGGACAAAGAGACTCATTATAGAAAGAGTCAGCACAATGGAAACAGCATTTCGGTTAACGAAAAATTTGTACAACGAGAAATCGATGTCAAAATAAGACATTATAATACAGCGATTAAGGCCAGAATGTTTTTACGCGTCAGAATGACTCACAATGAATTCAGTACACAGTATTAATACGATCGAAAAGAACAACAGGATAATCAGGAAAATCCTCGGACCAAGATATGTGATACGTGGAAATGAAGAACTAATAAAGAAGTATATGAAATAGTCGAAAAAATAACACTATTGCGTAAAAGAAGGGTCGGATTTTACGGTTATTTTAAAAGGGTAGTAAAAGATTATCCAAAAAATTATTCGATTTTTTGATAAAAATCAGAATACAAGAATAAGCTGGTTTGTAGAAATTAAAAAGGACTTCGAAATGAAGAGAGAACAAGAAGAAATCAAAAGTAAGCAAGTATTTAGAGAAAGAAAATTGGAAATTTCGAAGGTATCAAAAAAAAAAAAAAAAACGAAGAAAAAAACTGGCTCAATATGGATGGATGAAAAAAAGAAGAACATCGACGACAGAGGATGGTATTGCTTGGAAAGACTATGAATCGTGCATAAAATTATTTCACGTGGTTCTTATTACATGGCCTAATTCGAAAGAAAAAATAATAATTATGATTGTTATACCAACCGCAACGATAGCTCATTTCATCGCTCCCATCTCTACAGTCCATTATATCATCGCAAACCCACGACTGTAATACGCACGTTGAATTATGATCGCACTGAAATTCGTGAGGCAAACACGTCTTCGCTATAACAAATATCATTCCGTTAATAGTAAGTCGCAATTTTATACATCAGACCAAAACGAATTATTCGTTTAACTCTTCGTAAGTAAATATAAATTATAACGATTACAAAAAATTATTGATTGTTTTTAAATTTGTTATATCACTCTCGTATCGGTGAAAATATTTTCATAAATGGTTAATTCTACATGGATTTTATGCTGTTATCGTACGTCGAACTATTATTATCATTATTATTATTATTGTTCAGCAATAAGTTGTTGTCCGCACATTGTTTAACGCGCTTATTATAGCATTAGGTAACAGAAATGTGTTCGAGTCGGTAGCGGTTTACTAATTTGATATTGACACTTATAAATATTGGTAACGATACAACAAAGCCAATTTGAATTGCAAGATTTAGGTTTGTGCAATTCGCAAAAGTACGAATTAATAAATCGATAACGCGGTGACTTCAATTTTAGTTTACATTATACGCATGCGCGTGTATGGAATTTCCGATATTTTCTCGCTTTTTTACTTATTTCAGGCGAAAACTGAAGAAGACATTTAGAGGTAATTTCTCTCTTCTTAGGAATAAATTCATCAAGAACGTCTTACGACTTTAAAAAATATCAAAATCTAGATCTATAAATATATCTTTGAATCGAGTGGTTTTTGTTTCTCGCGTTCGAATATCGTTTCATAGCATTATCTATCTTAATCTCGCTATCATTCATCGTTGAATTGTCTTCATTCTACCGGCGGCGGTGAGATAATTCTAATTTATTACTAACACTAACATTACTGTTATTATTGTTATTATTATTATTGTTACTATCGTCGTCGTTTTGTATAGCGTATACCTGCGTATGCTTGGCATTTACTAAACAACGACACGTGCGTTGTCGTTGTTTATAATATTGTGCGTATCTAAATAATAATGATAGGCCGTTCCCCCCCTCCGAGTCGTACTTCGTCACCAACTTTCTTGTCGAAGTCCGATAAAAATTCCGATACTACTAGTAGTAATATTACAAGCACTAAAAAAATTAATAAAATAAGTTCGCAGAATAGTATCGTATATAATGGTTCTAGTAATGTCAACATGAATGTTGATAACGAGCAACCTACACAGGTAATGGACACGACATGCCAATCCACGTGCACTAATTCAAAATCATGTAAGACGGTTCCTCCTCTTACACTTAAACAAACAACAAATTCATGGCAAATTATACCACTCAGAAAACGTACTCGGGTACAAACTCCTGAAACTTCTCCTGATGTAGAAGTAAAAGGAAATAGATTCTGGCCATTAAGAAATCTTCCTGACAGTGACATTTGTATATCGAATATGCAAACAAGAACTGAATGTGATCGAGAAATCGACGCAACAAGAAGTCCAAAGCCACCCCCCATATTTCTGTACGGGGTAATCAATTATAAACAAATGGAACAGTGTATCTCTACCATCATAAACAAAGATGAATTTACTTGTCAGGCATTAAAAGACAAAATTAAGTTGAAAGTTAATAGTGCAGATAACTTTCGAAAAGTTATTAGATATTTAAAAGAAAATCATATAATTTATCATACTTATCAATTGAAAGAAGAACGGGCGTATCGTGTCGTTCTTAAGAATATCCACCACACTATGCCGCTAGAGGAAATTAAAGAAGCATTAAATAAACAGGGATTTCTAACGAGAAACATAATAAATATGCGACAACGGAAAACTAAACAACCTTTACCAATGTTTTTCGTAGACCTTGAACCTAACGTTAACAATAAACTGATATACGATATGCAGTACCTGCTGAATATGAAAATAAAGGTTGAACCGCCACGCAAGAATAAGGGAGTAATACAGTGTACTAGATGCCAAATGTTTGGTCATAGTAAAGCGTATTGTGCGCTGCCATTTATTTGTGTGAAGTGCGGCGGACAGCATGATACTAAAAATTGCACTAAATTAATGAACGAACCGGCAAAATGTACACACTGTGAAGGCAACCATCCGGCAAATTACAGAGGGTGTACGGTATATAGAGAATTATTAAATAAAAGGAACAAAAATCAAAACCAACCACATCAAAATAAAAATGATGTTCATAACTTTGAGCTAACTGCTGCAGATTTCCCACAAACATCCAGTACAGATAATTTGGACAAACCCAAAAATGCTTTCAAACGTTCTTTTAATACTGTTTTATTAGACACAACAAGAAAGCAACACACGCCTCAAGCAACGTCCTACAATCCAAATAATAATGATCAAAATAATTGCATTAATAATCAACTCCAGGAAATATTGCTGGAATTTAAAAGCATGTTTAGCCAATTAATACAACAAAACAGCATGATAATGAATTTATTATCAACAGTAATAAATAAATTGGTTTCCAAATGAATTGCCTACTAAGAATAGCTACATGGAACATAAATGGATTGGCACAGTATTGCCATGAAGTTGAGGCATTTATTATAAGTAACAAAATTGATATTCTGTTGATATCTGAATCGCACTTCACAAATAAGAGTTTTATTAAAATACCATATTACACAGTCTACGATACTCAACACCCAGATGGTACGGCACACGGAGGTACGGCTGTTATAATAAAATCGTCAATGAAGCACTATGCAATAACCAACTTTACTAAAGCATATCTACAGGCAACCACCGTAATCATTGAAACAACTTCGGGTCCTATCGCAGTGTCATCGGTTTATTGCCCCCCTAAGCATAACATTAAGGAAGAACATTTCGACGAGTATTTTAAAAGTCTTGGAAATAAATTTATAGCTGGCGGAGATTTTAACGCCAAACATATATCATTTGGCTCTCGCTTAATAACACCAAGAGGGAGACAATTACATTCGTGTCTACTAAAAAATAAATATCAGTGCTTGTCCGATGGAAGGCCGTCATACTGGCCAAGTGATATAAATAAAGTTCCTGATTTATTGGATTTTTTCGTCAGCAACGCAATTAATGTAGGTCATACATTAGTTGAATCGTCCATGGACGGAACCTCTGATCACTCACCAAAAATATTAAACCTCAACAGCACAGTGATGCAGATCCCCATGATGCCGAAACTGACAAACAAGAAAACTAATTGGCATATGTTTCAGGAGATGGCTGAAAGTGAAATTGATCTCAACATTTCGTTAAAAACTGAAGAAGATATTGAGAGGGGGGTCGAACACTTTATTAAGTGTATTCAAAAATCGGCATATTTAGCCACTCCGATAAATAAGACAGGTAGAAGAACAACAAGTCACCCGAAAGTGATAAAAGATATGATCGCAGAAAAACGACGTCTAAGAAGAGTTTGGCAATATGATAGGACCCCAACAAATAAAAATGCACTCAACAAAATGACCAAAAAACTGAAGAAAACACTCTCAGGCATGAAAAATGAAGTCTTTCATAAATATTTAACCAATCTTACACCAACGGCAGATACAGATTATTCCTTATGGAGGGCCATTAACAATATAAAGATAAATCATGTATCTCAGCGTCCACCAATTAGAATGGAAAACAGCCAATGGGCAAGAACAGATCAAGAAAAGGCAGAGGAATTCGGTAAATATCTCTGTAAAATTTTTCATCACGATAATAATAGTACATTAACGCCCGAAGAGGAAAATATCTGTAACTATTTGAAAACACCATTTCAGATGTGCCCACCTATCAATTCTATATCACCAATGGAAGTGAAGACGTGTATACGAAAACAGCTTCACCCAAAAAAATCACCCGGTTATGATTTAATAACCGCAGTAATGCTTAAAAACTTGCCACGGAAAGCAATAGTATTCCTAACGTATATTTTTAACGCGATTCTCCGTACAGGTTACTACCCTATCCAGTGGAAATTCGCATCTATAATTATGCTGCAGAAGCCAGGGAAACCACAAGAACTAGTCACATCATACAGACCTATCAGCCTACTACCGACTATGTCAAAATTGCTCGAAAAACTAATTTTAAAAAGACTACAATCTATTCTCGATGATAAAAACATAATACCAAATTGGCAGTTTGGTTTCAGAAACAAACACAGCACAGTAGAACAGACTCATCGAATAGTCAACTTAATCAACAGTACTTTTGAAAACAAAAAATTTTGCCCTGCGGTGTTTCTCGACATCGAGAAAGCCTTCGACAAAGTGTGGCATACTGGCCTACTATACAAGCTGAAACTGAACTTGCCACACCAATACTATACGCTATTACAATCATATTTAACAGACAGATATTATCAAGTAAATATAAACGGTGCCCGATCACAAATATATCCTATACGCTCGGGAGTTCCTCAGGGCAGTGTACTCGGTCCGTTGTTATACCAGATATATACATCTGATTTTCCAGAAAACAGATACACTACTACAGCCATGTTCGCGGACGATACGGCGATATTAGCTACTGATAGTAATTTAACAGTTGCTACCACACAACTCCAGAATCATCTTCTGCAACTGGAGAAGTGGCTTAGACTATGGAAAATTGCAGTTAATGAGTCGAAGTCGAATTACCTCCTATTTACGTTAAACAAAAAATTTGCAAACGTGGCGATCCAGTTAAATGGAAAAACGGTCCCAACAGTAAACAAAATAAAATATTTAGGGCTACATCTAGATCAACGTTTGACCTGGAAAGATCATATTGACACCAAACGGAAACAACTGGATCTAAAACTACGAAGCATGAGCTGGTTGATAAATAGATATTCATCGCTGTCCGTAGAGAATAAAGTTCTATTATATAAAATTATTCTGAAGCCAATATGGACCTACGGAATCGAAATATGGGGAACAGCCAGCGATTCACGAATAAAAATACTCCAGCGATTCCAGGCAAAAGTCCTGCGTAACATTGTGCGTGCGCCGTGGTATATTCGCAATGACGACCTTCATAAGGATCTCCACATGCCAACTGTAAAGGAAACTATCAACATTCATAGTGAAAGATATATCCAGCGATTGCAGTATCACGGGAATCCGCTGGCAGCCGATCTTAAGGATAACAGCGTTAAATTTCAACGGCTGAAAAGACTCACGCAAGTGGAGTTGTTTAACCGGTCTTAACCCATGTTCATCAAATGAAGAATGGCTGTCGTTGGGCGGCGTTCTGTTAATATTCGATATATCCAATAACAATGCTACTTATTATCCAGCTAGGATAGATTGTATGCAAAAAAAAAAAAAAAAAAAAAAAAAAAAAAAAAAAAAAAAATCTAAATTTGGATCAGTTAAGTCGATAAATCTTTTCTAATCAATACCGAGAACTGCATTCTTGACAGCTCGTAAATCTACCCTCTTAAAGTTATATGACACATTTCGAAATACCATCATTTTGTGTAAAAGAGATCTAGATGCTTTTATAAAAGAGCTGGGTAATAAGCATAGTCACGTATCGATAGATCATTAGTCTAACGGTTATAAAAAGACCAGGGCTGGCCAAAATTAAATCAAAGGTTTCCATCGATAATTGGCTACATTGTTCAGGCACTTGAAATCGTTAATGAAATTCGAGAAAAGCTAAACAGTACGTTTTCGCGATAAACTAAAATAGCTCATAATTAGCAATGTAATTAGTAGTACACAGTTAACTAAGTCACAGATAAACCAATACCATAAATAATATTACTAATATTTAAGTTACACTCGCATAGCTTTGTATTCAACTATTTCATATTCTGATAGTAGATAACGAGCAACATTATTATATATAAAAAATAAAAAAAAAAAACATTTCTTACAAAGAATATCGAGTAAAACAAATAGAAAGCTGAAATCAAAATTAATAATACGCATATTATACTAAATAACCAAGTGCAGACTAGTTTAAAATAAATAAGTAAAAATACTAATTATTATTGTTAAACATATAATCAAGTTAATACAATTATAAAATAGTCACATATTAAACGCTTTACATAAATCTTCCTCATCTCTTACTCTACAAATAGATTCTGCATCGGGGTTTTCTCATAAGTGTATGCACAGTATTGATCCAAAAACACATTTATACATCTCACTATATCACTTATAACGGTTATTTAAATTTTCTACATTCCGTTTAACCGACCTTAATTTGTCGGTCAAAGCACGTTTTGTTTTTACGATTATCGGCGTTAGGTACTCGCGTGGGAAGACTATCGATAGTGTTTATATCGGGTAATTTTACATTGTTTAACATAGAAACTTGCACTGTAATCTTCAATTTTTCATTTTCAAAAATAGGAACTCCATTAATTTCAATTATCTTCCTTCTTTGGTATTAAGGCAAGTTATTAATTTTAATGTTAAGTTCTCGAATTACCTCATTTTTAGCCTTGTTAATTTTCAAAAGGTGTGCTATAAGTGATAGTATTTAAATATTTTTTTTTTTTTTAGTTTTAATTACTACAGAATATAGGGTATTTCAAAACAAGATTCATGATTTAAAGAATTATAAGAATATGAAATGATTTTTTATGAAGTATAAGTATGAAGTTTTGTCTGTATACATAAAGATTTTTTTTTTTTAAATAGTATATTTAACCGATAAGAATATTTTAAATTAAAATAAACTTACAAAATATAAAAACATTATAATCAACTTACAACAATTCTGTTCATCCGACGATAATCCGAAGGCAGTTGTATTGTCCAAACAATCATTATCACGATCACACACCCATATATGAGGTATACATTTTCCAGTGAGACATTTGAAGCTATTACCGACACATTTAAATGGATCTTCGTCGAAATCATCGAAATTAGCTGTAAGAAACAGATTTTTGATTTCGAATTTTTTAATGCGAAAACTTTTATTTCATAAAAAATAAAATTAAATAAAATTTTAAAAAAAAATTATTTATATTTTACCATACAGTCGACTAGTTTCGTTCAGCATCATTCATCATTCAGGCTTAATTATATTGCTGTAGCGTGCGAAACTAATATCGAATGAAGCCAGAACTAGTTGACTGTGTTTTTAATATAAATAATTACGAATTGCACGATAAAGAGTGTTTACATTGTGTTTTTAAATATAGCATTATTAAAAACGAAGCAGAATTTCCCGTGTAAAATGAAAAGCGAAATTCGTACCACTAGTGCAACCCGTTTCATCAGAGTGATCGTCGCAGTCAACGTTATCATCGCAACGAAGTGGTAACGGAATACAACGACCCGATTTACAACGAAATTCGTCTGCCGAGCATGGACAATCTAATTCGTCAGTCAAATCGTTACATTCGGGAACGCCGTTACATTTTAGTTCATTCGGATAACAAGAATTTTGATCACATCGGAAAAAGCCTTGCATGCACTTACGCCGAGCTGTATGAGAACAACGCATGTAGTAAAATTAGTTCGTTCATAAATATATCATTATATACAATTATGAAGATAAGAGCGAGAATAATCACAAAAAAAGTGATTTAAAAAAAAATAAACATAACGTTAACTATTAAAAATAAAAAAAGCTCTATCTTTCCTACATGCGATGTTAGTTTTTAATATATATATATATATATATATATATATATATATATATATATATATATATATATATACATTTGATCCATTTAAGAACATAGCAGGCAACAGGAATGAATTTAAGAACATGGTTGCCTAACTACAAGAGAAGAGCAAGGTTTTCTTTTAATATATATATATATATATATATATATATATATATATATAAAATTTTAATAATGTAACATTTGCTATTTTTTGCGAGCCGCACCTCAGAATACATTGTTTATTAATTAAACGACCTCATTTATATTGTAACGAAGAATGATAGACCTATCGCTAGAGCACACACCTATTATGCGTATTTAATATCACATAGAACCAACCAGGATAACACCTATTTATATTTTTGTCATCCTCAAACTTATGAAAAAACAAGCCGGAAAAGGCAATAGCTTGCCCAGAATGTGTCATTCGTCAATCTTTAAGTTAATAAGGATCGTCAAGCGATGTTCTCTACCAACTTTTTAACGTTGGCGATCATCTACTTGAGTTGATTATCAACAACCCTAATGCGCATTTCGATCGCGTCCAACTTAAAAAAACTTTTTCAGATCATCTACCTGCGTTGTTCTTGGACGGGCGCGACCACGGTTACCATTTATTTTACCTACTATTAAGATGAACCATTTCGTATTTGCCATTTCTTATTATATAAATAATTTGTTGCAACTTGTTTCTTTTAACTAACTGAGACAATGTAATACGTCAAAATTTTATATATATATATATATATATATATATATATATATATATATATATATATATATATACCTATTTATCCACTCGAACGTGTATACAACATAAAACACATGCAAACACAAAGTCAGGCAATATGTTTATTTAAGTGTGATAACAGTGTAATAATATAGCTCAAGTTGTGAATGAACTAGACACGGATGGATTCGCCATCCTTGCTACCCGTACATTTCGTAGTCCTTTAGAATACTGTTCAATTGTTTGGGATCCATATTATAATAAATACATTAGGTTAATTGACAAAGTTCAGTGTAAATTTTTAAAATATCTATATTACGGTATATCAGGTATTTACCCTAAATATATGAATTACGATATATTAAGAAATATAATGGATGTGGGAGGTCTTTACACTACAGAAGGAAAATAGGCAAATTAAGGTTTCTTCATGATGTATGCAACGGTAGAGTTAATAGTGAGTATTTAACATTAACCATCTCCTATATTGTATCAAGAACAAATAGCGATCGAATCGTTTTTTAGTGAGCCGCGTGCACGAAAAAACCTCGGTTTAAGTTCTCCGTTACCGTCAGCTTTCCGCTTATATAATTCGTTTTTGAACATATTTCCCTGTATGGATATATACACGTTGATAACAGATATTTCTTTAATAAGTTGCTTCCCGAACATATTTTGCGATGAGAACAGGATTTTCGCTGTTGTCTATTCCAATGGTTCTAGATTGTTATTATGTGGTGTGTGTTTGGTACATGTGTTCCTTTACTAATGCACATGTAGTATATACGTTAAGGTTTATATTGTATTTATTAATTTGTCAAAAATTATTCGTCCGTTTATTTCGAGTAAGATTGTGTGAATGGGGGTGTGATGTATATTTTAATGAGTGTGAGACTTGTGAATGTGTTCAATGTATTTTTCTTTGTATTTTATTTTTTTTTTACTTTTAATTTTATAATTCAGAAAAAAATTATTTATTGTATTATTTTATTTATAAGCCTACACTATAATTGGCTTTTAACTGTTGTGTGGCTTCGTTAAATAAATAAATAAATGTACCGATTACTACATGCGATATCTATTTAGCTAGGCAAAAAAAAAAAAAAGACACGTAGCAATAGTTTCGAAAACGAAACAGGGGGACTAACGAAATTATGAAATTTTACATCGAAACGGAAAGTGATATTACTGAAAATTACGCCATTGGCCGATTCTGAAAATTCGGATAATATATACATACATACATATATATATATTATATGTATATATATACATATAAAATATATTATATATATATATATATATATATATATATATATATATATATATATATATATATTCAAAGAATAGTTAGAAATTACTTTCTATTGTTCAAATGAAAATGTAATACAAAACATCAAATATATACTTGAATAACATTTAAAACAATAACGTCAGAGTGTTATTGGAAATGCATTTACATATTAGGTTCAATGTAATTCGACAAAAACCGAAAAAATACAAATGTTGATAAATTTTTACCTAAAACAGAGTGTATATAAATGCGCCTATTAATAAACCGACAGTAGGCTAAACTATACGAGCTGGCTACCCATACGCAGGCATATACTGCACAACAACCTTCAGATTAAAAATAAATAAATAAACAAACTTTCTCGTTAATACGATTCATACCGCAATATACGAGTTCTTCATCTGAACTATCTTCACAATCTGGAAGACCATTACACGTCTCGTTATAATTGATGCAACCCGAAGTTCCGCATTGAAATTGATGTTCCAGGCAAGTGAATAATTCATCTACGCAACGCGCGCCGTCTTTTAATAAATGACGATTTCCTTTGCAAGTGCAATTTACATTACCGTACAAATCTAGATTACAAATATCCTCGCAGCCACCATTCACAACTCTACATTTGTTGGACATACCTACACAGAAAAATATATGCTATATATATATATACATATATATATATATATATATATATATATACACATATATATATATATATATATGTATATATATATATATACGCACAATATTTACGTACACGCACGATATGTGTTAGTATATTTATGCGTATGCCATGTAATCGAAGAGATCGTACGATTTTTACGTTAATTGGAATGATATTTAAGTTAATTGGAATGATATTTAAGTTAATTGGAATGATATTTCGTACGAATTTAGACTATTACGAATTGATCACGTATTATAGCTGGAAACAACTACGCTGATTAAATTTTTTTTAGCGTTTAATTTTTTTTCATTAACTATCATGAAATTAATAATTTCGACTTTTTTCACCCTTGACGCTAAAAGAAATACTGCAGCCACAGTCATCATGATCATGTTTACATTAAGCTTTCGAATACGCTTAAAAAACAATAAAAATGAAAAAAATAATAAGGGAAAATCAACATTTTCCAAAATTAAATACTTACAATCCTCCGTAGTTCGATCAACAGCTATAATTCCCATAGGACGACCGATTAATCTACGTAAAACGATAGTTTCGTCACCGGTATATTTATCACATCGCATAACAGACTGTAAAATCCAATCCGTCCAGAATAAATAATCGCCATAAACGGTCAAGTCGAACACGTGTTGAGGACTAGCCTTATCTAATATCTACGAGAAATTATAAAATATAAACGATTTCTAAATGGGATCAGTGTATTAAATTATATCCGTTTCTTTTAATTTTACGCGCCAATAAGAAACGATAATCAAAATTTTATTTAATTTTACGTTAGTAAAGACGATAATAATAATAATAATAATAAAACACAATATTTGAACACCAAAAAAAAAAAAAACATTGTCGTATTTACACGGTTTTCCGCCTTTTACTTCTCCATTCCGCACTTACGCGGTGGAGCAAATTTATAAAAAAAACATGAGATCAAAAAGGTGCAGAGAACTCTAGTAGGCTTAATAGTTAACTGTGTGTAAGTTTTGTGTTGCTTCAGACGAATGCTATCAGTAAACCGCAATTTTCAATATTGCCCGTTATATTGTGTATATCGATTTAAATTCATATCTGTCAATTTTCAACAATAGATGAAAAATCTAAACATCTTTAACGAATTCTCTTGATGTACGTAGGAAAAAAAAGTATGATAAAAATTTTAATAACTTACGAACCGGTGAGTGTTATGCAAAGACTGTTGCATTACAGCCCGTAAAAAACTCTACGGAATATGTGTAGCTTTATTCTCAATTCTACTTACCGGACCAAACTAACTAGGAACACTTTAGTACAGAGCAAAACATAAAACGACCAAAACACAAAAAATAAGAAGAAAATTTACACTGTATCACTTTATACGTGATACCTTTACACCGAGTTGTATGAAATGCCCAACATCGAGCAAAACCAGACCAGTATGCTTATTAAAATTACAATTATGCCTATAAACAATAAATACGATCAAAAAGCCTTTTATTATACTCTATATATAGATCTTTGATCTTTCACACTTCTATTCTGAGCTCAAGTCTTATCGGAAATAAAAATTTTTCATGGTAAAAATGCCTCTACTCACATATCTATCTAATTGATCGATAGATGGTAAGAATTTAAAATATAGGAATATAGGACCATGTGTATATGGGTATTTTGAAGAGCTAAGAGAAATTCCAGAAGCAGTGAAGGATGTGGACGCCAACCTTCGACAACGAAGACGGCTCAAGAAGAACAAGAAGAGAAACGCAATATTTATAGGAAAGGGAACATTAATACTATGAAGACGTTGATAAAAAGCGACACGAAAATTACTATAATGGGAACATTCGAGAATAACATGGTCCGCATCGGTCAACAACCATAGCATGCGAGCAATTAGGAGAACTAACAAGTTTCAACTTATGTAGCGAAGCAAAAAGTCGACAAATGGTAGTAATAAAACCCCGCAATTTGATCGTTTCAACATGAATATTGTAGAACTACAAATAAGCAGGTATGTCAGGTTCAATATGTCTTACTGTAAATGGATCAGACCATAGATTTTTTCAGTATTCCTTATGCGCAAATTTAATGTACACTAGAAGATCTATAAAAAGAGTATAATAAAATAAGAATGTTAACTGTATAGGCGACCAAATGATCAGCTAGATTGTTGCCATAGATACCGCGCTATGTCCGGGGATACGAAACAAATTTAACTATCATCTCGTGCAATTGACGTATATAATTGTAAATTTTATAAATAACGGTAAACGAGAGATGAGCTGGGAGTGCTGTAACGTCGGTAAGCAACTTGCGATTAAACTTACGAGGCAAAAATAATACAACACTATAAAAAATCGTCAAAATCACTTTTAAACTTGATGACTCGGGAAAATATGGAAATCGAGTTGTATGATTATCTAAATAAATATCACGGTTATTATAATTCGATTAGTATTATAAATGATACGGCGGATTATAAATTACTTCATACCACTCGATTAGTTCCATCAAATTCGCATCGTTCAATTTTATCTAAACGAGCGTCGGACCAGTACAATTTCTGATTAAAATGATCCAACGTTAATGCGTTCGGCATTCGTATGTTCGTCTTAATGATCGATTCCAAATGATAACCGTTGGTATAAGATCGCTGAATTTTCGGATAAATTTCGTTCCAATTCGTCCAGTATATCATCCTAAAAAAAAAAGAGATAATTAAAATATAGGACCAAAGCAACTTTTTTCGATCGATAAAATTATTTACGACAAATACCAGGCGATTAAAAAATATTACATATTTTAGAGTCCGATAAAATTTACGAAAATTCAAATAAAACCGTTTAAAAAGTGTACCAGTATCAGTAGAAACAGGAAGTGCCATACTTTATTTAGAATTACAATTGGAAAACATAAGTATTTACTCGTTCGCTTCTTAAAATTGGAATCGAAACATAAAATTGAAAAGAAAATATTCACAAACTTACATTAAACATCTTTGATATGTTTCGAGTCATGCAGAGAAGTACCAAATTAAGTTGATGGCCATAACAGTGAATAGCCCTTACAGAAGGTCCGTTATATATTTACTAATTTGTTTCTTAAAATGTCCAACTTCTTTAACACACTGATAATACGACAATGCGATTGCTATTTTATGCTTTGAGACATCGTATCGGCAAATGGTTCTTTAACTTGACCATTGATGAACGAAAAATTACGCTCATTTATATACTACAGAAATGTCGAAGTTTCATCTGCTTGTACTAAAAAGAAATTAACTGCTTGCGCTTCTAATTAAATTTTTTCATTAATAAACGTCTGAAAAATAGAAACAGGGTTCTGTAGACAATCGAGAAGCCAAAGAATCTGGACACGATCGGAAGACTGTACAATATTTCCAGCGAGTAAAGATCTGAATTATAACTTATGAGAAACCTTAAATCGAATTCGAAGTGGAACAGTATTTTTTGATAACGACTGATAAAATGGTGGAAATAAAACTAAGTAATAAAGGACGGAAACGAAAAATATAAAATAGAACTACTTGTATCGCCTTTTTTTAAATTAAAATCGTCGCTATAATGATGAAATAATAAAAAATTATCGTTATTACTTGCTAAAACAATATTGTAAATTATGTTGAGAAAGACAACACTGATGCAGAGAAGACAGAAGGCGACTGAATCATTCGTGAAACTTCACAGAACGCGGTGTACTAGTAAAACTTTATGATTGCATCCCGTTTATTGCAGCTATTGCAGCTTCGTTTTTTATAATAAGGAAAAAAATACAATACACGTCCGCTCACAAATCTAAAATTTACATTGTTATTCCGCTGCAAAACAGATTACAAAGTTAAGGCAGCAAAAGTAATATGAAAAACTTGCAAAAAATACAAAATCACTGCCTTCACATTATGCTCGATAAACCTAAATATTTTAAAATGCACGATATTCTCAATTTACCGTATATATACACGAGAGCTCAATTAAAACCGGTCTTTAAAATTTTATAAACTATGCGAAATGTCTAATTTGGATATTCTAAAAGGTATCGTACGATGATGTCGCTAATACCTAGATGCAAGAAATACGAACATAGGCGATTAGAACATATTTTCTTAACGTATTTTACTTTATATTTCTCCACTTCTCACAGAGTTCAATTGATAGATTAAATGTACCGGTTAACACGTTTTCTTATCGTAAATTTTATTTCCAACTTTTAGTTTATATCTAAATTTCTTACTTGCGCATTTTATAGACTTTCAATTGATAGATTAAATGTAATGATTAACATTTAATCACTTTATCTGTATAATCATTGTTTAGAATTTGTTTTTCATTTTTGTTGTGCGTGCTTTTTTTTTAATTGAATTTTTTCCCACAAAAATCAAAAGTCATTTCATATTTCATATAAACGTATTTTACATGTTATTCTATAAATAATTCGGTGGGCTTATTCTTTTTTTTAATCTCTTTCACTTTTACATACAACAGTTTATATATTATATATACATATATATATAATATATATACATATATATATGTGTGTGTGTGCGTGTTATGTAATCGCTTTTTCACAGGGATATCATTTGTTTATAAATATTCATATATTTGTTCAGGCATTTTAATGATTCGATTATTTCCATCTAATCCAACAAAATTAAATTGGAAAATGAGCATTGTTTAGCTTCTGTTTTTTATTTTTGTTTTGAGTATGTGTTTTTTATTTTTAATTTCATTTTTTCTAAAAAAAAGTCAAAAGTCATTTCATTTTTAATTTGAACGTACTTTACATGTTATTCTACACACGTTTTTACATACAAAACAACATGTTGTTAATTTTAATATATATTCATCATAACGTCGTTAATCAACAGTCTCCAATCATGTATATATATATTCTAATTCCAGCATTTGACCATAAGAAATACATTATAAATGGGCTTCTTGCATTAGGGCAGAGGAAGTGGCAGCTAATTTCACAAAACATCAAACTATGGCAAATCGAACATTCGATCGATCCTTGGATAACTTCGCTTACAAGCCGTAGAGACGATATGGTCATCATCAGATTGCGCCTAGGCAATACGCGTCTCACCCATACGTATCTTATTAATAAAACTTTGGCTCGACTGTATTCCGGCTGTGGCATTATCCCCTCTATTTCTCATATTCTAGTTGACTGTCCTTCATACTCCTAGCTTAGATGGCCTATAAATCTTCCTCATTCGCTTCATCACCTATTCAAAGATGACCGCGTTTCATCGTCGAATCTAATTATTTTCCTGTACCGGTACGGTCTCAATCTAATCTTCTTTTCCTACCGTGCCTCTAGCCTTAGCTTCTGAACACGGCACGTTAATTTAATATAATAATAATAATATAATGTAACACACCAAAACGGTTAAAATATGTAACTTTAAAATAACAATTATAAAATTTATATATATATATATAAATAGTGTATTCCAAAATATAGGAATAACGCATAGTACATTATGTGTATGTGAGTGTATATATGTATATATGTGTGCGTATACATGTATGTATATTAGGTAGGAACATTTCTATGAAAATACGAATAAAAGACAGGATCAGAGCAATATAATGTCTCATAAGGGGAGTAATAAAGGCCGAATTCAGTGTTGTCCACGTCACAATAATAAACGACATGGGGGCGAGATTAAATGAAACAATTTCGAAATTTCTAATTGGCTATTCCCAAAAGAGAAATCGAAGATTAATGCTGGTATCAAATAAGGCAAACGAAAAATAAACCTAACAACACAAAAAGAAATTATGATTTTAAGAATTTCCGCCTTGAGTCCTCGTGAAAGAATCACTCTAGTCAGAATAAAAGTACAGCCGGACGGATCGAGGCGAGATCCGTAGTCGAACGTGCCAACATCGCAAATTATGTATAAATATCGAAGTTAACGTAGATGCATGAACATATTATATATGTGTATATATATTATGACCTCCCCCTTTTTTTAAAAATTTTGTTATTAAATCGTACCGTAAAAGTTGTTATAATACGTAGTAATTTAGATCGCTCCTAAATTTATGTCGCAAAAATTTATTATCACGATAGCAATAGCGAAAATTTAATGTCGCGTAATTTTTTATAAAACTTCCAAATAAAATAATTACAATTAAATTATCGGTCGTTTTTTAATTATCAGTATCACAGTTGTTACTGGCGGTTGTCATCTCTAAACGAGCATTATCAATACTTACTAGGTAAAAATATTAAAATTTTAATTTTAATTTTGTCAATTTACGCATTATTTGACAAATGTAGAATGCAGTGATTTTTAAAAAATAAACAACGGAAAATGAATTAAAATCGCTAAAAGTTTTATAATAAAAAAACCCCCCGCAAAGATTTTCGGCTATAGTGAACGTAAAATAAAATGTGAAAATATACAAATATATAAAATATATAAGAAATATAAATTGTAAAAATACTCGTATAATTAAATCTAACTTCCCCTTCATCTTATCAATGCAATAGTGTGGTAATTATGCGTATGAGAATACTTACGAACTACAACTGTCGATATCTATGCCACGTGGTTTTTCGTTCGATCCGAGTGAATGAATTATTTCGCCTTTTTTTGATTTGACGGATAGATCCAATTTGTTGATTGTACTGGTTGTATAACAAGTCCAGTATAAAATGTTGTATATCGGATCATAAGCAAGTCCTTCCACTGAACTAACATCTGTACCAGTAATAGAAGTATAAAGCATTTCGCTTAATCCACTTGTACGGATAACAGTAAATATAAGTCAATATCAATAATAATAATAATATCATTGTATTAGAATTTTCGCAGTTTATACGTAAGAATCCACATTAATATATCAGATCAATAACAGTAATATATCACATTTGACGTAAAATGGATACGTTGCCACATTTAAAATGTCGTTCCCTACTAAAGATAGTAATTTTACTCGAAATTAATTCCTATTCTTATTTTTCAGAACTATACTAATTTACTAAATTTACACAACCAGCCTCGTCGGAACGAGTTTGAACCTAAATTCAATACCGTTTAAATCGATTTTATAAAACACGTCTGAAAAGATTATGAATATAAAATCTTCATTCATCCGCTATTTATTACTTTTAAAATGTTTAGTTTTATAGTTGAATTATTCATATACTCTATTTCATATATTGTTTACATAGCTGATATTACTTGATACATAGCATGTATTTACTCCGTTAATATCAAACCTGTCCTAAAATGTTATAACAAATTTAAAGTGAATCGCACACACACTAGGTATATATACATATACCGATAGTCAATAATGTTTTAATATTGTATCGCATAAAGTTGGATTTTACAGAAAATTGTTTAAGGGTTAAATCTATTCTGAGAACTAGGTCAGTCAAAATACGTTCTGTAAGCTACGAAAATCTGTCAGTAGTAAAAGAGCAATTAAAATTTGTGGATCCAAATAGAATACGGAAGAAATTTTTAGAATGAACAATGTGAGCAGCCGTTAAATGTATATGAAAGCATGGAAGATAATAAAATAAATAATGAACTAATACAACTAGCATATAACCGATTTAAAAAAAAAACAAAAAACTAGATTTCACACATTCAAGTTCAAGTAATATTGAAGAAAATTAGTACCAGCGAAGAGTGCATTTAAGGTGAATAAATTTCTCACGACTGCTAAACAGATGAGAAATGAAAATGCTGCGAGACTGAACTGATGATACATAGACGTACTAAAACGAAGCAAACATATAAATTGAATACAGAAATTATACGAGGATAATTTAAAGATGTTAAAGCGGTTGCGATGTTAAAACCCGGGGAATGAGATGGGGCAGATTATAAGATTAGCTAGATAATTATTGAGCGAAACTTACAATTAGACGAAGTGATTAGGTATCAGCATATTTACTAAATAACCGACTAGTCGCAGACGACCCTTCGAACAAATAGCTATATTTTAATTACGTACATTGAAATTGGGTTTTAAAAAAGTCTTAAAACACTTATAGATTCTGACTGAAGAAAAGGTTCATTGTTAAAATTTGTTAAAGTAACATCGTGTACTATGCTAGTGCAATTATTCAATAATATGCTCTTAAACAGAAGATTTTTATCTATATTCGGGGTTAATAAGAAGAATGGTCGTCTACCGAAAAGATACGTACTTGCATGTCTGTTGTTTAACTGAATGTTGGTGATGTTCTCGAAGCAACATAGAATATATTTCAATGCAGATGATATTACAGCATAAACACCTACAGCATTGTGAATAAGTACTCGATGAAAATTTTTTCTGTTTCAATTCACTACTCACATACCTACAACCCAAGTACATTTATAGAAAACGTTTTAACTCGCAGCAACGTATCAAGATGCTATGCCGAATAAAAGTTAACGTATAAATTTCAGTTTCCAAAGGTAACTAGGAAAATGAAGATCCATATTAGCTGAATGCTACGTCTGACTGAAATAGATTGAAGATGGAAACGCATAAATATTGCACACTGCATCGCTTTTATTTATATACTGTGTTTAGTGAATCATATTTAAACGTAAATAATTACACGAGACCGTCAGAATTATAGTAAGCACACCATAAAGTATACTCCTATAGCCCAGCTCCTAGTTTTGATAATAACTACCAGCAACATGTCTGCTTAAACCTCTGACATATAATAATAACAATACAGAATTGAAATAACGAATATTAATATCGAAAACTGCTTAATAGTTTAAAAATGCAGATTCTGCCGATATCAACTGGACAACGATGTGGAATACCAATAAATAATTTTCTGATTACAAATCCTGTAAAAAAAAGTATTAGGCTTCGAATTAAATAGAGAGCTAAACGGTGATGAATAAGCGACAAATGTGACTGTGGTATAATTGGAACAATCTAACACTTCGTGAATTGTAATCATGTAGATTTCGCGGTAGACTAATCCGGTTATATATGAAAATTTACTGACGAAGGTTGATCGTCATTTTTATTTATAGCTATACAAACGCACGTGTTCATCCAATCAATCTAATATCTCTATTCGTTATATCAAATATCAACAGTTAGACCAGATTTAATTCGATAATAAAAATTTTCACGCATCGAAGAACAGAAAATATAAATTAAATATGAATAAATATTTATGAACAAATAAAAATATCTCACTGTACATACGTTTAGTCCTTTTTTTGCTAGTGGGAAGCGATAGATTGATAATATGCATTTGAAATTCACGATTTTAATAAAAGAAAAGTATAAAACAAAACCAAAAAATTTTTTTATTTGTATAAAGCCTTGATCCGGAACAAATGTACGAATATATAAAAATTTCAACTTCAAACGCAATACATACCAGATTAATGTACGTAATTCAAGTCCGTAGGGAACAATGGTATAACCAAAAAAATTGTAAATCACTCAAGTTAAATTTGTTCGTTCAGAACGAAATTTTAATGTAACAAGATTATTTAACAGTATTTCAACTAACTTAAAGTATAGTTTTCTGTAAGAAGTTTTACGTTATTATATCCTACTAATTATCTTAGGAATTATTACGTTTTTAATCGAATTTTAACAAAATCATCAGAGAACAAACATCGTTATGTTGACAAAACCCATTTAAGTTATAAGGTTTTGAAGGATTCTATTAATTCTGCTAGAAAAAATAAAAACAAATGTAAAAACATAACGCGATTATTTGTTCTAGATTCTATTCTTAAAGCATTAACTTCAGACTACAAAAAATTAATTATCCAATCTAAATTAGATTCTTGGCAGAAATTTGTACAGGATAGCACTGCATGTGGTTGCCCTTATAAATATATTTTCAATGAAAATCAGAAATTTCATATTCCTTGCTATCTGGTAATATAACCTTTCCCAATGATGCGGACAAGTGCAGTGCTTTCCTTAATCATTTCTTTCCCCATATCCTACACGATAATCTTGTTACCATTTCAACTCTTGAGTCAGCTACTCCTTCAGTTAAATCTGATGAGGTTACAACCATTATTAAAAATTTAGTAACTAAAAAAGCTGCTTGCAGCGATAAAATTAATAATAAAGTTCAGTTTATAGAATCTAAGTTCTCAGGTTTTTTTTTTTTGTACTTTATTTAATAAATGATTGTGTTTTCAACTTTTTCAGGTTGTTGGAAAGTGGCAAACATTAAGCTTTTATCTAAACCTGGTAATATCGACCTATTTCTCTGTTAAATTCAATAGGTAAGATATATGAGAAAGTTATTAATAAATACCTGCTGAATGAAGCTGACAGCAAGGGTGTTTTTCATCAGAACCAGTTTGGTTTTCGAAGAGGTCTCTCTAACGCTCTCTACAAGCTGGTCTCTAGTATAAGGCATTCTTTAGACGATGGCTTGTCTGTAGTTGTCATTTCTTTTGATATCAAAGGAGCCTTTGACAGCTTCAGATGGTCATCAATTATCAGTATATTAAAATCTTATAATTTTAATCAATATTATTATAAATTATTTCTGTAATAGACATGTTTCCTTGTCAGCTAGTGACTCTGTTGTCTGTAGGAGACTGGAGTGTGAGGTAACGCAAGGTTCTATCCTTGGGCCCACACTTTGGAATATTGTGTGCTCCAGAGTTCATTATCGTATGGAGTACTTTTGTCTTTTACTTCTAAGGGGTTTGAATTATTTCATGGTTATACCGAACCTGCCCCACTTCTGCTGCTAATATTATATCTAATATCATGCCACTGGATCTTTTTGTCATTGGCGCCTTTATCATATCGGAATTTAGAGTGTCAAGAATTCCTTAATATTGATCTGCTTACTTTGGAATCATTGCCTAGTGATCCTATCCTTAAAAATATATTCAATCCTCACTTATTGATATTTGACAAGCTAGGAGGGACAGCTGTCTGACTGGAAGGAAAACATTTGTATTTTTCCCAAATGTTTTGGAGCGTTGTAAACTTAAAAATATTCATATTAATTTTTATAATGCTCAGGTGCTCTCCGACCATGGTAAGTTTGGTTCATGTCTTCATAGGTTTCATCTTGCTTCTAGTTCAGGGTGTACCTGATAATATGATAATAGAGTATACGAAATCTTGAGAAACGTAATCGTCTGTTTATATAATAAACATTAATTCGAAATCTCCTTTTAGAGCCTTCTTCGACTATTCACATGTTGCATTGCTTTTTTCCCATAAATATCGATTCCGAGTAAAATGGAGCAAATCGTCTGTTGTATCGAAATTCATCCATTGTCGTATATTGACCAACCCCGAGAATATCTTCTATTGCACCCATCAGTATGGTTTGCAGTAGCTCGTATTTTTATCCGCGCATCAAGTGGCTCATGTGTTTCATTTCCTCACTTTTACTGTTCGGACTAACTCTTCATCTTGTTTCATAAGTTCTAGCATTTTCTGATTCGTTAATTTAGCCGCCCATAGTATTGATAATAGTTTTCTATAAATCCGTGTCTCTAAGATCTTTTCTAGTCATTTTATATGTGCAGCTTTCAATGTCCAAGTTTCTAAAGCATGGAGAAGTAACGTTGATTAATTTGAAATACCTGATCTAATTTAAAACCGAAACGATTATAACATTGTTACAACTTCCAGTTCATATTGTCAGACGGCTATTAACATATTCAGCATAAAAATATAGCTTTATAATACGGTTTACATTTATCTTGATTTGCCGCTTAAAGAATTTCTGATACGTGACGATTTTAAAAAGATAACATCAAATAAGTAACAACTTTTTTTTTTTGGTATTAATTTAAACATAATGATAAAATCAAACTTACGATCTAAAATTACACGCTGTCCAGTTCCGTTGAAGAAAATCGAACTAATCTCGGCTCGTTGAATATCGGAATAGAAGAGAGTAGAAGTTTTGTAATCGAACGTCAAACCAACCGTGTTCACCATATTTCGTTTAGATCTAATCGCAGGTAGCGGAGAATTTAAATCGTAGGCGTCCCACAGATGAATTACATCCACATGATCAGCACGAGAATACATTATAAACGATTGATAAGCTACAATTATAATCAAAAAATAACGGGAATAATTTCTAGTGATCGTTGTTAATAAATTTCCAAATTTTTACATGTAAACGCGTATAACCGAAAATCATACTGTGTACACATTCGCAAGTAACGTGCCAGACTATAAGATTAAAGAAGAACGTATAACGTTAATAATTATATTAAACGAACGCACGTATACACTCACACACTTCACGAATAAAAGGAAAAGTTAATTTTGCAACACGTCTAATATTCTATACGCATTACAGTTTAATAACGTTCGGTAATGTATGACTTACATTACTGACATTCTGAAACAATTTAAAGGAAATATTTTTTAAATATTTTTAAAAAGCAAACATATCGAAAATATGACGTATACAACTTAAATCTGTCAGGCATTCCTTAGTGGATTATCAAAACCAATTATGACCGCGTAGGAAATAAGTATTTGCTGCGCGTTCGGTATTGTTGTTTCCATCGGGCGAGCTGTTTTTCAAGTCTCTATTGTTATTAATTGCGTCTATCCCGGGGGACATTTACAAACACATTGTAAGATCCTTTATCTGGCGAAGTTTTAATCGGATATGGACGACGACGACGACGGGGAGGGAACTTCCCCAACCACAACGTCATGAGGCGATACACGTAGATAAGAAGACAGGTAACTCAAATAATTAAAAAATAAATATGCCAGAAGGTAAGCAGTTTATTTTATCTCATAATAATAGTAAAGAAATAAATGACGATGATAACATACATGATGATAATATACAATCTTTCTCTACGGCGAATAATAGTAATTATGTAACTACTGAATTATTAAAATCAAATATGAATTACATTAGTAGGAATAATAATAAGCCAACAATTTTTCCACAGGTTTTTTATAATAACGAATACGGATAAATCAACAATTAGTAACCTAAATACGGCAAAAATATTAAAAACATTAGGATATTGCAAAAAAATAATTGAAATTAAACGTACGGGTAGAAGCAACGTAAAGATTTATTGTGAAGATGCTGCAACAGCAAATGAAATAACCATTGATGAACGTATTAAACAAAGTAGGATTCCACGCTTACATCCCGTTCTTTTTTGTTACTCGATCTGCTGTAATAAAAAATGTAGACACTGACTATGACGTACAGGATATATTCGATGATATTGAATGTGGCCACTTTATACTAGAAAAAGCAGAACGATTAAATAGAAGAACCAAAGTCGATAACAACACAACTTATGTTCCTATTTTCCCCAGTATATCTTTATTAACCGAGTGAGATTCCAGTGTGAACCGTATATAGCCGGCACTAAACAATGTAACGTCTGTTTAAGATATGGACACACAACAAAAAAACTGCGAAAATAACAAGCGACGGTGCGTTTTATGTGGAGACGATTCTCATGTAAGAGAGTATTGTCATAATCAAGTTCAGTGTGTTAATTGTAAAGGAACACATGTAGCAATGAATAGAGAATGTCCAGAAAGAATTAGACAAAATAATATTAAAGAACTAATGGCACACAGAAACTTTTCATATGGGGAAGCCGCCCTCGAAATACCAAAAACTGATGTAAAGACTTATTTTTCAACTAGAGTATCAAACCGATTTTTACCTCTATTAAATATGGAAGAAGATTTTCCAGAGATGAATTCACATTGTAACAAATCTAGTAATCAGATCCCGGCATATGATGAACCACCTATCTCTAAGCACGGATACAAGACCCACTCTCCGCGAAACCTTAAGTTGAATATTTCGGCAGCTTCTTATGGACAACCAAATAAGCGTAGGTATTCTAATGCTGCAATAAGTTCCCCCGAAATGCCGAATAATACTATGAAAAAGGAAAGATTTTTTTTACAAAGTTTCCAAAACAAGGTAATGTAAATGATGAAAAAAACTTCGGAACAAAAATGACTGATGGGTCAAATACGATCGCCTTAAGGAAAGACAAAATAGACACTAAAAAAGAAAAGCTCGAACAATAACCATAAATAAAAAGTCTAACACACATAACAAAGATGATATAAACAATAATAAACAAAATGTTAAAATCAGCATAAATCACAATAATAACAATTATGGTATCAGTCCAAAATCGCGTAATAAATAAAATAATAAATAATCATCATAATAAAAAATGGCTATAAAATTAACACAAGTAAACCAATATGGAAAAATAAATATTATGGAATGGAACTGTAGAAGCCTACTACCTAACCAAGAAGAATTGGAAAAATATTTATCCAAACATAATATACATATATATGCGTAGTATGCGAAACGTGGCTAAAAGAAAAAAATATATTTCGTTTTCCAGAATACAATATAATACGAGAAGATAAAAATGAAAGAAAAGGTGGTGGATTGATAGTACTCGTAGCAAAAAACGATAAAATTTAAACTTATACCGACTGATAATATACCTTCTTGTGTACAATGTATTGCAGTAGAAATACAAGTTAAACAAACTAACTTTGTATGTTTATATACGCTGCTCCTAATCACAGAACGAGTACACACGATTGGGAGTTATTATGTCCAAATCTTGGAAATTCTTATATGATTATAGGTGATATTAACAGTACGAACCCTGCGTGGGGCTGTAAACGTGCAAATTATGAAGGCAAGGAATTAGAGTTTATAGAAAAAAAATCTCTATATATCGTAAATACGAATAAATATACGAGGATAGCACCACCTAGACAAGAATTTAATAATTTAGATCTAGTATTAACTACGAATAAATTATCTGTAGAAAGATAATTATGTGGAGAAATGAATAAGAAGTAGAAATGAGTAAGAATTAAATACTACGTTCCAATCTCACGTTAAAGTAATTAATAATTTTAAGCACATTACGGTTTCAGTACATTACTTATGGGTAATATTTAACATACATTTTAAAATTGTGTTTCCATAATTATCCACGTAAAAAAAAGCAATATAATCCACGATATCAAGAAAATTCTATGTATAGTTTCACCATTTTAAAGCGAGTTGTACTCGTTAGAAACAGTATCACATTATTGGTACTTATTGTATACTTAATAGAATATCGTACGATGGCCGCTATCAGTTATATATGGAAGATTATGTATAGTTATTCAAGTTAAAAATTTGAATTAATAAAATATTACGTCGGCATCTAAGTGCTTTTCTTTGAAACACATAACATGTTTAAATTGAATTTCTTCTAATAAACTGTCCTTCAATACGGTTGGTTGTTATAAACTGAAAGCGTTCCGCAAGTGAATTCGTCCTTTTTTTAACATTATTTAGTTTAAGTTGCATTAATACACACACACGTGTATACCATATGACTACATACAAAGAATGGACAAAAAATATTTTCGATTATTTTGGCAAATATGCTAAAACAGTAATCATACATGAACTTATAAAACAGTAACATACCAAATTTTAAATATCACATTTTAATAAAACTATTAAATTTAATAAAATACTATATTTCACTCGGCAATATAAAAATAATAACTCTGAGGTATTCCCTTTTGCCCAGTAATTTGGTCACTTAGTTGCGAAAACGTCAAAGCATTCAAATAACATGTACATCAAACGAGTTTCACCATCTTATTTATTAAATTAACTTAGATTTTTTTATGTTTTATAAAATTTTACTAAAAAAATTAATATTTGTTTATTTATTTTACGATGTTACATTTGCAAATTAACTTTTCTATATATCCTACGTTTCAAATATTAAAATCGCGAATTCGTTAATCTCTACCATTAAGGAAAAATTCTGCTTTATCGTCAATAAAAACGAAATATATATTAAATTAAAAATAGTTTAGTACGTTCATAACGATTAATGTGCATACCAAAATTAAAAAATGTAGCATTGTTTTACAATTAGAAATAGTTTCCTTTCAAATTAAAATATTTATAAATTAAACGCGAATAATGTATATTTGTTTTCATTCAAAAAATTATTAAATAAACATATCAGAGATTCTAACGAAAAACGTGGTAACGAACCACAGATATGTTTGACGAACAACGACTAACCGTACCTAGTAATGCAAAGTGCGTGCCGTATCTTTAAAGTATGGATAAAATAATTAATTTTTAAAGCGGTTAATGACACCGTTTGTACTTACGTTTGCATGATTTCTTATCATCGGCGAGGAAACCGTGAGAACATGCGCATACTGATTGTATACCGTTAAACAAACATAATTCTTCACAACCGCCATTATCTTTCTGACATGGATTCGTACCTGCCTGACGTTGTTTACTATATATTTCGATATCCTTCAAAGAATCTCCTAATCTCGTAAGAATCTGAGTATAATTTGTCAAATTATTCGAAGGAGCCATGTTTAAACTTCCGAAATTGTGTATTCTAAAGTAATATCACTTCATATTAGACAATCATATAGCATAAAATTTCAACATGTAACGTAAAATTACACTATCATCAAAAGCGCATCATGATGAAAAACAATATAATAAATTAGTAATAGTTGTACATCAGTAGCGAAAACTCAGAGGCCCCGAAAAACATTCTCCACTCAGATATGAACGTTTCATTTCAACATTACAATTCACTTCAACACTAACGACGGAGCGCGTAATTATTTTGCGATTGAGTGAAACTTTGCATTTCGTCCCGTTACCGACTCTTCTCTTGGACAATGTAAGAAACAGCGATGGCTTACGCGTTGAATTCAGCCGGTGCAAGCAAGTGACTCGTTATGAACTATGTATAACCGCGATTGAATGTTAGGCGACCGAAGTTTGAAAATGGTTACAAAGCAAATCCTGTTGCTCATTATCTTGTTCAACGTGGCTCCCAATAAGAGAGAGAGACAGCGCAACCGCATCAATGGCAGAAACGAATGTTTTTTTTGGCAATTTTAAAACTTTGTTTAGGCGCCACTGACGATTTTTGTCTTGTACGGACAGACTTGATTATCAAAATCCTGATCAATCTGGCGGGGCTCCCCAGGCCTTAGAACCCTCCTGCATTGTGGGCCCTGCGAATACACAACCACGCCATTGTTGAACATATATTTTTTTTGTAATAACATAATTTAACAAACGTATAACTCATTTGTATTTATGTTATCGTTTGAAAAGTAAATGGAAACAATTTCGGTACGTATAATATTGTACTGATACAAATTTTAAATAAGATTTCAGCGAATATATCCCTATCTCAAATAATCAAAAAGATAAAACTAGGTACAAATACGGGACGAATTTATTGAAATTCTAACTATAATAGTATTAAACACGTAATATTATAAACATTTCATAATTTAAAACTATTAAGTAATCGAAATTGTAAAGATCAAAATTATCAGGAAATGTGTGTAAAAAGACTTTTTTCAATTGAAAACTGTCAAAACAGTGTACATAAAGGTGAAATGTAGTGGTAGAATTAGTTCACGACAAAAAAACTCAACAGTGCCGAACACATTTTCGCTAATACACAGCATCGACTCTTTCTTGTTATTAAAGTAAAGGTTTAAAATATTTCTTTGTACGTTTAGAAATCGGATACAATTAAAAAATATAATTTAATATTAAATTTACATAGGTGTTAAATTTTTAATGCAGAATTTTTTCTTACTTAAAATGTTTGTGGAAACAATTTTCTTACGTCAACACAACATCTCTGTTAACTAACTAGGAACCCGAAATCCACACAAATTTGTATATTACATCATTCACTTCAACAAATCGGATAGTAATAGACCACACACAAAAAAATGTTCATATTCATAATCAATGCGCTTTCATCTTCAGAAAAACTTGGCACTACACCTTCAGAAAAACAATACGCGTACGTTTCGCCCAAATTAATACATGAAAATGAGTAGATATCCGAGGAAATCATCCTTCAAACTATTAAGAACCCAGGAACTGAGATACCTCTGTACACTCTGCTTTTGACTTTTTTTTTTTTTAATACTATTATAATCATTGTTAATTTTGTTGTTTGCATATAAAATATAGTAATTAAACACCCCAATTCGCCAACTCGTTTCAGAATACATGAAAAATTTGTATAATCCAAATCGATGCCGCCAATATAAATCTTAATTTTGTTCTCAGTAAAAAATGAGACATTATATCGTAATTTCCACACAAAATTGTTAAACTCGTATTTATCATGAAAATTTCAAAATAAACAATAAACACACATATATACGTATATATATATATATATATATATATATATATATATATATATATTTTAATATATAAACTAGAAAGGTTTTTTTTATAACTTACATGTCTATCCAATATACGAAACCTTTGTAAACAACAAGACCGAATGGATTATTATTGTTCTCTGTATATAAAAGCTGATAACCCGTTCCATTATAGTAAATGCTATATATGCCGTTTGATTGACACCAATACAAAATTTGATTCTAAAAGTTAATAAACAGAAATTTTGCGAATGTTTAGTTTTGTAAGTAAATTAATTATAAACGAACAAAATAAAACACAATCACAAAAGTTTTTAATCGCGAAGCTTTTCGACAGTTACGTCATTTTCAAGCGCGAACTAAAATTATTACATCTTATGTCATAATTTTAGTTCGCGCTTGAAAATGACGTAACTGTCGAAAAGCTTCGTGATTAAAAACTTTTGTGATTGTGTTTTATTTTGTTCGTTTATAATTAATTAATAAAATCACTACTCTCCAATATATTCAACTTTTTGTAGGTACATGTCGTTATTTTCATTTATTTGTTGTAATAAAATAAGAAACTTACATTTGTACGGGTATATTAGGCGAAAGAATGTAAAATAGTGTCTGGTTACAACGCTCTGAGAATGTTTACATATATATGCGGAATATGTACCTTTCGCGTATGTGCGACTAATCACACTAAATGGTATAGTATATAGAGAGCAATAATGATGATTTCCAGTAGTTATTTTCATTTTAAAAAAATAGTCTTTCGGATATAACAGAAATAAAACGGCAAACAACGGTGTACACTCTACGGCGCGATATCTTAATGAATTAAATCATTTTAATTAAAAAATAAGATCGCACTGTAAATTTCAAATATGCGGTGATACTATTTTTGATAAATAGTTCAATCATCTAGAAATATAATTTGAACTCGAGTTGATACGAGCCAATTCGTCTCGTGCATAATAATAATGATAGAAATAAAACTAAAATAAAATGAAACTAATCGGTGAGTATATAATTATGAGAATGCCTATATTATATGGACGTGCGTGGTTTTGTATGTATAAATGTTGCGACATTTTGGCAGATAATACAAAAGCATTTAATAAAAATGCGGATTTGTCATAATATACAATATAAAGTAAAAAAATTATATATATTATGAGAGCTTCTGATGGCGAAAGGTCTTCTTTTAGTAAATAATATAGCCTGCGTTTTACTTATGTTTAATTTTCCATTTCTTAAAATAAGAGTTTAAAAGCCGATATGAAATATCTAGGTGTAATTTTGGATAAAAGACTTGTTTTTTCTAAGCATATTGACTACTTGACCAATAGGATACATGGGTCCCTTTTTCATCTTTACCCTGTGTTTAGTACAAAACCTTCTGTTAACACGCTGGACAAATTAATAATATATAAAATTATTATAAGGCCAATACTTTTATATGCGTGCCCTGTATGGTCGTATACAAGTACTTCGAACCTTTCCAAGTTACAGCGACTTCAGAATCAGTGTTGTAGAATAATACTTAAATTACCGATATATGCTAGAGTAGATCTTATGCATACGACTTTGATGAATTTACCCTACATATCTGAAGTAATAAAACAGCATACAATAAATTTTTTCGACTCTTGCGTCGGCAGCAAATATTCAATAATAATCAGTCAAATAGGGGACTAGAACAGAACTTCTTTGCATTTAAAATATAAGAAATATAAGCGCAAGAGGATCAAACATATATTACTCTAATGTATCAGCGGCATCTCTCATATTTATAACGTGTATAAGATTTATTTCATTCTATCTTGAACATATGTAGTCGTGTACTTATTATACAGATTTTGGTTGTGATTTTTCCTGTAATCTATCTTATTGTATTATTGTATATGGTTATTACACTCGTGGTATACGCAGTAAGAAATCTGTTTTCGGGATGCGAAAATTTTTTATTTTGTACTTTTATGTTATAGTTAATTCTGTTTTTCGAAACACGCTATTTATTTATTTATTTTAAAAAATATATAGGAAAAACCGACGGTTACTACCAACAAGGAAAGAAACAATATTAAGATGCCCAAAGACGCTACAGTTGAAATTGCTACGTTTGCAGACGATAGTATGATACTCGAATCGGATAAAGAACCAAATGCAGCCATTAACAAACTGCAAAGCTACGTAAATAAAGTCAGTGACTGGACCAAACAATGATTGATAGAAATAAATCCGGAAAAAACGACCCGCAATACATTCAGCAATCTTCTACAACATAAACACAAAGTATTTCCCGGCAATCAAGTTAAATCAGAGTATGATGAAATCAATTATTTGGGAGTTTAGACAGCCGACTAACATGCAGAACACATATAGATAAAAAAAAAAAAAAAAAAAAAAACCTATTTAGAAAAATGCAATGACTCGTAGAACCCAGATCAGAAGCTATACCGAGTAATCGGGCACCTTTATACAAAACTATGCTGAAACTCGTATGGATTTATAGTGCACAATTATGGGGTTGTCAAAAAAAAAACAAATACAGATAAAATACATAAATTACAAAACAAAATTTTACCCCAAATATATCGAGCTCCGCGGTATATTACAAACCATATAATTCACTCGGACCTGGGCATACGTCCAGTACAAGAAGAAATACAAAAAATTCTAAGAGATTTATTTATTTATTTATTTAATGGAGCCACACAACAGCTAACAGCCAATTATAGTGTAGGCTTATTAATAAAATAATACAATGAATAATTTTTTCTGAATTATAAAATTAAAAGTAAAAAAAAATAAAATACAAAAAAAATACATTGAACACATTCACCAGCCTCACACCCATTAAACACACCAGAAAAACTACACGCATTCACAAGTTTCACACTCATTAAAACATACATCATTCACACCCCATTTACACAATCTTACTCGAAATAAACGGACGAATAATCTTCAACAAATTAATAAATACAATATAAACCTTAACGTATATACTACATGTACATTAGTAAAGGAACACATATACCAAACACCCACCACATAATAACAATCTAGAACCATTGGAATAGACAACAGCGAAACTCCTATTCTCATCGCAAAATATGTTCGGGAAGCAACTTATTAAAGAAATATCTGTTATCAAAGTGTATATATCCATACAGGGAAATATGTTCAAAAGAGAATTATATAAGCGGAAAGCTGACGGCAACGGAGAACTTAAACCGAGGTTTGTTCGTGCACGCGGCTCACTAAAAAAACGATTCGATCGCCTATTTATTTGGTCTTGGTACAACGTAGGAGACGGTTGATGTTAAGTACTCACTATTAACTCTACCGTTGCATACATCATGAAGAAACCTTAATTTGGCTATTTTCCTTCTGTAGTGTAAAGACCTCCCACATCCATTATATTTCTAAATATATCGTAATTCATATATTTAGAGTAAATACCTGATATACGATAATATAGATATTTTAAAAATTTACACTGAACTTTGTCAACTAACCTAATGTATTTATTATAATACGGATCCCAAATAATTGAACAGTATTCTAAAGGACTACGCACTTATGTATTATAAAGCGACGGTAGCGTCTATGGATCTCTAAACACATATAAATTTCTTATAATAAAACCTAGCATTTTATAAGAGCGATTAACAACATCGCTTATATGTATTGAAAATTTTAAATTGTCATCAATATTAACTCCGAGATCCCGCACCACAGATTTTTTAATTATCTGCTTACCATTCATCGTGTAAGTGAACGAGTACCTATTTCTATTTCTACAGAAACTCGTGTGGACGCATTTGTCATAATTGGACGGTAAATGATTTTCTTTGCTCCACAGAACCAGCTTATCTAGATCTGTTTGTAAAGATTCACAGTCAGCTAATGAAGATATAGGAACATAAATTTTGAGGTCATCAGCAAATAAAATAAATTTTGAGCAAAGGTTCTTTCCAATATCATTGATAAAAATTAGGAATAGAAGGGGACTCAAATTCGAACCTTGTGGAACCCCTGAAGTAGGCGAATATGTATTAGAGTGGTAGCCATTATACACAACATAGCTCTTACGGTTATATAAATAGGATTCTAATGATATTCTAAAATCTTTTGACAGTCCAAGCAACTTTAGTTTATTCAGTAGATGTGAATGACTGTGTCGAATGCTTTACTAAAATCAGTGTAAATACTATTAACTTGTAAACCACAATCCATGAATCTAGAAATCTGATCAGTATATGTAACTAGATTTGTCACAGTGGACTTGTGCTTCATAAATCCGTGTTGCTCAGGCATAATTTTAGTCAGTAAATAACTGTTCAACCTAACGTATATTATAGATTCTAATAATTTAGCAGGTGTACAGAGTATAGAGATAGGTCGATAATTGGCGATTAGCTGACGATCGCCCGATTTATATAGCGGTATTATTTTAGATGTTTTAAGAGAATTAGGCCAAATGCACTGTTTTAATATTAGATTAAACAGATACACTAAAGGCTTTTCTAATAGATGAGAACACAATTTAAATATAAACGGTGGCAAGTTGTCAGGACCAGTAGAAAATTTAGGCTTCAAGTTCTTGACGGCTTCATCATATTCACAAGAAGAAATAGAGTTGAGTTTAAGAATACTAGCACCAGTTTCAGTGTCACCAGTATCTAATGTGTGTTCGCACGAATGCACTGAAGCAAAATAATCAGCAAAAGATTTACATATATCCTCACTGATTTCAAGATTTCTGCCATTGTACTTCATAAATGTAGGCAAAACACGAGAGTCTCTCTTGTTTTGCACAAATGACCAAAATCTACTGGGATTGATTTGCATATTTTTTTCAACGTTATTAACATAATTTCTGAATGATAACCGAATCAACTTTTTCATCTCAGCCCTTACTCTACTGAACTTTATGTAATCAGTATGGTCAGCTGTTCTGCGATATGACTTCCTACATTTCATTTTGAATCTAAGTTTGCGTTTTATTTCTTGTGTAAACCATGAGAGATACTTCGATCTAAAAATTGATTTTTTAGGTACAACTCTATCAAGCGCACCATAAATCTTAGTATAAAAGAAATGCGTTACCTCATTTGTATTAGTAATATTATAAATCTCAGTCTAGTCTATTCTTGAAACTTCACATCTAACATTAGAAAAATTGTTAAGTTTCCCACTGAACTTTATGTAATCAGTATGGTCAGCTGTTCTGCGATATGACTTCCTACATTTCATTTTGAATCTAAGTTTGCGTTTTATTTCTTGTGTAAACCATGGGAGATACTTCGATCTAAAAATTGATTTTTTAGGTACAACTCTATCAAGCGCACCATAAATCTTAGTATAAAAGAAATGCGTTACCTCATTTGTATTAGTAATATTATAAATCTCAGTCTAGTCTATTCTTGAAACTTCACATCTAACATTAGAAAAATTGTTAAGTTTCCCAAACCTATACACCGGATAAGTAGATACCTACAGAAGCATCATCCTAACGACTGACGAATCAGCTCCTACATACTCAGCTGGACCTCATATTATTACTAGTCGAAGATCATCATAGCTACTAAACCTTTGTCTCCGGACGCCCCTTAAAGCCGGAGTGCTGATGTTTGATAACATCTTCTCATATCTATTTTCGTCTATCCGGTCTTTCACGGCCAATAATTTCACCATATTGTACTAGATGGAACAGGTTATATTTTATTTTTCTGTGTGTCTATGCATATGTCCAGAGTATATTTTAATTTTCTGTTTCGGACAGTATAAAGCACGTCAGATTGATTTGAAATTTTATTCAGAACTGCTTTATCGGTCGCGTGATCTAGGTATGATATTTTTAGCATCATGCGATAAACTTGCATATCAAAAGCTTCTATTTTCTTCTCCGAACTTTGTATGAGAACCTAGCTTTTCATACCGTATAATAGTATACCAAATATCACATCTAACTAGAAGTATTCGTAGCAGTAATTTCAAATTCTTCCTGAGTCATCAAGTTTTTCATGTTAAGAAAAACTTTCCTTGCTTTCTCTATGCGCGTTCTTATCTCTACTAACTGATCCGTTTCCTCAATAAACTATAGATATTGAAATTTTGAGATTGGCATTATTAACGTAACTCAAAAAATTAAACGCCGGGGTTTTCCCATTACACTAGGGAGTAAACACGGATAACATATCGGTACTGATGGAACCTTCGGATACAGTATCTTAGCCTGACGTTCCTTTGACTTCCCAAAAACTTATTGAAGAACACGCTAACGATGAAAATATCTAAATGACAAGCGATCATTATCAGGATGACCAGTTTAAAAAAATTATTATCGAATAATTAGGTCCGTGTCTCCATAATCAAAAAAAAATTATTTTAGCGATAACTAAAAAATGGGACGTTCTAGAAAATTTATGCCATTTTTGGAATCAGCATGAAACATACATTCTGAAACACCTATATATACGCATGTTACCGAAACACTGTTGACCTGTGTAATTATACTTAAAGGATATTCGCGACATTTTTACACTAAAAATACTTTTAATGTTTCATTTTGTTATTATCGTTATTTTACTTATTATTTATTCGTGCGTACTTATCTAAGAATCACTGATAAATTACTAGGCGTTTTCAACATTATTTTTGTTGATTTAAGATAGAATAATCCAAAAGTTAAGTATACGCGAATAAATAGAGAAAATTATTTGAAGTTAAAAGGCATTCCTGTAAAATATGAATAAATAAATAATTTATAAATACATAAATTTTACACACTTAAATAAATTTATCATTATCAACTGTTCGTTAGGGTATAATATAGGATGACCCCGAGAAAACGGATGGTTTTGTTGTTTTTTGAACAACTCAAAAACTACTCGAACAAAATTTTTGAATGAAATTTTATTTTAAAATAGGAAAACGAGAGATTAGCTTACAATCACTCGTGGAACACAATATCGTTCAAATGACCGTCATTTGCAACAATACATTCATTCAGTCTCTAGAAAATTTTCAACGAGTTTTTCGAGTATAGGTCGTTGAATTTTTGAAATTTCTTGAGAAATCCCAGCCTCGTGTGGACGTTAAACGCGACTCTTAAGGTATCCCAACAAAATAATCTAGTAACTTTTTAATTATTTTTGAATCTCTCTTTACACTGCCGTGATCGATTCACGCGGAAAATACCGTTCCACGCAAAACGTACGCTCCCCTTCTTGTTAGGATGCCATGATAACTGAAACTGGACAAAAACGAATCTTTCGTGTGTACACTAAACGTGAAATACGCGGTTTGCGTTGTAGCGGTGTTACCAGCTGCGATATTCAAAAAACAAAACTGCCCGTCTTCCGCGAGTCGCCCTATATAATACGTTATATTTAGCAACCTAATCGGAAATTACTACACATAAACCTGTATAATAGGTCGCAGGAATAAAAGAAATATAAGAAATAACATACCTCGTAATCTAAGCTAATGTCGTTGATAACCGCGTTCGTATTATTAACGATTACAGTCCGATTTGAACCGTTTAATGAACCTCGAACGATACGTTTAACGTTGCCAACTTCGCTCCAAAACAATAAACCTCTGGCCGGGTCGACCGCTATCGATGACGGTTTATCTATACCATTCGAGATTAATACTCGTCTGTACGAACCGTTTGTACGACTTACTTCGATCACGTTCACTCTAGGACCGGACCAGTAAATATTACCTAATATGAATAAATTGGCGACACTGCCTAATTTGTTTTTAATTCGACGAGAAAAAGATAAAAAAAAAAATGATAATATACATCCTGAATAGTTTATTAAAAATCAATTTGAATCGCTACTGACTGAATTAAAAACTGACCCAAATAGTTGAAATTTTTATCACGCGAGTTGACGCGTTATTCCGAACAAATTATTTGTATTTCGTTATGCAAACGTTTAAATAACCCAAAACATAACTTCAATGTGAAACAAGTATTTCTTAGGGTCTGGAATCGTTGAATTAATCTACGCCTTACGCAAAATTATATATTTTAGTTTGTTTTTTCTTTCATAGCATTTTCCCAACACGAGGTCCTCTCGATGGCACATTTTCCTACGATCGTTAATATCCTCAATCTCACTTCCTCATATCGTTCTTGACACAGTTCAACTGCCGTATTCTTGGTCTACCTCGTGGGCGATTTCGTCCGAAATCACAATCCATTAACATCTTCACTTGGTTATTATCTGCTTTTCTCATATATCATCAGAGTCGTTGTAATTTCAGATTTATAAGTGCCATTTCTATACGTTTCCTTAAATCTTCATTTTTGAGCATGGTTAAGGGCATGAGACCATCGTAATATCTTCATTTCAACTACATTAAATTTGTATTCCATTTTTGTAATTCTCGGCCAGCATTCAACACTGCAGATCTGATAACGGTTTTGTAAATTCTCTCCTTAAAGTGAATTGATATTCTTTTATCGCATAATACCCCAGTTAATTGTTTCCATTTCATCCAGGTTATACATTACGACGATCGTCGTATGTTCACGTTATAATAAATCTAAATTTATTATATTGAAGGTGGAAAACTAATATTTAATTTAATTAATATAATAAAACGAGAAATATATATATATAATTATTAATTTAATTAAAGTAAAATATATTAAAATTATTATAATAAAACCAGACCGGATTTGTAGTAGACAAACTATTGTTATACAATAATTAAAATTAATTTTAGTTAGTCAATGGGAAAAACCAGTAAATTAGTGTGAACAAATAATTTTAGTTAATACGGCCAGTAAAAATAAATTACAGCCAGTAAATAATGAAGAAAATCGAGTAATTATTGTTTATCAAGGCTTAAGAAAAAGGTATAAAAAGGGATGGTTATTTATTTTCGAGTGAGTTTAGTTTTTTCAGTCTAAAAGTTCAATTGTTAGTTTCTTGATCAAGACAGTTAGGATTAAATGAAGAAGGATGGTTGACAAGTAATTACGAATCCGGTTAGGTTAGTTTTTTTTTATTATTTTCAACTAAATTATTATTTTTATTAATAAATATATAATAGTTGTTTTTTTTTAATATAAAATAAACTATTTCTTTATAAATACTCTATTTATTTTTTTAAATAATAATAATAAAATATATATTTATACGAGCATTCACGCAGCAACATCATACTGCGTTTTTGTATCTGATCTGACATTTGAGCCCGAGTATTTGAACTGAATCGTCTTCCTTAACATTGCTTTTCCAACTTTAATAGATGCATCTGTAATTTCTCCATATTCATCTTAGTTAATAAAATAATTTTCGAAAAACAATCCAGGAGATGAAAATATACCGTAATATTTCGCGTAAAATTAATATAGTTCGAATTAAAAATAAAATCCTACGAAGCACTTCATTTTTGCGCATGATCTCGTTCTAGCAAAAAGTAATCATTTTGAAGCTGTTGAAGAACAAGCAGATTTCAGCTCCGAAATCATGAAAACAAACCTCGCCTACAAGTAATATGCAGCGGTGTGAAGCTTTATCAAATTCACGTGTCTGGTATTGGATAGAGTCTTAACATTCGGAAAATATTATGTACCAACAAAGTATACGACTGTTGTGCACACAGAAAAAAAGATAAGATAAACGCTGCTCAAATAAATATGTAGAATAAACCACAGGCTGACCTGACTAAAGATGAAACAGCTGTATAAGTTATAGGAATTCAGTGGCATCGTTCTTCTGATATCATACATAACGTAGCGGCAAAAAAGAATGATGGAAGATAATAAAGAACGAAGACCATCCATGAGATAACTATACTGAACTGGTCGAGAAAAGATTGAAGTCTATGCAAAGTTTTTTTACGAACAGCGGAAGAACTGGAAAACTTGGCCAAAGTCTAGAACACTGGAAAGTTCCGAATGGAACCAATGTAACTAAATGCCGCAGTAGTCATTTAAATTATGTTTTATGGTACACCTTAGAATAGAGTGAAACAGAACGCAGCAAATACAACTTAAATAAATGGGGAATGGTAAAAGAAAATAAATCCGAGTGCTGTCGTACAAATTGAAGAACGCTGTTATTCTCGTTACTTTTTAGAGAGTGAATGAACTATTAGACATCGACGAAGAAACATTTTGACCTATTGGACATGGAAGGGAATACGATATGATAATAACCATCATTATCATCATGCACGTAATCATCATTTACGTCCCGACATTTTCCTAGAATGTACACATTTTACACTTTACATAGAACATAAACTCTCCGTCCCTGATTACTGTGGAAAATAATGTATTCGATTTGTACTGAAATTTATTGTGCAATATAACGTGTCTCCATAACATATTCACTATGTACCGGCATTTATCGTTAAACCTAACTCTGTTAACTTCGTGCTATTAACTTTTAATTCTTCCACAAGACATGTTAATATTAAAATGTAGTTAATTTCGACATGTATGTGTGTGTTTATATGCTCACGTAAACTGGATGTTTTTAACATACAATATTTTAAAATATAATATCCCTAATATATTATATATATATATATATATATATATATATATATATATATATATATATATATATATAAAAGGAACCTAGGGTTTAAAAAATTGAATGTAAACAAATTAAGCGTGGAAAAATTAAATGTATACCTGCAATCCAGTCGACCGCAATACCTAAAAAAAAACCCAAGAAGAAATTGAAATTATTAATAAAATAACACGCAATGAATTATTCAAATCGAATTCGATTCCATGACCCAATTAATATACTAAAATAACTTAAACGATAAAGTTTGTACGTTACATTATTTATAAGTCTAATTCATCTTGCAATTATTTGCTTTAGATGTATAAAAAATTAATAGGTTCAAAGAATAAACTCACCAGCAAGCCAATTATTTTCCGTATTATGATTTTGAGTGACTATGGTTTGCCTACCTGAACCATCGCGTTTTATTCGATTAATAACGCCGTGATCTCCGTCTGCCCAATATATATAATCATCGCCTATATTAATTGAGAACAAATCAACTTATTCATTAAGATTTGAAGAAATTTAATGAAATCGGCTTGATTTTGGTACTACTGCAGATGAATGTAAAGAAAATTTGGGTTGAGTAATCAGTAAATAAATTCACGATGTCACTATTGCTGTGAATATGAAAATATTGAATAATCACTAAGTTCAAATATCTTGGTTGTTATGCCCCTGGCAATATCTATGCTGGGATATTGAAATCAATGTGTACTTAGGCTCCAACAATCATCGTGCGATCGAAATAGTTAAGTAAAATATTTGTTTATGCAAATAACAATTATTGGAAAAAAAAAACCAACATAATACTAACTAATCTACTAATATTTCGATCCATTGCTGAATGTAAGCTTTTTCTCAATTCCTTCATGCGATGAGGTCGTTAACTCTGTTCAGCCACTTAATCCCATTTTACGTGTGTCGACTTCCCACCTAACACAAAGCCTACCAATACTTCTCCGCCCTTCTTTAGATGTCCACTCCTTAATCCCTCTGGCACATTTATTTGCCCGTGGTTCAACTTCAGCTTATTCATACTATAACATCTAACATTTTTGTCTGTTATTGGATCTTCGTTTTTGGTTTGAAGCCCAACATCAATCGCTTTTGTGCAAATAAGTCTTCCGAGTATTAGTAAGGATCCACATTTTTGCAACATACGTCGGCACAGGCAGGATACATTGGCTGTATACTTTCGTTTTTAAATAGAAATCTGTTTACTCATTATTACATTTTTGGGACTTCGAACTGCATTCAATGAGAGGGGTTATTCGTATCTTTATTTCTGTCTGCAAAGCGTTTTACATAAATATATACGTTGGTCTACTTTGTCAATAGTAATAAATAATAAGAACGAATTATTTTACTCACTAGCTTGAAAATCAATACTAGACGACGACGATATATGGGATATCGGTGCTAATACATTCGCGGTACAGTTCTGATTGTAATTCATTGGAATTCCTTTTATCTCCCAATTGATTGAAAATAAGACGAATTCTTCAATACCTTATGTCAAAATAAAAATAAATGACATTTAGTGGAATCGATTGTGCAACACACTACACGTATATACATATATGGTATTTTTTGTTTAAAAATTCATCGCGATATAGCTTAATTCAACCGCGATGATTTTTCATTTATCCATTTCATAAAAATTGCAGTTGAAATAATTCTAGGCCTCATTTATCCTTTGAACTATTTATTATCATTTTTTGTGATTAGCTACAGTGGACAAAAGATTTGAGATGTTTGTAACATCCTAAACGAGATAATTATTAATCTTATTTTTGCATTTACTAATTCTTCTACTTAACTGTACGAAAACGTTGACGATCATGTAAGGTAATCAAAACTTCCTTTCTCTACGTACTTGCATGAGTTTTTGTATATGTGTTCGTCCATTCCTTAATGTCATCCAACCAGCATGTTCTTCGTTTTTCTAGTCGCAGTAGTTTATATTTATCTCCTCTGATTACACGGACGAAGTATTTTATTTTCCTTTGAATAACTAATTCCATTAACCTTCTCTGAGTTTTAGTCATCTCTAGGACTTTTCGGTTTAAGGTCTTGTTTATCCATGCTTCTATAGATTCTAATCAATTTATTTGCTTTTCGTTTAATGTTGCTGTCTCAATTTCATATAATAGGATTGAATATATGTAGCGCTGCACAATATTTTGACGTATATTTAAACGTAAAGATCTATCACAGATGAGACTCCGCATACTGGTAAAAGCACTACGGGCGTGGTATTCTCCGTAATGTAACTGGCCACTATTTGAATTTCTGAACCGCTTCAATCTTTCCATTATTAATTTTAATGGAATTTTTGTTAAAGTTGTTTGCTGATTATCATTCATTTTTTTTTTCATTTATCTTGAAATTATATGATTTACGACTCTGTTTAGTTTATTAAGGTGTTGAAGGTCTTTTTAATTATTTGTAAGAATCGCCACATCATCTGCATAGCGCAAATTATTAATAATTTTCATATTTATCTGCACTGTAATTAGTATGTAATTTGGCATCTTTAATAACAAATAAAATTAGTTCTCTAAGTATATGTAACATATTTGTATTTAACAAGCTATAAGTATTTATGCTGATCACCACCTTTGTTGCAGTCATGAATTCAAAAATGATTTATTAGATATATATATATAGTAATATGTAATATCTGTGATTGCTTATTTACTATTCGTTTTGTAAATATAAGGTAATTCAGACGCGCTGCATTCGCTGCTGTGTACTGATTACCAAGCACAATTACTCTCCTTAAAGTAAGGTTATGACGATCAGAAGAACGTAAAGTTGAAACGAGTAATATTACTTATCAATACGATATATTGGGAAATAAACTGATATATATTCACGTAATTGACCGTAAAACTGGAATAAGTGATGTAAATGTTAACATGAGGTAGTTGAAGCATATATATATAAAGACAACGAGTATATGTGTATGCCTGTCGATCGCAGGAAAAGCTGTTAATTTGATAATTACACATTAAGAAAATATCTCACCATTGTACCATAGTTTACTCGATATAAATTTTTCTATAGAAGATAATTGTAATTTATGTTTTCATTTAAATTATTTAATATCTGGATAAGTACAAATTTGATGAATATAATCTACTTAAGTATGCAGACCAGGATGTCATGCAAAAAGATCATATCGAAATTCTATTTAATAACTTCTATTTTAGGTATACCTAATGTAAAAATGAAATGCAGCAGTAATATATTCAAAAGTCGTGCGTAATACACATATATATCTTTATTAATAAAAAGAAGAGACCGCTCCGTTAATATCAATATATACAGCCTTACCAACACATTTAGTCTGATCTTCCTCATCGTTCGAATAACCGACGGCGCATCTACAAACTCGATTCACTTTAGACGTTGGTATGCATAAATGTTGGCAACCACCACCATTATGCTCACATGGATTCGAACCATTTTGCAACATTGGATCGTACATTATTAAGGAGTTTACATTTTCTACATTTAGAAACAAAAAAGGAAAACACAATTAACCAAGCTATCATTAAAACTACTACGGTTGGAGGTTATCATATTCTGGGAGGAAATGACAGATTTAATTCAACCGGGATTTAACGACAGATAAAAGACGATGAATTTTTAAGTTTATTTTTGGAGCATTTCTCACTTTATTAAACCAGGAGACATCGTATAATCTTCTCTGAACTTTCTGATTTAAAACATTTCGCACACGATACTTAAATAGAAAACAAAATATAGATTCTTTAACATTTTAATAACTAAAATAAATAAAATAGCCTCAATTGATAACATTAGAATATTTGGTTAAATGCTTATAACATTACATTTCTCATCATTTGAAAGTAGATAATATTTAACAAATAACGTACAAATAACACAGACCATATAATATTTTTATTTTTATTTTTTTTTTTGATAATAGGGTGGAAATTACTTTTTGTAGAAAGTTTCAATTTATTGACCATAAAATCCATCATCTCGTTGCGGGTTATTTCCGGAAAACTAATTTTCTTTTTGGTATTTTCGTAAAAACTAAAAGATATTTCTTTAATATAGTGTGAAAGCGATTTTTTATGCACCGCGAAGAAACAACGTTTAAACGCAACTATGAGTTGAATTGAGTTGTTAAATATTTGTAAGCATGTCATAAATATGACTAGACAATTTTTTCTATCACAACGTATCAGTATAAGAACTCGTTTTGAATTACACTCTTTGAAATCAACAAGGTTATTTAAACGATAGTATATTTTCCTTCATCAACAGATTTTGAATTAAATGGGTGTTCGTTAATCTGATTAGTTGGTGTGTATGTGTGTGTTGATCTATCGAGATATCTAGCATTTATCAACAAGATTCGCTATCTATAAAGACCCTTAAATGCACAAAGACAGTCGATTTTGATCGATCATTTTCATAAGAACTTACCCACAAAGCGATTTGTCAAATTAACTGTTATAATAAAATTCGACAAATACAAACGATGCTATAAGATGACCCAAAAAAGACGGACGGTTTTGTTTTGTAAATAACTCATAAGTTCAGATGACTGCCATTTGTAACAATACGTTCATTCAGTCTTTTTACAACATTTTTTAACACTTTTTCGAGCACACGTCGCTGAATTCTAAAAATTTATTCAAAAATTAAATTTTTCAGGTCTTCCAGATCTCGTGGACGTGTTTCGTAAACGCGGCTCTTAAGATATGACATACAAAAAAAAAAAAACGAAAACGGTTAAATCTGACGAGCGCGCAGAGCAAAATCCGTGCGACGCGATAATATGCAATTACCAAATGCATCTTTCAGTACGGCAAGCATTTTTGCCGAACAGTGACACGTTTCACCATCTTGCTGAAATCATGTACAGCCCAGACGACGATTTTATAATTTCGATATAGCGCGTTCCGTTTACAGTACCAGTGAAAAAATAAGGCCCCACGGGTACGAATCGTATTTTTTTTTATTTTGTCTAAGACATTTTTTTATTCATTGCCAGAAGCTGTCTCTCGATTCAACCCACCTTAAAATTGAATTGCGGGATAGTACAGATTTACACCGCGTAACTTTGAATTCTTTTCGAAACTCTCTTTACACCGCCGTGATCGATCTGAAAATAACGTTCCACGCAAAACGCGCAGGATGTCATGATAACTCGTATGTACACTATCGGTTTGCGTGTAGCAGTGTTACCAACTGCGCTATTCAAAAAAACAAAACCGTCCGTCTTCTCTGGGTCGTCATATAGTTACGGATTATTTTTTGCAGGGTACAAAAAGTTCACAGATTAGTCAACAGTTTAGTTTTAGAAACAATTATTGATTACATTAAAGGATTCAAGTTTTGGTAATGTTTTTCCTGATATTAAATTACATGTAAAGTTTTAAACATGCGTAGCGTGAAATAAATAATTTTCGATACACGTAGCAAATATATTATTATTGCAAATACACTTTTACTTACTTACATAATTATGTTGGAACGGAAATAAGTTAACCATTTAGTTTCTCTGTGATACTTACGCTGTTCAGATGTTAGTTTTATGCTTGATAACAGCGTAATAATCGAAAATCTACTCGTTTAATAAAGTTTTTAATGATTTAATTTTCTGATGTTATTATTTTGTTACATCAAATTACTACACTCCGTATAAAAAAAAAAAAGTAATAAATTTCAATTAAAAAACGTACCGGTATTATTACGAAAGATTTCCTCTACTTTATGACTGCTACCGTTAATTTTGTCAATGACGTGAATGGCGTCATCGTTATTATCAGAGTAATACAATGAATTTTTATACACTACAGATGCAGTCGGACTCGCGAATCGACGTAACGGTAATGTAAACAAACGATGTTCATCCAAATGAATGTACTGTATAGAATCCGAACCTTTATTCACCCAATACAACGAATTACCGGCTTCGTCCACCATTAAACCTTAAATAAAACGTTTTTAACAAAACTGAGTGAAATATTCGCATTATACAGCTTTAACGGTATTTTCTTCTTCTTTTAAAAAAAAAAAAAAAAAACTTATGTCTGTCATGTCCGTCATAATTTGATTAATATACATAGAAGGAGAGAAGAATAACTTCCTAATTCAGACTTAGTTAGTTGTGTACTAAGTAGCCAATGGGTACACGTGTGCTAGTTTAAGAAATACATTTCAAAAAGGTGTGTTAGACTCGCCGCTACGTTTATGTTTACATTTTGGCAAACAACCGACGTTATTAGTTTTATGATTTTAAGATAAGTACATTTCGAAATTAAGATTAATTTAGTGAATTTTTCAAAATATATTTAATTATTTCAAGGTATGAATATAAATTAGGAAAAAGAACAAGAACGATTGAAACGTCTTTGGTAGAAAATTGTTCAAATACCCAATGGTGATGATGATGATGATGATGATGAAGAGGAATTAGCATCAGAGAAAAATATACGTGAAAATAGGAATTCCGACAGTGAAATAGAACAAGAAGCAATGAACATGATAATGAAAATCGTATTATCCCGGTAGTTTCCACGAATATCAACATTTATTGGAAAAGGTGGAAAATTTAAATGGAATAAAGAGTGCCTAAATAGAAGTGTCAGAACCGAAGGAAACCGCAATATACTCGTAATTATCCTTTTTTACCGAGAGTTTAATCAATTGTAATGCGAAATGAGTGTCGCTAGTTTTATATATATTTTTTTTTGGCAAAATCAATATATTTTTAAATTAAAGAAATAGAAAAGTAAAGCCTACTAATCCTTTTGAAATTACAGCCTCGTTTGCTTTATTCGCTGAAGTTTTATAAAGTAATCTGTTTAGACATCGGAGAGATCTGAGATAGAAATATAACAGGTGTCGAGCGATTTTCACGGCAAGCCATTAACAAAAGAGAATAGAAAAAAAAAAGTCGATAAACTGGCACACATTAAGGATACATTACAGCGCTTTGTTTAAAACCCGTCCACACGATTGGTGAAAACGCTATTGCCGATAAAATATGAGATTTTTAGAGGAGGATGCAGTTTGAAGCAACATATTCCTACGAAGTCCAATAAATATGGCATTAAAATTTGTGCATGCCGTTATGTACTTTTCAAATTTAGACATTTGTGTAAGACAGCAACCTCGAGGGATATTTTCACAGAATTATGCAGTATTAAAAAATCGTCAACAGTAAACAGAAATATAACATGTGAGAATTGGTTCACTACGTTTAATCTTAACAGTCGTTTGTTAGATAAACAAATTTATTTCGTTTTTTTTTTTTTTTAACAAAATGTTAACTACTCGATTACATCACGCTGTCATTTTTTCAATGACATATTACTATCGTATTCTACACTGCCGAAAAAAAAAAAAAATAATAATTTATCAACAGGGTCAATGCACAAATTATCAATATTACGTTTCATAACACCAAACCGAAGGATGAGTAGCACGCAAGAAGAAATTCTTCAAGGCATCAAAACCTTTTTATTTCTGCGAAAATTACAAAACTCGATACAATTGTTTTAAAAATGCAAAAACCTGGGACCAATTTTTTACGTTCGCATGTAGGAAAACACTTGAAAATACTTATTAATACACATTACTTTGGACCACAGTAATACATTTTTGGGACAATATTGCGTATTTTGAGTTAGGTGTTTTAAATAATTACCGCTTGTTGCTTTTAAATCGAAATAACTAATTAGAATTATGAGCTTTTAAATCTTTATTTAGCGAAAATAACTAAATAATACATCGACACGAAAAATGTTTCGAAAATGAACGCTGACACTTAACCCCTTCAGTCATACATTATAAAATTTCGATATAAAATTATAAATTTTACACGGTAGGTGTTTTTTATACAATACCGCTTCTTATAAATAATTTTCAATGTATTTATATAAATATTTTCAAAATTGAAATATTTCACGCCAACTAGAAAATAAACAAGTTTGTTAGCATTGAAATTTTATGTGCCCTATAGTGGACCATCGTGATTGATAGGGTTAATAACAAGCAAAAAAACAATACTTACTTATAGGATCCCGTAATAGTAAGTTATCTCGGTACGAAGTCAAAGTTATAATCTGCGTACCGTTCATATTGCTAGATAGAATAGCGTGATGTCCGTTCGGTTTCATCACGCTCCAATATAAATTTCCCGTACTAGGGCGTACTGACAACGAGTTTATGCTGATTATCTAAACGAAAAGAAAATTTAAAATCTATCATAAAAATTAACCTATCGAGTAACAGTTTTGAATCTTTATCGCGATATATAGATTATGTTTTACATATGTATTTGTTTTTGTTTTTTATGAAGAAAACAGCAAAAAAAAATATAATTTAATTTCATTAGCTTATTTGTCCACTTAAAAGAAGCAAAATGTTCTAACAGCCCCACCGGTTAAGTCCGGACAAACTTCGAAATAAAAAAATAAGGCTAAAGAATGGATTAGGAAATTAGGATATTCATTTATAAAATTATCTTATATAAATGAAAAAAAATTATTATTTCTTCGATAGAATCGTAAGAAATTCAACAATAATTGCAAATTTTAAAAGTAACAATCATGGTTGCTTGTAGATAATTTAATTCGTAATTCGGTGGATAAAAAATAAACCAACTGAAACATGTACGCCGGAATAACTGAGTTTCTCGACTTTTTACAGCATACATAAACATATTTTAACTTACCGAAGCTTCTTGTTCGCTGGTCAATCTATTACTGAAAATAACAGTGAAATATTCGCCGTTTAGATTACAAGCGACGATTAACGCTTCACCTTGATCTTGATCGCTATTTACCGATATAAACAAATTGTCCGATATCCAGTCAATAGCAAATCCACTCGGACTTCCTATACCTTTATATAACACGTACGAAAATATATTTTTTTTGAACTTGCCGAAATTATAGCATTATTCATAGCCGGCATTAAATATATATATATATCACACACAGAGACACACACACACACATATATATATATATATATATATATATATTAGCCGCTGTTATTCATATCTGTTTTACAAAGAGCCTCTCAATAGTTTGGCAAAACCTAGAAATTAACGTCGACCGGGAATACTCAACCCATTTAACGTTTGCCGATGACGTAGTTTTTGATAGCAAAAAGTGCAGATGAGTTACAGAGATATACAAAAGAACTAAATGAAATTGGCAAAACAATGGACTTAATTAACCAGCGAAAAGATAATCTCCTGCCGGGGAGTATGGAAGATCGGATTCTTTTGTTTATTTAGGATCCTTGATTACTGCCAATGGAGGTCAGATGAAATAAAAATATAAATTGATTTAGACAAGATCGCAATGATACGATTTAAACAAATAATTGGCAACAAAAAATGATAACTAAAATTACGGAAGAATCTAATGAAAACATTATTGACGCGTTTGAAATATGGATATCGCGACAAATATTGTGTGTATCGTGGACTGAAAGAAGAACAAATCTCCTAATAGGGATAAAAGTAAACGAACCGATAGAATTACACAGATCGCGCTAAAGACGGATTAACCAATTTTTTGAACATATTGTAGGAGGGGGAAATCTAGAAGAAATATTACTGCTTAGCAAAGCACGTGCTGCAAGAGGAAGAGATAGGATGCCTACTCGCTGGATTGATGACTTGGGTAGTGCAATCACTACAGAACCGGAATGTATTAACGGTCAAAATTGACTGAATATAAAATGGATGGATACATGCTGTATTTATATATTTTCCACCGTCTTTATTTCGATTTTAAAGGTTACGTATTCAGACTGTAAATAACGTATAATTTTATTTTTCCTCTCAACGATAAATATATGATTGCACACATGATAATAAATTTTTAGCTGGACGATAACTATCTAAAGTTGTTTAACATCTCTGGGATTAATTACATATTAACTAATCAATTATTCGATATAAAAAAAGGAAGTATATCATAAAAAATTAATTAGCGATTAATCCGTTTAATATTTAACTTATTTGTTAGAACAACAGTTTTGTCAATCCCCTATTATAACGTTGACATTAGGTTTGTACTTTTCTACCGCGATACTCTATGCTAACACTAAAATCCGATTATCGATAGGAAACAATTACTTTCATCCGTGCATAATCAAATAAAGTTACACATAATTTACTGCCTGTTTTGTCATTTACGTTCGTTTTATTTCCTGAATTTTTTTTTGATAGATTCTTATTTGTCGTATTATCAAAATCTACCGGGTTTGGTTAATTTTTAGTTACGTTCAATTAAAAAGTTAGCTTGATATCGTGCATTATAGCGCTAATGTATTTTTCGGAATTTTGTCGGGCAGTGTAATATTTTTGGATTTATTACGCGAAAATCATAATTTAGTGTAATTTTTTTTATTTTCTATTTTAATTTTGAACTTTTATTTATTTTTAAATTTCTTAAATGTTAATTATTACTTTTTGATATTAACATCATTATTCTATTTATTTATTTTTTAGTTCCCTAAGTTTCAGTTGTTCACTTAACGAGTATAAACGCAATTACAAAATCATTCATGTTCAGTGATAAAGTAACCTCATTCCTATTTCGAGAGTTAGTATTCAAGTGTAAACCTGTTGCCGGCGCTAAAATAGTTGATTATACGTTGCAGATCATGCATATCATCGCTGATATAGTAACAAGCGTCGCATATTGCTCTCGGAACTTTAGGCTGAAATTGTTGGAAACGTTTGATATCGCTAGTTGCGCTGCCGATCCTCATAATTCAGTTTTATATTTCCATTTCGCCGCTGGAACTACATTTTATATCAGCGGTTCTTATTTTTTAACGAAGTTTTAGCATTTCTTCCTAGAATGCAGTAGTATAATCTTCATCTTGTAGTGGCATCTCCTTAGTAGGAGTTTGTCTACATCATGAATTAGTATTTTCTAGTTCTAGCGTGCCTTATTATATTTTCCACATTCTTTCCTCCGAAGCCGGCGGTTACAATTTCGAGGCGTTTCCTCCCTCTAGGGGCTTTGGTTTCGATTTTTCCTTATAACGCGAGCAAAAAGACGCTATTTTCTCTTATCTCGAGCGCTATGTACTTCCGTTTTAAAATGTCCTTCGCTATCTTTGCTGTTTTGAGGCTACATCTCTCCGTAACTTCTTTATTAGTAATTTTTTCTGTCCATATTCTTCGCAATGTCCACATTTCAAAAGTATCTTATATACTTTCTGTAGTATAATAACCGAAATAAAGTAATATTTCTCTATAGGCTGCGATGTGTACGGCATCCGAGTAATTTTTTTTTATCCGTAATAAGGCTAAGGTACTTTTCAGTATCAGTTCAATTATTTATTAATCATTATATTTCGTTATAGTTGACGTAATATTTTTTTTATTTTAATTTTTTTTTGTTTTTAATAATCGGGTTCGGGTAATAAATTCGAACGAAACGATAAATAAACTCACCCGTATTGATGATAGTTTCGACAGCGCTTCCGTTAATTATCGAACGTTTCACTTCCTTACTCTGAGTATCTAACCAGTAAATTTGCATAGTTCTCGCGTAGAAATCCATTTCAACCGGACTAATAACGGCCGGTATGCTGATTGTCGGTATAATATGATAATACGGTTCCGTTAAATCGACTCCTCTGATTTCATTAGGCGCGCAAAATAAAAGGAATACGTCGTTTTCTGTCACGATCAAATAAACGTTTTATATTCGCGTGATAAATTAAATTATTAACGGTGAAAATTCGTCGATTAGAAAATAATTAATAAACGCAAATTAACTATAAAATAGTTAATTTTTAATAAATATCAATAAACCCCAAACTATAAAATAGCTAATTATTAATAAATAAATATTAATAAACCCAAATTAACTATAAAATATTTAGTTATTAATAAACCCAAAATTAACCAATTTGGCAGTGTTGTTTTTTCCGATTAAAGTGACCGTATTTATCTGTATTGTTCTACATTAGAAGCATAATATTTAATTACTCCGTGTCATTTTTAATCTCAGTGATACTGATACGATTACTCCGTTTCTCATACTTTTCCAATTGTTTCACTTATCGCGCTACCCGACGGGACTAGCACCACACGGAAAGCATAACGCAAAAATTTTGGTTCAGATCCTGTGTCATCAAAGACTGCGTCTAAATGATCAATTAAATTGGTTCCAATAGAAAACTCCGAACCGGTTACGTACTGACTCTACTGATTATCAAGTTGTATTATTCGAGGATTACACTCACATTTTCTTTCAAATCATAAAAGTGGAACTGTCTCATCGATTCGTATAAAAAATGGTCGACTATTAATGACACTTTTTAAACATTAGATGAGACACGATGATATCACAGCGTATTCTCAAATTAAATTATAACTAGTCGAAATAGCGACAATAGAATATAGACAAAAATCGTAGTTTTAGCAAATTCTATTCTTCTAAACTATAAATTAATGCAATGTCTTCAGGAATTGTACATTCTGAATTACAGTTCAGTAATATACGTGTAAATAAAAATGTGATCGCCGATATTTGAAGCGGACGTCTGTAAATTATAGCACGATACAGTAAGATAATCTAATTGATCCGATATGTTACATCGTAGCTCGCTGATATTAACGGTGAAGTGTTTTATTTTTATTTTTTTTTTTTTTAAATAAATTTCTCACATCTCAGAAGTAAAACCGTTCTATCGTTTAGAAAAAAGAAATACTTAAACTTTCGTCATATCGAATAAGTTTATTATGTCAGATTCCGACCAGCTACCTAAAATTCTTGACGATATCCTCAAACTTGGGCTCGAATGTAAACTGTCGAACTTAAAGCAAATAAACATATTCACGAATCAAATACAAAGTTTTCGTACGGAAAATGTTTTTACACCGAATATTTCAAAGTTTTAACCTGTAAGAAGCACATAACAATTTGACAATTTTAAAAATACAAAGTATTCACTTTATTATTATTAACTTATTATTCGCATTAGCACGTTTCGCCTAAACACAATTTTAATAGTTTTAGGACTGAAAAAATCATGCCCCAATTAAGCGGATGATAAATTTAAAAAATAAAATAAACAACTGACAAACTCACCGATGCATGTAAATCCGTCCCGATCTAAAATCATGACATGGGGACAGGCGCATCTATATGTATTATTCACGTTTATTAAACAAAGGTGAGAACAATTTCCGTTGTTAAAACCACACGGATTATTTCCTATAAAAAAAAGGGCAAAGTTTGTTAAACTTTAAAAAATAATAATAACAACACGAGTTTCAGAAATTGCAATTTCAATGTAAAACTGAAGCATTTGTGCATGAAGCGTACATGTATATACAGGCTGGATTTAGTGTTTCTGGTAATTACTTATAGTTTTTCGGCAGTTCTAGCAATGCAATAGTATATAGTATGATACTGTCAGCTTTCGACTAAAATATGACGGCTTGTAACTTACGATTATGGGCAGTAAATCGTGAACAATATATTAGAATACGGGTATGTAAATATAAGATAATTTTATTCGCGATGATTTAACGTGGTAGATTATAGCATGTATTCGAAACATTTGTAATATAATGATTTTCAAAATAAATTTAAGTATTCTGGAAGAATTTATGAGTATATAAATATAAGCGAATTAGTAAAAATTATATCTATTTTTCACGATGTAATCTATATATAAGTAACAATATATTATAATCGTTAAATTCGTTTTATTTAAAAGTACTACATAGAGAAATCAGAGCAATTAATTACCAATTGTTACAGAAATTACTTTTATTTAATTTTAAAGATTCCTTAGGCGATAAAACAATTTAAACAATACTATACCTACATGATTGCATATATATATATAATTTTGGTTTTTATTTTTTTTAATTCGATTGACTCTGGCGATATTATTTTACTTCGAGCTAAGGTTAGGTTTTTAACGTGTTCAAATACAATGCTTCGATGCTTTACCCCTTTCACCCCCCTATAAAATCAGAGCAACTAATTATAAATTGTGACTGAAATTATTATTTTTTAAGTATTAAATATTCCTTAAGCGATAAAACAATTTAAACACATATACATACATGCATCAATATATAACTTTTTTTTTTAATTTTTTAAAATTCTATTGACTCTGGTGATATTGTTTTATTTTAAGCTAAGGTTAAGATAGGCTTTGAACGTGTTCAAATTCAAAGATTTACTCCTTTCGCCCACTATAAAAGTAAGACGTCAGAATATATATACATACACACTGCACTAACATATACATGTATTATCATCGTCATCATCACGTTATGTCTTCGATTTACAAAGATACACCATCATTTACACGCAATTAAATCGAATATCTGCCCCTATAATTGTCTGCTCCTTGCGGCGTCCAATATGACCTTCACGGTTTTCGGCTCCATTCCTGATGTTATCATTTCCAGTCTTCTTCCTTAGCGAGACTTCTTTTCGATTTTACCCTGTGTAGCCAGCGTGAATAATCCTTCTTCTCTGATATTATTTTCCTATGGCGTCATCTACCAGAATCATCTTTTCCATTCCGCTTTTTTGTAGCACTTCTTTATTTGTTGTCTTCTCTTTCCATGAAATTCGCCACATGCGCCTTAGAGTCCACATTTCAAATGTGTTCAATCGTTTTATACATTCCCCATTTAAAGTTCATGTTTGTAAGGCATATTTCACTACCGACATTACATAGCATTGATTAATTCTCATTTTCGTATCTATTTTTTATTTCCAATCTTTTAGTACCGCCTACAGGTTAGTAAATTCGCCATTCCAATGCGCGATTTAATTTCTTTAATATCTTTTCCATCATTGGTGAATAGATCTCCCATTCTATCATGGCATTTTTCATGATTTCTTCTTTATTGGACATCTTTTAGCCAGAGTTCGTCTTGTACTCTGACGCTCGCGGTCTGTTCCCAATATATTTCTTTAATTATTTGCAAACTTTTGCAGTATATGTATCAGTTCTCTGTGATTACTCGATCAAACGCTTTTTCGTACACGCAATCACATCTCGGCCCATGTTAAGCGATCTTTGTATTATTATCTTAAATAATGCTATGGCGTCTATGGTACCTCTATTAGCGACAAATCCATACTACGTGTTACTGAGCTGATTCTCCTGTCAATTATTGACAGAAGTATCTCTAGCGTATGACTCATTAATGCAATTAGCCGATACTAGCTGCACACTTGTGACGATGTTTTCTTAAGCAACGATATAAATAACAGCGTTTTGAAATCATCAGGTATTTTTCCTTCATCGTATATCCTATTTAGCAACATTAACAATCGCAGTTTGTATCCAGATGTCATATTCTTGAGGACTTCAGCTGATATTTGGTCATTTCCTCTAGCTTTGTTATTTCTTGTTTTTTATCGTATTTTCCAGTTCCCACATTTCTATTTTCGGTACATCTTCTATTGTTCTATCATCGATTTGTTGTGGTCGATTTTCATTGCAGTAAAGTTACGATATGTATTGTATCCATATTTCTTCTAGCTTTTTCGTCTCCAGGGCTTATCCAAGTATATAGACTTCTTGGATGCTGTTTTAACCATGTGTTACACAATTTAAGGTCATCTGCTTCTGTAAATTGTTCCTCACGTTTATTTCCACTGCTTAGGCAGTATCTTTCCGCTGCTTACATATATATGGGTAACCCGATAATTTTAAATTATTACTCGTTAGTACAACAGGGTATATATATATTATATATATATATATATATATATATATATATATATATATATATATATATATACCTTATTGTACCTATTTTCCATAACCTACCAGGCGGTCTTTAAGTATTTATCATCCATTAGATTGCTCTCTTTGATCGGTATTATGAATAAAACCTAATAAATATCTTTTTTTCATTTTTTGATTTTGTTTCATTATTATTAAAAACTGATTTAATTTGATTTGATTATTATTATTATTACTTCGTGTATTATTTCAATTTTATATATATATATATATATATATATAAAATCATGAAGAGAGAGAAAAAATACAAATTACTTATAATTTTCCACAAATATTTCAATTATTCATCTTTAAAATGAGATAAGAAAACAGGAAATATTGAAGGGCGTTATATTACACAAGACATTATATTAAATTCCATATATATATATATATATATATATATATATATATATATATATATATATATATATATATATATGTATGTATCTACACTCATATATATACACTTTTATGTATATATATATATATACAAACAGTTAATTTAATTAATAAAAACATAAATATTCGTAATTTCGCGTGTATATATAATAGTTTAAATTTTTTACATATCAATTATTAATTATATTTTCGCGATACACTATGTTCAATCCCCAAAATTTGCGAAAGACTGTTGATCAACATATGATATAGGCGAAAGTGATTTTTCTTGCACAATTACTTGCGAGAAATACATGGAATACTTTCAATATGAGTCTGTTCTTATTATGTTCACGGTGCGAACTCGAGACTACCATTTTAAATTAATAATACAAATTATCAACGATTGGAGCGTTACTATCGCGCTCTCTATATTATCACGATGCCATAATGTGTATCCTGCATACACATACGCGGAATATGTACACTTTTTGCGCATACACATATGCGTAGATACAAACGGATCCATTTATATATTATAATATATATAAAAATGTACCTGCCGGCTGTCTGCTGGGATGCATAACTTTAATGTCGAACGGCTGCGTTAAAGTACGTTGAACGGTAACCACATCGGATGCATTCCATTTATTTCCTTTAATAACGGAATTCGAACGCCAGTCCGTCCAATAAATATAATTTTCGTAAAGCGAAATAGCGAACGGATGATCGAGAACGTCCAGATTGGAAGTAACCTCTATTATATTCTGTCCGACGTAATCAGCCGTATATATAGCGTGTAATCTTCGTCGTGTAAAATGTAAATCCAATCAAAACGAAATAAATAATTTCATAATAATCGTAATAACTATTAAAAAAATAACTTGTGAAACCGTTTCGGGTAGTAATAAACAAATGTACATACTTAGCGTCTATCCAATAAATGCGTCTTTTCTGATAATCGATTGTCAACCCGTTTGGCCAATGTACGTCGAAATTTTCATCGGATTTCACAATTATAGTTCTATGCTCTCCGGCCATACTAGCACGTTCGATACGAGGACTTTTCGTATTCCAGTCAGTCCAAAATAATAATCTGAAATGAAATTATAACACCGTTGAAATATAATTTGGTTTATTCCGTAACGTGCAAATTCTTCTAAATTAGAATTATAGAGAAAAACCGTTTGTTACTAATTTTGTACGGCTCCACCAATTTTAATAACCGCATTAATTGTATATTCAAGTTAACTTTTTACATGTGAGAAAAACGACAAAAAACTAGTAATAAAAATCGATTCATATGTTTATGTCACAATAATATTTTAATAAAAAGAATTTTAAATTTAATTAACTATCTATGATTTATATTAAGTAACTGGAAATACTGTATTTTCTTGTAATCCATTGAAATGGTCATTATTATAATTCGTCTTCTACGTATCATGTCCTCGAAGAACGTCGGTGATCGTCCTCTTGACTCGATCTTTGTCCATTAAAATTCGGAATATTTCTCTGTCGTGCTTAATTTACAACATTTGTTTAAATTTTCCATTTAAGTTTTTCTAGGACGGGCAGGAAATTTTTAAAATCTTACGGTATGTCTATATGGCGTCTGGTTTTTTGCTAACGCTTTGAACAATGCCAAAGATTCAAACGTTGTCTTCTCATATATGTGTATATAATCTTCTTCTTCTACTCCTTACTCGTTTTCGAGTATGAGGTTGTTCTCTAATTACGGTGAGGTTTAGTCTGCAGATGACAGTGCCGATTATGTGATATAAGTACCATTCGGTGTGTTGTGGCAAATTTACATATGCTACACTTGAACATGCCAGTGAATTTATTTCACTCCGAGCCGGCGTAGCTCAACTTGGGACAAGTGCCTTTATGTTTATACCGCCGACCCGTTCCTTCCAAAGACCTAGACAGCTTTCGAGCCAGATGATCTGGTGGCGCAATTGAGGAGTTGCGGAGCCGTCGACTGGCCAAACTATCACCTACCATTGTCTCGGGTCCGAATCCGAGCTGGTAATAAACGACACGTATCATTCAGTGAAACTTTCGCTAAGAACCACTGTCCCCCCAACAAGAAGCACAACTGCGACTTGTCAGGTACTGGATAATATCATCTCGGGTGATGAGTTTGCGGCCCTGTTCTATTGTACAGCGCAAACTTCATCTCCACTTTCAAGTGCGATAAGGAGATCTCGGCCGATTGACCAGGTAGACTTCTGACGGAAGAAATCTGTTCAGCTCTCCGTCAGCACACCAGTAATTTCGCGACACTGGCCGAAGGCAATTTCCCTGGTCGAATTTTGCCACTGTGACTACCCTTCTTCTGTGTTACCGTCTTTGTCTTTTTCTTTACAGCTGCTTTCCTGTTGGTAACCGTTTTCTTAACTAACGCTATCCATTTGGGACGATTTTGCGCCAAAATTTCCCATTCGACTGACGTTGGTGTCTTATTTGCTTTCTTCACGTCTTACGCTACAGCGTCTTTGAAGCGAAGTTACGGGCGCCCGCGCGGTCTTTTGCCGTACAGTAATACGCCGTATAGCATCCTTTTGGGTATTCGCTCATTTCCTATGCGAATAACATGACCCAGCCATTTCATACGCTTCTGTGTTAAATATTGTTCTATAGATAAAAAATTAGATTTTGTTAACACTTCTGCATTTGTCACGCGATCCTTCCATGATATTCTGTTTATTCTGCGTAATAGTCTCTGGTGGCAAAATTCGAGTTTACGTGTTTGTTTTTTCATTATTGGCCATGTTTCACTCCCATATATATATATATATATATATATATATATATATATATATATATATAATTATTATTATTAAATTAAATTAACGTGCCATGTACAGCAACCAAGGCTAGATTCACGATAGAAAAAGAGGATATATACAGTATTGCATCGATTCCATTAACGTGCCGTGTACAGCAACATTGGCCCTCTGGCCTAAATGGAGTTTAGATATCACGCAGGATATTGGATAGTTTTGGATTTTTTGTTCGTTGTCCTCAAGGATTTCGGAGAGAGAGCTTGTATTTGGAGCCGGAATAGATTAAATTTCGGCATTCTATCAGAAGATGGTTAATGGATAAGGGAACAAAGTATACATTACAGATAGGGCGATATAAATTATTTAATAAATAATAATGATAAATTTTCGCACGGGCAAAGCATATATAAAAAAACAAGTAACTTATTATACATATATATGTATGTATTTATGTATAATGCCGCAGTGACATTGTACATAAAATTCAACACCAGCTCGCGACATAAAGTTCTTCATCATCGTGTAACTATTAATTATTACGGAAGAGGCTGTGATACCATACTTAGTATAACATTATAAGCGTTATTGTCTTGAATGCTAGCTCATTTTGTAGATAAAAATAACGTACAACAGCCGTCACAGTGTCCAGCAACGTGTCAATAGAATAAAACGTTTGTTGGTCATACTTATTAAATGTGAGATTGAAATGTAAAAAAATTTAAAATCAGTTCCGAAAAATAATAACGAATAATTATTTACAAAAACATCGTTAAAATCTGAAAATAAAAATACAAATAAACTCAATTTTTTATACAATTACTAGATTTTATTGAACTATTTTAATCGTATAGAATTTAGTTTTATAAATTTTCGGAGTTGTAAACATAAATTATTCTATGTATCATTAATGAAAATAATTCTTTCATAACCCGATATATGACACTTTACAAACGTTCTCGAACATATTTTTAAATGAAATTATATTCTTTCTTCGCTTATTAATTCAAATATTAGTTTTACAAATACATACAATGGTATTTTCGACAATGTTTGGAAAATTTCCGAGCGTTACCTGCATCGATAGTAAGTTGAAAAATTCCGATGCACTATTCAGCCGTATCTTAAAGAATAACGTTACGCGTTAACTAATTAACGCTTTCAGTCACGATGCCCATTAAATAGTGCACGAAATTTTAATGCCAACGAAATTTTTTATACGTGAAATGTTCCAATTTTAAAAATATGAAAATTATCTTACGATATTGCTGTAATGACGGCAAATATAAATCTATCAAATGCAGAAGCAAACATGCAGGAAGACTTGATTACAGTTACTAAATGGGCTCACGATAACAATTTGGTAATAAATACAACGAAAACTAAAAGTATGTTCCTAAATCCTGTGATGGACATAATAAGATTTAAAACCATTTTGTGGATGCATTCAAACGATTAGACTATATGACGGAGAAAAATAGAGGTATGAAGAAAAATTGCAATAAAATAGAATATAAATATCCAGGAAGAATCGTAGACGAAAATTTGAGATGGAACAAACATACAGCCTTTGTAGAAAACAAACGACGTATGACCTTACCTATGCTATATACTCACCGGAATCATGTAAGTAGACACTTAAAATAATTTACTATGCATTAGTAAATTCCAGGCTGAGATATGGAGTGCAAGCATGGGGGTCTGGAAAGTAAATCTTATATAATAAATGTAAATAGATTACAAAAAATGTTTGAACTTAATAGCAGGACAAGAAAGTAAAACCACACTTTACGTATTAACGCGGAAAGAAAATGTTTTAGATGTAAGGAGATTGTGTTTAATGATAAAAATATTGAATTATTTAAACCAATTTAAAATTGTTGATATGGACAAAACGGAAATTGGGAAATATAACTTAAGAAAAACGCTAAAATATAGAACAAAGTATGGTAATCAGACTGATAAGTTTATAATTACACAAATGCCGAATATAATACCTGATGATATAATAAACGAAAAAAATACAGCGATTACAAAAGAAAAACTCAAAGAATAATTTCAAGACAATAGAATTATAAATAAAATATTAAAAAAAGAGATGTAGAATGGAAAATGGCGAGAAAAAGGAATAGACAACTTGAATATCAGGGGGTTATTGCAGGCAATAAGTAAAAATGATGGTGTAAATGTTTGGAAAATGAGTGAAGCGTATAAATGACTTTTTAGAATGAGTGGAATACTATATTCAGCAAGTAAACGGTTAAAATTATGTATATATGTACGTATATGAATAGATATATATGTGTACGTACATGTACATTGGTGTATAAATATTAATTAATTAGTTTGATACCCGTCGACAAGCGAAAGCTTGACGGGATGAGGTAAAATATAATTATGTAATTTTTAATCTGAATATATGTAGATGATTTTATAGTGTGTGTCAGTTTATATATGTTGTGTGTGGAAATAGTGTTGCATACATGTTATTTATTTGCATGTATATGCACTAATATGACTGTGTAATTGTAAAAAAAAATTATTAAAATATACGATTTTACAAAAAAATAATAAACCGCCTGTATAAAATTTATAAATTTGTGTCCAAATTTTATAATGTACGATCGAAAAGGTTAGTGTAAAATGCGGTAAATACGGAGCGTGTTACATACCCGTCCCTAGGGTCTAAAACGATCGCGCGTGGGCTTTCAATTTCGCCGGCAATTAATGTTCTTCTAAAACTTCCGTTTAAGCGAGCGACTTCTATTTGATCTAATTGACTTTCGGCCCAATATAAATTTCCACCGATCCAATCGACAGCTAATCCTTCGGCTGTCGCCAAACCCGATGTCACTACGATATCTACATTGTTAATGGCTGTCGTTCAAAAAAAATACAAAATTAATACAAAAAAATTAACTCGCGAAAGAATTAATACCGATTAAGACGTAATTTTATCAAAAATTTATCGATTATTTGTTAGAAAAATATTTTCGTCGCTCAAGAAAAAAAAAAAACAATAAAAAACACACGACAATTTAATTAAAATTTCAAATCAATTTGTAAAAATTTCAATTATAAAAAATCGTATAATTACGAATTAGATTATTTAATTCAATTTCAAATTCACCGCTTAAAATTCAAAATACGCCGGCATATCCCAATCTTCAATGAGATTACTATATAACATATTGATTAAAGTATTCGTACAAAATACATAAATGAAAAAATACCTGAATTCTCTACAGTTCCTTTAAAAATTTTATCTTCGAGAACATCGGTCCAATAAATTACATTTGTACCGTTATTATGATAAAAATCTAAAGCGATGGTATTTTTTAATCCGACTGTTAACACTTTCACATTCAACGTTTGCATATCGATTATCCTTAATTCGTGTCTATTGCTGAAAATTATGTTAACAGGTCCGTCATCTAGAACGAAACGTCAGAATTGAGCGGATGATAAAATATTAACGATCATATATATATATATATATATATATATATATATATATATATATATATATATATATATATGGAAGTTTCAGCATGCTCAAAAAACAAGCTGCGTATACATAGAAAAATATTAAATCTGTGATTTTTATTCTAATTAAGACAATAACATACTAATTTAATCCAGATCAATAGTAGGAGCTTTAATAATGTTGCAGTTGAATGACCACGATTCTTTGTATATAATCTCCGAATGTGTTTCTTAAGTGTAATAAGTAATAATAAGTAAAGAGGTGGAATAGCTGTTGGCGAGCAAGTGATAGTTTTCGAAGAATGTGGTATTCAATTGACGTCAAGATTGGATCAACAAAGTTGGCAATATGATTATCAGTGTCAGGTAGGCTACTTAAAGGAACATGTAAAGTATATTGTAAATGTGGTATTGAAATTGAGCTCAGTCTGGCGTGTAGTTACGAAATTTTTCTTATACATATGATGGAAGTTTACTCGAATAGGTGGTGATAAATATATGATTGTGATCAGAAGAAAGGTTGATAAGTGACATTGAAGTTTATACTAGTAGATTTGTTAACTAAAGCTAAATTTAAAATATCCTGTTCGGTTAGGAAAACAAATGTTGGTTATTTAGAGGATATTGAGTGGAAGAGGTCATTTAGTAACAACTTATTCGAAACAACATTAAGACAGAATTATCACTAAAACATTTACAATGTGTACTTTTAGTATTGAAATTACCAACTAAGATTGCATTACTATTTACCTTCATTAATTGTTTAACATCATTAGCAAAGTTAGGCATTCATATCGGAGGTTTGTATATAGCTAGTAACAAAATACGATTAGAATACCGGATGTGATATTTTATATTCCTCTTACTATCAATACCAGTATTATCGATAAGACACCAACTGCAATAAAGGTTATATTCGATATTAATACAGATGTTTACGCCAAGGGCTTGGACACAGTTCAGAGAAGATAGTGGCAGCAGTTCCACTTGCGAATGGCTTCTAATAAGAAGCACAACACCTCCCCTCAATAACTTACATCACCTTTTTATACTTTATAAACAAGGAAATTGGTAACTCGGTCGCTGTCCAGCTTAGTTTCTGACAATGGTACCATATCAATACGATTATTAAAAATAAAACGATATTCCAATTATGGATTTACAATTCCAGACAACTAGTCTAATTTTTTCTGCGGTAGACCCAGAATATCTTTATTATTGATGATCAATTATTCGTTGAAAAATTTAAAACGCTCACTTAGTGACTAATCTCGATTTTCGTTCAATTTAGTTTTAGCCGGTCCAATATACACTTAACAAAATCCCCGATTATGCATTTTGTGCAATCACAGTACAAATAACGAATTAAAGTAGAAATGAACAAAAAATACTGTTTTATTTCGACTAAAATATTTTCCCCATAGTTTTAACAGTATGGCTCAGATTTAACGTATTGTAACTAAACGAAACGGCGTACATAACTGCGAAATTAATAAAAACGAGTACCGTTCAATTTGCAAGTAAATTGATCCGCTTGCAAAATATATTCGTCGTCACAATAACACTTATGCGTGTGATTTCCTGTTATTTGACAATATTGCGAACAAACTCCCCACTGAGAACAACGATGTTTTTCGCTACACACGGTATTATCGACTCCTAAATAAGAACCCGGTGGGCAAACGCACATATGTCCTTCAGGCGAATCGTAACAAAAATCTGAACATAATGGTGTCGATCCACGTTCACAAAGACGTTCATCTGTACACAGTAAATTGAAAAGCATTGTTTTATTTCGATTAAAGATATTTTTACATAACTTTAACAGCGTGGCATAGATTTAACGCATTATAATTAAACAAAAGAGAAAAATTCCGTTTATAACACATTCATATATATAAACACAAACACACATATATATTTTATTAACTGCATTAAACCGTTATTTATATTAAGTCACGAAAATATTCAAAATGTTTACCGCACATGCCACCTTCGTCGGTACCATCCACACAGTCAAAATTTTTGTCACATAAGTTTTCCGGTTTTATGCAACGAGTACTATTGTCACAACTTCGATTTGGATAATGACACGGTACTTGTTTTTTTGTTTTTGGTAAATCGCCTGCAAATTAAAAAACGATATATATATATATATATATATATATATATATATATATATATATATATATATATATATATGCGAAGTATAATATCTCATATCTTACTTGGACCACACTAGAAATGGGTTGATACCTTCAACTAATATATCTACATATGTATAAACAATTTTAATCGAAAGAAAAAATAAATCACAAAACATAATTGTTGACTTACACTTACGGTATCGGGAATATAATATAATAAAATTATAATTAATCGATTATAAAATAGAATTATATTGATCATATAAAATAACAACGGCTATTTCAGTAAATGCGAATAATAATCAAATAATTGGTATCGTAAATTTTAACAGCTGACAAAAATACTTATACATTTATATAAAATAGATAAAGAAATAAAAAATAATTCGGAATATATCATTATTTATAAAGAAGATTGGTTTTCAGCATGTTTTACTCCTTTCCGCCAGTTTCTTCAGTTCCCAGTAACTGCCCCACTCCATGTCTTCTATAATCTGCCACATCTCCTGCGAGGTCTTCTTATCGGGTTCCTCTTTCGTGCATTTTCCCGTCTATTATTGTTTCCGTGAGATAGCCGTGACTTAATGCATGCCCGATCAATCGATCTCTTTTTGCAGCAACTATGCTCAGCAATCGTCTCTTTGATCCAGCTCTCTGTAGCATTTCTACCTTAGACATTTCATCAGTCCATTTGATTTCCAACATTGTCCTTAGGTATCACATTTCGAATGTATTCAAATTTTGTTTGTCTGCAGGTGATAATGTCCACGTTTAACATCCGTAAAATGCAACGCTCCAGACAAAACGTTCTATTAAGTTTTTTCTTTTGCGTATTGATATTGACTATGAGGTGAACAGTGATTTGTAAATACTGTCTTGGCCTGTATTATTCTCGCTGTTACGTCCCTATTACTCCTATCTTGGGTGAACACTTCCAGGTATAGGAATTCTTTGATTTCCAAATTTTTACTGAATTGATTTTTATATATGTTGGTTTTATTTTTTCACGTTTTTTGCTGCATATCATAATTTTTGACGTTTTTGTGTTCAGTTTCATTTTACATTTGTATTTCAATATGATTTCTATTTTCGTTAAATACTTTTTCAGCTCTTTTTTTCACTTTCCATGATCAAAGTGATTCATATTATGTTTATTGGCTCTCCTTGCATTTTAAAACAAGATTTAATACTGTATTTAACTGTTCTTCCACGATATAAACGTTAAATAAAAGCAGAGACAAAGAATATCCTTGCTGCACTTTAATTTTGGCTTCTCTTATGTTCTTCCCAAATTTCGTTACTTAGTCTTTGTATAGAGTTTCAATGTGCCGTCTATCTTTTTATTGTATTCCGGTTTACTGTAGTATTTTGAACAATTATATATATAGTTTACGCTTACAACCTGAACTGAAATTTACTTAGATATGTTTCTATAGAATGTTCCAATGGTTTTTTGAATTATCTGCAACATTATTTTTGATAAATGTAAGTCCTCACATTTATTTGCTTATGGTTTCATAGGTATTGATACTATCACCATTGTACAATGCTCCTCCGGCCATTTGACATATCACCGTGTCATCAACATTAAATGCCGTCTCCGTATCGGAGGTAGGCGGCTACTTACCTCTACATATTTTTTATAGACTGTAAGTAGCGCACAATATAATAATAATAATAATAATAATAATAATAATAATAATATGGCGTTATCGTACATAGACACACATACACCTGAGAGAAACTGACTGTAATCGCTGTGTTTTTGTAGTGTACTATATTATTACTAACGCGCATATGGTGTTGTACGTTGTTGTTTGCCATTGTCCTCCACGCGATAATATTGGGATTATTTCAATTTTTACCTTCGGATGATCATTTTTGGGTCTCGCTGATCGTATTCGAGCTCAGTGCCTTCCGAACATAGTACGTTAAGCTATTCCAACGACTTTTCTTATTTATTATTTTATTTTATTATTGTTAATTATTATTAGCTAAGTCATCTGTAAACTGAAGATGATGCAACTACTAAAAAACTAAAGATTATTTAATAATTAGTGATTCATAACTTCGTTGCTTTTTAAAAATAAATCAAGAGTCTATTTCATTATTAATACTTACTGGTACAGTTCGCTTCATCGGATCCATCGAGACAATCGGGAACACCGTCACAAACAAACTCTCGCCTTATGCAAGCATCAGTAATATCGGTACAGTGAAACTCATGCTGTTCGCACCGTAACTGATCGGTGCTACTACGATTCAGAGGTCGTTTGACAGTTTTATCACTTACAAAGTACGAACAATGTTGCTCGTCTGACTTATCAGAACAATCAAATATACCGTCGCATTTCGCCGATTTTGAATAACATGTAGAATCCTTAGCGCAGTAAATCTGAAAGAAGAAGAAAAAAGATTTATTTTATAATGTGACATGCATAACAAGGGGTTCATAAAGTTAAGTACCTTACACCTAAACAGTTAACTTCAATAGTAAATCTAAATTAATGAAACAAATTTTAGGCTACAGAAGAAAACAAACAAAAACCTGCAAGAATAATCTTGGCCTGTTAGCCAAGATCAAAGTATAGTAAATCTGAAATTGCATTGAATGAAGTAACAAATTTCATAAAAAAAAAACGGATAAAATCTTAACGAATATCCAATTTTTAATAATGAAATCGTATTTAATAAAACTAAAATTACAAAATTTCATCAGTAATTTTAAACAATTCAAAGCTGGAAGCGGCGCGGCTAAATATTAACGTTTAATTTTAAATAATATTTTCTGTCTTCAACAAATTGTATTTTGAGTAATTTTTGAAAAAACAGTAATTGTTTCAACATTTACAAATAACTCTTCAAAAAAAAAAAAAAAAAAAAGATAAACGTATTAATGAAAAATTTAGAACGATAAATGTTAATTGGCAACTACGCGTTTTCTTATATTTTGTTGAAATAAACGTAAATAAAAATTATATGTCTTTAATGGGATATTCAAATATATCATAGTTTTTATTGGTTTAATGAAAAATAATAAAAAAAGAACTTGAAGGAAAACATCGATCTTACTATTCTGCATATAAACTTATTTCGACTATTTGAAATTATATACCCTTCTTTGACTAATACATCAGAAACTTTTGTGTTTCTTCGTCAATATCACAGAATAGTCTTTCTGCGTCGAATTTTCCGAATAGGTTACACTTAAATACAGGTTCGTCATCTAGCGACCTCGAAGAATGATGATCATCTAACTAAAATTCCGATAATTTTTGAATATATGTTACAATACTTTTCTATATAACTTAATTACAAACTTTCCCTAATCGGGTGGAATGCAAATTCCTTTTATCCTTAAATAAACGAGTTTACACATTTTTTAGTTGTAAACGATATATAGTCTCACCCTCTGTAAAACCAAAATAGATTTAAAATTGACAACCATATGGCCAGATTGTCTTATATACCGATGTGACAATACCAGGAGGTGCTGCTTTAACCATACGTCTCAAATAAATGCATAAAAGCCATAGGTATTGAATTGCATCATATCTCAATGTATACATGTATCCAAGAAATAAAAAGTACGTTGAGTACGACTTTTACTTTTCAGCCGATATTCACGTGTTATCGTTATAGATGATTTAAATAGTAAACGTGTGGCTTGGATCTAGTTTAGTAACCATAATGCCACTAAAATATTATTAACTATGTCAGTAAAACTTAGTTTCAATATATTGTCTTCCGTGGCTCTCACATTCTTCCATAGGTTAATCATAAACCCGGTATTATCGACCTAATCCTAGTCCAAGGTCTTATTCAACCCCAGCTTCACTTATTGAATACTGCATCATACACTACTTTCGAATAAACGCCCTATTCCATCGCTAACACGTGGTATATTCGAACATAAAAATACAGATTGAAGCAGTTGATAATCATCAACATCTATTGAAGGTATGGTACAACAATAAGAAAAATAAACTAAATAAAGATTACAGTTTACAGGCAGATAACTGTTCTAAATTCGGTAGGTAAACTTTTTGAAAAGACTATTAACGTAAAACTTTTGAATGAAATTGAATGCAATAGTACACAAATCAGTTTGGTTTTAGACGTAATTACTCTACGGAGTTGGAAATTAAAAAAAAACCTGTAAGATCTTGTCGATTTATCGAGGAATAATAATTCAGTTAGTGTTGTTATTACTTTTGACGTTAAGGGCACATTCAAAAATTGTAAGCATTCTAAAATTATAGAAGTACTTAAACGTAATAGCGTAAACTGCTATTTGATAAATATAATATTTACTTATTTAAATAAGAAATGTAAGAATAATTTCCGATAAGAATTCATTATAATAAGAAATATTTCCCGTGAGGTTCCTCAGGGCTAAATCCTAGATCCTACATACTATGGAATATTTTATATTCAGATATACACAAGAATCTAGATGAATTTATAGCGAATAATATTAACTTCGCTGATGACTTGTGCCTTGTAATAAATCTTAATTCTCCTTTTCGAGTCTATAACATTAAAAATATTTGAAAAAAAAAACTCCAAATCACTTTCCATTAGCTTGGTCTTGAATTTTCAGTAGAAAAATCAGCTATGACGGTAATTGGCAACAGAAATATTTCTTAATTTTGTAGCCCCATTTACGGATTACTAAGTTAATTTATAATCAGTCCATTCCTGTTGTAAAATCCGCAAAATATGTGGGAATAATTATAGATAATAAGTTAAAGTTTAATCAATATGCTAAATATCTTCCGAATAAAGTTCATAAGAAATTATTTACGCTCCTCAAAATACAACCTAACATTGACGGAATTACATATAAAGGACGTGTAATTATTTATAAAGGAACAATGGGATCTTTGTTTAATTATTGTTCAAGTATTTATGTTCACACATTAAATTCAGCTATGTTTAATAAAATTTTAGCAAAGAAAAGGAAGATATGTTGGCTCTTTATATAGAACTATTTCAACCGTAGCTGCGCCACTTATTACAGGGATAATTTTTTTAAGTAGGCTTTGATCTCGTAATTTAATAGTGTTTATTAATAAATTGATTACAAACGTAAAAGATTATTTTTATTCTCATTTCGATTACGAGTTAAATTATAATTTATTTAATTGTAAAAATCCTTTTACTACGGAAATGAGTGTAATAGTATTAAAAATATCGCAGAATAGATAGATTAATACGGTAGAACAACTTTCAAGTTAATTCACAGTATTAAAAATAGATTCAGGAATACATGTGATTTGGATCTAAATTTCTTTTCCAGTCAGGTGCTGTCTGGACGTGGTAATTTCGGAAAGTATTTTAAGAGTTTTGCCATAAAACGACCTGACAGCGATGTACTTCTGACAGTTGTATCGTAGGAATTTTTTATTTATATGTAAAAGTAATATGAAATGCGCAGTTCTAAATGCATATCAGTAAATTTTGCATATCTGTGACGATTCAATGAACTCTGTAAGAATGATTTTGAATCAGTTGTAATTTTTAAGCCTGCTTTTGGAAACTGGACAGCCATAGCGTCAGTCTGGGTCGAATAACAGATGAATATAGTAGTTTCTTATTAATCGTCGACGTCGATAAATATGATTGTCGATTAAAAATCGGCGAGAACTTAAGGATAACTTTATGCGTATTATTAATTATAACAAATAATGAACTTATTTTTGACAGTGAATGTTCTTACTATTAATGGTAACTTCCGCTAACGAGGTTTGGCGTCGCCTAATAAAGAAAATAACTTCTATTTTATTTGTATTAATCGCTGACGTTTATAGAACTTGCATGCAGTGCTGACAAAAATGTTGTAATCTGCCAAATCATCAACATATAGCGTTCTTTTAACGTAAGGTAGCTTGGGTAAATCATTTATTAGCATTTAAAAACATATAAGGTCTTATACCAGTACCCACACGTGCGATAAATTTTCACACAGGACTCGTCCGTGAGGTGCGTAGATTTCCATTACTTAAATACGATTTTATTAACGCTTAACCACATATCACTCTCTCATGACCATCTACTTCAATGTTCCAACTTGCTTTTGAACTATTTTGACTACTCTCAAACCCCTCTCTTATTTGCAATATTTTATTACACTGCCCTACACTCCACCTTCGTCCGAGTACCCTATCTGGTTTCCTCTCCAACAGTCCTTCAACTATTGCCTCAATTATACAATTCATTTCTTCCTCTAACCTCATACATTACATCTAACTGTTAAACCACCAGTGCTGTAATAGCTTCGGTAGTTACACACGGCACTATAAAAATAATAATAAATAAATAACTTAATTAAATATAAGCGAAAATATGATATCGAAAAATCACCTGGTCTACGCTGCAAATTTCCGCGCAAGATGATTCATCCGAGTAGTCACAATACTCCGTTGATTCTTCACAATTTTGACAATTATTTTCGCCATTGCAAACCAAATCGAAAGATATGCAATTTCCATTTCGACAAGTGAATTCGTATACCGAGCACGTTTTGTTAGCTAAAAAACGATAATAATATATATATATATAACAGAAGTTAGTGGTTTTTGAGGTAGTGTTTCATCTACCTCGAGCCAGTTATCACTAACAATGGAAACTGCTCGTTGGATATCAAACGCAGGTTACCTATGGCACGTAATGCAGTTATTAGATTAACAAGAATCTGGAAGAACACAAGCCTTACAATGAATACGAAATTAAATTTGCTGAGAATCTTAGTTTTCTCAATCTCCACCTACACAGATGAAACTTAGACACGTACGATATCCGATCACAACAGAATAAATGCGTTTGAAATGTGAACTTTAGAAAAATACTGAGGTTTCTATGGAAAAACCTAGTTACAAACGATTACATAGAAAATTAGGTATTTACGTCTGTTTGAAATAATGAAGCGGAGATTCTTAGCTTCTTCGGACATATAGTACGAGATATATCCTGCAATGGTGCCCATTGCATTCAAAAAGGGAAAGGGTTGGACCAACAACGCAGTGGCGAGACGACATTGCCAAACATGCAGGGATCAATTGGATCCGGGTTGCACAAAGACCGGAATCGTTGGAAACGTCTGGGATATGCCTATACCCAGCAGTGGGTTGAGATTGGCATAACGTGATGGTTTCACTCGAACGCCATATAATGTTGGGTAAAATCAATTAACTGGATCGAGTCTTCATGAGGCGGTACTGGCTGTCCAGGATAGAACAATCTGGATAACTATAGTTAGGACATCGTTTTCATAATATCACCACGCCCTCTAGAGGGTAAAAGGAAGAGAAAAAATATACGATATGGTAAAAAAATCGTAACATTTTAACAAATAAATTCGTTATTTTAATTCGTTTATTTCTTCGAGATACTAAACACTAGAATTATAACTGTTGTTATATACGTACGGCAGTTATCTTCGTCCGACGCATCTCCTTCTCCGCAATCCACAGACGAATCGCAGAGCCAAGTCTTCGGAATGCATCGTTTACTTTTTTTGCATAAAAACTGATTCGGTAAACATTTCAAAATTTCCGAGCAATTAGTTAACGTTTCATCCGTGTTATCGTCGCAATCGCTTTCTCCGTCGCATTGGAACAGTTTCGGAATGCAACGAGTATTATTATCGCATAACAAATCCTTATGGGTACAAGTCATCGCTTTAAAAAAAAAAAATAAAAATAAAGCGTAAAAGAAATTATTTCGATGGCATTAAAAAAAAAATAGTGAAATTTTCGAAAAATTTGCGGTAAGTATATAAACCAAAAATTAAATATAATAAAATATGTAGGTAAAGGGAGAAGTTCATATTTAAACGTATCGTTAAGTAGTCGGGAATTATTTTGAAGAAAAAGAAATCACATTTAAACTTTTGAGTAGGAAACCGAGGTTCTCAAATGTAGATGTGAAATAAAATTTAGCACATGCGCGCGAGAAGTAACAAATAATGTTTTAGTACCGCAATGACACAGTTGCAAGAACACTTAAATGTCAAACTGACACATGTACTCAAAAAACACTTACAAGAAGATGTACTCAAATAAGAATTATATGACTGCGACAGTATTTTAAGAAATAGCGAGCACAACTGAATACGAATATTTTTCTATCTTGCGAACAAACTTGAAAAAAAAAAAACAAAAAAACTGAACATAACATCGAATGGTTATGAGAAACACGAAAATGTCTGCTGTTTTATTCGATAGACTAACTTACCGAAAACATACTGAAAAACAACTTTAATTACGTCGGATTTTTTCTTGGTATTTTCAGTAGCTGAATTCCGCACAAAAATGACATGATGAGCAAAAGAAGGATCAGAAATTAAAAAACATGTGATCGCGGTGGAAGATGATCAAAAAAGATCGAGAATATTTTTAAGAAATGTTGAATAAATATTTTATAAGGTAACTGGAAATAGTAAAGCAGTTTGACAAATTAATATTAATTGATAGATCGCTGTGCAATACATATATCGAAAGACATACTCGTATATGTACATTTTACAGGGGCATTTAACTTCAGTAAATAGAGGTGGATCATTTATGGACCTGACAGTCTTCGATTTCTCACAAACCTCAATATGCACCAATGACCGTTCCAGTATATATATAACACATGTTTAGACTTTAAATGAAATTATTTATATTTAATATTATAAAACTAAAACCGGCGACTCAATTTTTCACATAATATTCAAATAATTCCACTGTAACTGAATATACAATATTTTCGGTTGATGAAAAAAATTGATTACATTCTTCATTTACGATACAGCACGTAGATGAAATTCGATTTATAATTTCGTTCATTTTCTTACGCAACTCTCTGACAAATTATTTTTTATAGAGAAATAATCATTAAAAATTAAGATCAAATTGTTATGACTAGTTATTCTAACTCTAGTCCCCAGATACCGTGTCAATGTACTTTCAAACGATGGTATAAGCGATCCAAAAAAAATAATAATTCCGAAAAGTATTGATTAATCTAAATAATCGCATCTCAAAATAGTGAAATAAATACTTACCACACGAACTGTTCTTTCCTTGCACGGTCTGAGACGTAACTGACAGCCCAGAAGCTGTAATTATTATAACGAGAAATGACTACAATAAATATGTAATTTTATTAAATATATCAAGTAAATTACATTTTGTAATTTTCCAAATCAAAATTATCCGCATAAATAAAAAAACAAAACATATTATTAAAAGAATTAAAATAAAATTATATTAATTCTTTATTAACAATACTGAGTATGTCAGTTATTAAAAAAGCGTAAGAACTAATTATAATTTTGAAAGTATACTATTTTACATCCGTGTATACATATATATTGTATGTTCACGATAAGTATAATTTAATCCTTTACCAGGGAACTAAAATATCTTAGACAAATCATTGATCGTCAATTCTCATTGATACCCCGCATTAAATATATTCAGAAAAAATGCGACAACACTTACGCTAAACTCGGAAGACTACAACTGTTAATAACACATTTGCATTCAAATACGAAGAAAGATTCATCCTATATAAGGATTTATAAATATGGTTCAATTATCTATGTCAATAGTAGGACCCTCAAATCTGTCACTTGACACCAGAAAAAACTTCTAAACATTTCCTCTCTTTACAGAAGCTGGTCCACGTTTGCTGTCAGTGTTATCTCTAATATTTTTTAGACTTGAAGTTTAGGGGCATCTGTCATCTCTAAATACAAGGTTATTAGATAATTCTACTGTGTCAGGGATATCCAATACTTAGAAGCAAATTATACCAATTTGGACATTCGCCCAAATATCAAAATTGTCTAAAAATTTCTTAATGGCATTAGAAACAGCTAAAATTAATTACGAATAACTCTAATTAAGTAGCGGTAATATTACACGGCTTCATAGAAAATATATATGTGTGTGTGTGTGTGTAACATTGAGAAAAACATATTATAAATCGCATTTATAGTAAAGAATTTTTTTTATAATTTGCAGCTTATCACATTAATTCTGTAGGTGGAGGCTGCTTGAGATTTTAATAAAAATTAACACCTTCTGTAAAAATATTATTATACACGGTAATAACTGTAAATTATTCAGATGGAGATATGACGATAGAGTTAATGCATGGTGAGCGCAATAACTCACGACATCAGAACGTAATACCACTGAAGACCGACACTGGAGGAAAATTTAGTTTTGCGGATTGTGCTTTCCGTAACGAACAGTATGAAGGTAATCGGTCAACAAATGGTGGCCAAATCGCAATCTACTAATAAGCACAACTGTTTTATGATTAATATTTTTTTTTTTTAACCTAAAATCGCGTCAGTTTTAGGATTTGACAGGGCGTTGTTAGATGATGTTAGATATTTTTAATGTGTTATATAAATATTTTTATAACGAAACGTTGTATATTAATTGAATGTCCCATATTATTAAAATAAATAATAATTTTCTAGCATTGAAAATTCATGTACCATATAGGAAACATTATGACTGAAAGGGTTAATAGTACTGGGTCAGAAATGAGTGTTCAATACTCTCAACATATATATCCATTCTTAAATTTTCCTATGTTCTAGTAGTACAAAACAAATTATATCGTCCATGGAGAGGAATTCTATTACTCGACGGATGATAATATTCGTGTAATTTTAAGTACTTTTTTGCTTATAATGATTATTAAAAAAAAAATAGTTTTATATCATTATTTACGAAAATTCGTTTAGTATGAAATATTAAGCACAAAAAAGAAAAACCGAAAAAAAAACCCGAAAAATTAAAAACATACTTCGACCGCAAAAGTCGCCTTTTAAGCATTTTTGAGTGCCATTTACCATTTCGCGATGATACTGTGAAGGACAAACACATTTGATTACATCGTAGTTAAGTAAACATAAGCCGTCGCAAGTCTCACGACATAACTTTCCACGTTCTATATCTGCAAAAACGAATTTAGAAACAAACCGTAATTTTATATAACGTACATAAATTAGAAATAGTTTTTATTTTTATATCTATACACAAAATCAAAATAGAGACGTGCAATAATAAAATAATTATCGCAGCCCGGCACTTACCGAAAGTAATATTTGGATCGTACGCCTTGATTTGATAGACGGGCGTTTTTAGATCGAGCATTATGTTCGTTTCTCCGCTATTAAGGTTATGCGAATGTATTAATCCGATATCCGAATTTGTCCAAATAATTAAATTCGCTAAAATTGTTAAACCGCCAACATGAGTTTGTAAATCAGAAACTACCTGAAATTCGTTTATTAATCAAAAAAAAGTACAATTAAAACGACACAGACTTTTAGAAAATTCGATAACGATAACAAGGGTTTCTTCGTTTTTGGTCTCTACTTTCCGTCTGTATGTTACTTAAAATTCATCGGTATTTGAATATTTCTCAAAGCAGATATTTATACGATTCTTTGGTTTAGCGAAACTTCAGCCCTATATGCACTTGTTAACTGTAAGAGAGCTATTTGTTCGTGGACAGCTTGTTTAAATTATTGAATTTCTAATTTTAATTTATTGTAATATTTTCCATACGTATACACAAATACGTTTGAAATTTTCGTTACCGCAAAAACATACGCATAGTATTCATATATAGGATTACGAAAGTACTTTCCAGTGTAGCGAGTATGTGTGTACGTGTGCACACGTGGACAATTATTTTTTCCCTTTGTCTGTAAATTCCTATGTGTATTTGAGTTTATGTTTGTATATGCAGTTGTATAAATGTTTTTCTTTATATTATTTTAATTATTTAATTTTTTTTTTATGTTTTGTGATTCAATTTAATTATTTACTTCTCACGGTTTTAATTGACATATAAGTTGTTATGTGAACCGTATATAAATAAATAAATTGTAAATAAAAAATAATCAAAGTTGATGCGCGTGAAATAACGAACTATACGTGTGTAGCGATAAAAACTATTTTCACGCTCGTACAGTATTAAAAGAAAATTAAATAAACAATCTACTATTAGATGAAGTTAATGAAGCCAAAGAAAACTACCAACATCTAGACGTAGATATAATATTTGAACTATTTGCTCGTTTTCTTCGCAGTAAAAATTTTACTACAAATAAAATATGCCGCAAGATTTCCCGAAAACAATAATTACCTACGTTAAAAAAAAAGCTTAGTAGACTACGCAAAAATTACAATATCCTTAATGTATGTACTGGGACCAAGATATTTAGTAAAATCTTACTCAGTGGTGGTGGCTCGTGCATAAGGGCTGCAGCTGTAGCCCCACCTACAAAATTACCAGTATAATTTTTTTTTCATATTCAAAAATCAATTAAAATTATCCAAAATTTTGAAATTTCGTTTAAAAAAGTAATTTTTTCTCTTTGGATGCCCATTCTAGAACGTTGGTGAGGGCTACGTATGATGCAGCTCTTGTTGGCATGTTTAGGAAACATAAAAAGCGTGGTTTCGCGAGAAAACGATGTTAAAGGCGCATGCGCAGTGGTTTCTTTTTAACCGCGTTCGGGCTGCACAAAAATCAGATACAGCTCTCGTTCACGTGTTTAGGAAACATAAAGTGCGTGGAAACGGAACCGGACGATGGTAAAGGCGCATGCGCAATAGTTCTTTTTTTGCCCGCGTTCGGGCTGCACGAAAACCAGCCCAGCCAGTAGACTTGTATTCCAAGATTAATATTCCAACTGCAGAATGAAATGTTGACGCGCGCGTTCTTCTATTATTGTTGCTCATTTACTTATGTTTTATTGATTGAATAAATATATTTATTTATAAGGATTTTATTACTTCGATTGTTTTGGTAGAAAGGCTAACTTTAATTATGGCTGGAAATAGCGATTTTCGTGAAAGTGAATTGAATTCGGTTTCGTGTTTGCTGAATAACAAATTTTTGCGGTTATCGTACAATTCTTAACTTCCACAGCAAGGTAACTGACCGGTTCGCGAAAATGAAAAACCGTCGTATGAACTTCATATACAAATAAATTTTGAAGTCAGTGCTTTGAAATTACACATTTTTTAAAATTTTCTTAGAATGGTCGATTCTAAATTTTATTTTTGTTTAGAAAATTTAGAATTTTAAGTTTTTATGAAATGGTAGCCTAGCTGTTTGTTTTTTATTAAAAAAAAATTTCAACTAGGTAAAACTTTCAGCCCCACCGCTTCGAAAACCCACGAGCCACCACTGATCTTACTGGAAAGACTGAATTGTTTAGTCGATAGGAAACTCAATGTAATTTTTTGGAAAAGCCGAATAACTATGATGATTTGTTCGCGACGATGGTTAAAAACAGAAAAAAGCTTCTACGCTATATATATATATATATATATATATGGCGTTTAAACAAATTCGCTCACATTTAAATTACAATAACTGACCGAAGTTTTCAGGTTAACGACTTTCAGGTATGCAGGTGTTATAGTTAGAAAATTGCTAGAATACGTAAAAAGTAGATATAAAGATTTTTGATATAGAAATAAACGAGTTTCGAAATAGAATAGATTCTTATCGGATTGAAAAAACTTGAAATGATTATACCGGTGTTTCTAGATAAAAGAGCGTAGAAGAAGATATTTTTCATCGAGGTTTTTTGAACAGATTTTTTCAATTACGATGGTCGAGTATCCAATGAAGAATTTATTAGAGCAAATTATAAGACGTGTATTTAGAAAGACGATCGAAAACTATTACTCGGGTCAAAAACTTATAAGAGCAACGCGCAAACATGATAACATAACAAACGATGAGCAAAAAAAGAAATGTACATATAAATATTTTGGAGTAAATTAACTAAATTAGGCTGTGTAATTATTACATTTTAAATTTTCATTTCAAGCTGTATCTAGATAAATCATCAAATTTGCATATTGTCTTTAGAAATAATAGAATCATAAATTTATTTCATAAATCATTAAAGAATTGAATAGTGAAACAAAAGAAAAAAACATTCGATATCATCAATGCGAGGTCTACTTGATAATTCGCAACCCGTATATATTTTATCCGAGATTACATTGCACTTAAAATGTTCGGATATGAAAAAATTAATATTTATCTTTTTCGTTTCAATACGTTCGCTGATAGAGGACACCTTGTAAATTCATTGAACACGTCTCTTTAAATTAATCTTTGAGTAGCGATATCACCGAGAGATGATTTAAATTTACACACATGATATTTTATTAAGATGACGGTATTAATTAGCAGCTAATCTTGGCAATTGTTAATGGTACCGCTCTAGTAGTATTTTTGAGAGTCACCCCACAACGTTATAAAACGTATACATATTTTAAAAAAACAACCGCTTAAATATCACTCTAAAACCGATTAAAAATATCTGTCATCGTAATTTTTTAAATCAAAAATAAAACGCAGAACTGCATATAAAATTATATCGATTAAAAAAAGTTACTTAAACATGAAATCTGCTTTTCTAAACGTATTTACATCATTTTTTTTGTTCTAATTACTACATCATAAAATTCTGATTTTAATTTAAGATTATTTAATAAATTATTCCAACTCTAAACATCACAGTGGATCAGACTAAATACGAAAGACACAAATTAATTTACTACGATTCTGAGCTTTCTGAATTCAGTTCTTCGTCGCCACCTGAGTTATATCGTCATATCAACGAGTCAGCGTTCTGCCAATGTTTCTTCTAACGAGCACCATTGTAACACTCGTTTTGTTCATCTACTATCTTCATTCTAGCCACGTGCCCAGCCCAGGTCCACTTCAATTTGGCCATTTGTTCCACCACGTTACGTTCGGACCGTCTTATATTAAATATTAATCTTTCCCGCGCTGTTTATGCCATTATTATCCTTTTAATATTTATTTTTGTGAAAGTCCATGTTAGCGAGCCACTCAAATTTTCGCATAAAAAAAAAAAACAGGCAAACTTCCAACGGAAATGACCTCATACAGACCGATCGTCCTGTTACCTATAATTTCTAAACTTTTCAAAAAACTGATATTAAAAAAATTAGATGAAATTCTAGAAAATAAACAATGTCTCTTAGATCACCAATACGGTTTTAGAATCAAACATTCTACCATCCAACAAGTCCATCGAGTACTTAAAAAAAAAATAGAAAGCAGTTTAGAAAAAAAGAAAGTATGCGATTCGGTATTCCGTGACATCATCCAAGCTTTTGACAAGGTATGGCACAAAAGTCTACTGTATAAACTGCGAATTATATTACCGTATCAGTTCTAGAAATTACTTGGCTCGTTTTTAAAAGAAAGACATTGTCAGATTAAATTAGGAAATGAGATAACTAACATACAACCCATACTTGCTGCAGTTTCACAAGGAAGTGTGCTAGAACCGTTCATCTACAATTGGTTTGTATCAAACAAAACTTTGCATCGGAACCTACATGTTCCGTATGTCACTGATGTAATAAAACAGGAAGCGATAAAACATGCAATGAAGTTACATGATCACCCTAACTGGACAGCGGTCAATTTGCTAGATAACTCGTCAGAGCTGCGACGATTGCAGAGGATCAAACCACTGGACTTGATAAACTAAATCCAATTTATCTATTCTAGGCCTCCTTCGATGTAACGACGTGTACCGCTCAAGTAACCGCAGATATTATACGCCCCACTGATAGCACAAGCTAGATATATGAAAAAGAAAAAAAATGTAGTTACCGGCAGAACACATCGATTACATAGTTTCCGCTTTAAACATATTGGCATTTCGTTGTTTTTAAATATGTAACTTAGTTTCCATTATGATATTCTGCGATGTATTTCCATCTGTGTCATCTTTTTCTCGTCAGTTGTAATTTTTTGCACAGATACTCGTTGACTTACTACTACTACTGCATTATTTATTTCCATTCGTATACTTTCAAGAGTATTTGTTATTACTTTGGTCTTATGCAAGTTTATTCTTAGTCCAATTTTATTTGACATCATTTGAGGCTCCTTTGAGCTAGTCGTCTAATTTCCCGAATATAAACAATTTCGGTGATAATGTATCACCGTATTTTACACCTCTTTTCACTGGTATTTTTTATTGGCATTTCGTATGTTTATCTGGATCGTCGCAGATTGGTAGATTTTCTTGATCAGTTGTACATACTCCTCGCTAATTCGGTGGCTACGTAACGAATCTAGGGGGTTCGATTAAAAACGCTACAAGTTTGACAGAAGTATATAATATAGCCAAAAGAATTAACATAAAAACGAATACATCAAAACATTAATAAGCTAAGTAAATAACGAATGACAAATTAGTTTGTTTGAAATTTCACCTTTGATCATTACAATTTATATTAATGAGGAAATTAGCTTAAATTAAATATACACGCTTATACTTAACGTAGTACTACTATATAAAATATTTGCCTTACCTTTTCTCTTTTGGTGCCGTCTAAATTAATCCGTTCAATCTTATGATAACCGGTATCAATCCAATAAAGTTTCTGCGTAAAGTAATCGATCGCAAGATACTTAGGCGTATCTACGTAGCTAACAAATATAGTTTTATCGTCTCCGCTCATCGATGCTTTACCTATCGCGCCTATTGTACCCCAATACATAACGCTGCAATAAATATTACGTTTATTATTCTAATAAACTTCGAAATCAAATATTTTCTCCGTTCTGATATTATCAAACGTAACATTCTCTAGGCACACATGCAGATTTTACAACTGTGTCTAGTTCATAGGTAACACAATATCAATCGCATCAAAATAAACGAAACCTAAAATATAAATAAGTGTCATTTTCGAAAAGGATCAAAAATTAATCGATCGTCTTAGGAAAAAAAGTACGTGACAGTTATTGCGGGATTCATTTCTGTTTAGAATTAATTTTACAAACGTTCCAGAGTGACATATATTCTTTTCTTCTTAATTCCTCAATGTTTAAAACAGATTACTTGGACAACAATCTTTTCTTTTCAAAATTTCCAGGATAAAGTCATTTCCTTCAGTTTTCCATTTTATGTATTTCTGCCTCGATCTTCTTCTTAATCTTTTCTTATCATGTATCTGTTATCTGTGTTAACTATATCCAATCCATTTACGTTTTTTTTAGTATTATTCTTAATCAATTTCTTTCTCATTCAACTCTTTACTTAGCTTACATATATATATATATATATATATATATATATATATATATATATATATATATATATAAACTATTAAATATAATTTTTCGTATAAACTTAGTACGAAATAATGACGTTCATATTTCAAGGACATATTAAAAGAATTAATCGCGCGTTATAACAAAAAAAAAAAAAGAAATCTAGAAACGTCTTTAAAAATATACTGTTCATCGTTATAATACGACTGAACCATCAGAGACGGTAGCAACAATTTTCAACTTATATTCCCTTTATAAGCAATGTCGACCGACCAATCCTACACAGACACTAGTGTTTTCAGCCGCAAAATACTGTTGCCCAGAGGATTGATACACAACGTCACTGGTACGCTAAAATCTACCCCTACCACGCTGCTTCCCGTGCTTGTAAATGTATTTTCACCGCACATCCGTAGAGAAGAAGGATCCAAACGGGAATACGCTAAATACAACAGCACGCACACTCGCGAAAAAATTTATTAAAGGTGCTCCACCTACACGTCTTCGTGCCTGATAGTATGTCATATAACATACAATGTTATATGACATACTATTATTATTTCAATTGTATAATGTAAGAATTTTATTTCATAAATGGAGAGGAACATCATTTCCGGCACATTTATTATACGGTTATTGGCGCACATATCTGTAAATTGTAAAATTAATGTCAAATGTACTTTCTTTCTTTCTTTCTTTCTTTCGTGCCGGGAAACCAGCATAGCTGACGACTAATGAGCTTCAAGACAGTAACGACGCAGCTACCGAATGGAAAGAAACATGGATTAAACAGGCTCAAACAAACGGACAACTAATTTCCACCCGGTCAGCAAGGTCTCAGGATTTGATCTTGATAGAAAAACAAGGTGCAATTTAAATCGCGTCAGAACCAACCAGAGTCGTTGCAAGTATTTAATGAACAAATAGAGGTCGTCGGAATCGAAGCTGTGCAGCTGTGGCGAGATCCAAACAATGTCGCACTTCGTTAATTCTTGTAAAGTAAATAGCTTCTATAAAGGACTGAATCGGCTACATTCACATGAGGAAGGTGCAGCAGACTAGCTATTAGGTGTTTATTTGTAATAAAGAATATATTTTTTATAACATTAATGTAATTGATGCGATAAATTAAAAACCGGCCTTACTACTAAAAACATTTATCACATTTTTAAAAGTTTTATCAGGACGAGAAATAAAAGTGGCCTTTTAAAACTGGTTATTTTTATTGCCTATACGATTGTGAACTAAATTTATAACCAAATTTGACAGCTGCAATGTGCTTAATAAGGTTTTAGTGCTACAGAATAATTCTCTAGTTCAATAGGACCGATTGTTAAAAGAACGCAATCTTCTCTACTGAAATGTTCGATGTTTTTCTATTTCCATTTCTATAGCCTCGCGTATTATTTTGTCATCGTATCCATTAACTTTAGCTAAGACTGAACTGTTCTTAAAATTCACCGCACATCTCGTTTGTCAACTGGTCTTTCCGGTTCACTATACTAAATAATTTTAAAACTCGTATTATTATTTTTTTTCCTGTTTTCCACGCTATGTACAGCAGCCAGGCTAGTATTTTGAATACACACCATACTAACTTTTATAAGCGATGAATTATATAACTGAAATTGTAATTATTTTAACGCATCGATTAAATGAAACAATTATAAAATAAACGATTAAACTTTAATAAAACTACGTTGTTGTTTTTCCAAACTATACTTGTACGTCATCAACATTTGGGGAAAAAATATTTACATCAATTTAGCTTTATTTTTACTGTTGGTAGATCGATTATGTATCGATACTTAAAAATGATACAAAGTAAACTTTCTATCTGTTATGTTTTTTTGCATTACATGATAATGTCATTCATGTTGATATGTTAAATGTATAATTTATAAATAAATAAATATATTAATAAAAAAACTGTTCCATGCCATATTATAACATGGTAGCAGAGCCCCGTGGTTCGTAGCAATAGTAACAGTAAAGAAAAAAAAGGTTTACTATCGGGTTGAAGTGTTTAATAGAATACGGGTCTACTAAAATTACTGAAATATGGAACAGCTTGTTTGGATTCCGAAATTGAACCTGAATGGAAATTATACATTATGGCAATTACGAATACCGTCGTATATTGATGCGAAAGGATGGACAAGAGGTATTACAAAATCGGATGATAAACATGAACCTCAGGTAAAAAATCTTATAATATGTACTGTCGAAGATGAAATATTGCAAATGATTTCAAAATATAAATGTGCATCTGAAATGTGGGAAAAATTGAAAGCAAACTTCATTGGTAATGTGGAAAATAGGAAATATCTTATATATAAAAAATTTCGATATATTAAAATATATCAGTCTGAAAATGTAGATCAATTTATTAAACGTTATGATGATCTTTTAAAAGAATCTTCAAACTTACAATTAAATTTGGAACAAGAGTTTATCTATATGAACTTATTCGCAGCATTAGAGTCACGAGATGAACTTAAAACAATAATTACAGTTCTTGAGAATGAAAAAAGATATCGGTTACGAACAAATTAAAACACAAATAATAATAGAAAGTACTAAAAATAAGTCGATAAATAAAAACATCCCAAATAAAGCTGTTTTCACTATTAAATGTAATGCTGTGGTCGTTTAGGACATGAATACGCTATATACTATTTTAAAGATAAAATATGTGAAAATTGCAAGATTAAAAGCCATATTGCCAAATTTTGTAAAAAATCAAATACGATAAAAACTAAACACAAATCAGCAGAAAGTGTTAAATGTAACTGAGCATAAGGATAAACAACAAACGAACATGCATTTTTTAATTAATTCTGGCGCAACACATCATTGTGTTAATAATAAGAGTTTGTTTAAGAACTATAAAGAATTTGAAAACCTGCACAGGTCGATGTGGCTCAAGAAGGTTTGTCTTTATTAGCCTATGCATATGGTAATGTTATTTTTGATAGAGATGTAATATTTCTAAATGTATGGTATGTACCACAATTGCGTGAAAATGTGATTTCGGTATCGCAAATTAATAAAAAAGGTTTTAACGTTAGTTTTAAAAGTAACAATAAAGGAATAATCTATGGAAATGGTTTCTATAAAGTATTTAATTTTGACACAAATTGTGGAATGTACACATTAGAAAGTAATAAAGCTAAATTAGCTAATGTCAACATGATCTGGCATAACAGGCTAAATCATCCAGAAAATAACAGTCTAAAACATTTATGTGAAAGAAATTTAATCGATAAAAATTATAATAAGGACAAAATATGTGAAGTATGCATCAAAACAAAATTTTCAAAACCTAGTTTTAATAAAGAAAAGGTAAAATTAGCAACCAAACCACTTGATAACATTCATTCTGATGTTTGTGAAATAAAAAAGGAATGTGAATACAAATATTTTATAACCCTAATTGACGAATATACACACTGTGTAAAAGCATGTCCTTTAAAGTCAAAAGATGATTCATTTAAAGTAATAGAAGCATATTTTAATGAAGTACAAAATCTATTTGATCGTAAAGTAAAAATATTTACATGTGATAATGGTTTAGGTGAATACATAAATAAAAATGTAATTAATTTAATGTCTAAAAATGGAACTACACTTAAACCTTTGGCATCATATACATCACAGCAGAATGGCTTAGCGGAACGTATGAATCGTACAATTTTAGATAAATTAAGAGCCGCATTAATTCAGTCTGGTATACAAGAAAATTTATGGCACGAAGCTTTATTTCATGTAATATTTACTTTCAATAGAATTCCGTCGCAAGCAATTAATAGTGAAATACCTTTTGAAAGATGGACGTGTAAAAATGTATCATATAAATATCTAAAAACATTTGGCTGTTTAGTATATAGTATAATCCTAAAACAAAAAAGAACAAACAAACTAAATGAACTATGTGAAAAATGTGTTTTTCTTAATTATGCTCACAATGCCTATCGGTTGTGGAGCATTTTTAAAAGAAAAATAATTGTTTCTCGTAATGTAAAGTTTATAGAGAATGTTTTTCCATTTCTAAATGAACATTTGATAAAAAACGATACGGGACGTACACTTTTAAATAGTGATAACCATAATAAAAATATCATAATAGCATGCCAGTAGGTAGAAGGAAGAGCTATATAGTATGCTGGACTGAAAAATGCTCGCAACATTATAATAAATTTAAATATTCAGATAATCATATTATAGCAACTGAGTTATTAACAAAACTCAACGAGGAACGAAAAAATAGATGGCTCAAGGTAGTCGAAAATACTAATTCCACACAAGACATTTGTTGTTTTTTTAGACTTGACTTATGCTTACGATACTGTTTGACGAGAAGGATTATTAGTAAAGCCGGTTTCTATTATATCATGCTCCCGAATATTACAACTAGTAAATAGCATGCTGTCCGATAGGTACTTCCGTGTCTTCTTAGGAGAAAATAGTAGCAGATGGCGACGAGTCAATCATGGTCTTCCACAAGGATCGATATTAGCGCCGTTACTTATTAATATATATGTCAGCGATATGCCTAACACATCTTGCAAAAAGTTCCAGTATGTAAAAGATATGGCGATGATCGTGCAAGGAACACACTTAAAGAATTGTATATCAACTATGGAAAGTGGCTTACTAGTAAGTACTTGCACAAATGGAAATTACGACCGAATCCCCACAAGACAAAGGCGGCGTTTTCTCACCTCAACAACCGAATGACAAAAGTTGAACCTATAATGAAATTTGAAGGTGTAGAACTAGCAAATATAAAATATCCAAAGTACTTAGGCGTGCCATTAGACCGCACCTTATCATATAATGAGCATCTAACGGTTTTATCCGAAAAGTTAAAAACACGTATAAATCTCAATAGAAGACTCGCAGGTTTGTGGTGATAATGCCAGAATACTCAGAATTTCTTCCTTGGTACTTGTATACTCAGCAGCCGAATATTGTTTATCAGTTTGGTGTAATAGCTGTCATGTACTCCGAACCGTATCAGGAACGCTGAAATCTACACACCACTTATAAGGCTTCTAAGTTTAGCTAATATAACTCCAACTGCAATTAGACGGAAGATAGCATTATTCGGAGATAGAAATAAATTTCATATTTACCCCGAACTGCCAATATCTGAAGAAATAAGGTCCGCACCAGTATCGAGACTCAAATCCAGAAAATCACATTGGACAATGGATGAATTATTAGCAGAAAATACGAAATATTTTAATAAATGGAAAATAACAGGAAACGGAATTTAGAACATAAAACAAATTCTAATTTAGTTGTCGACCCGACGAATGAAGTTAAAGAAATGGATTTATCTTAGGAAACTAATAGAATTAGGACCGGACAAGATTAATGCAGAAATGGGCTATAACGACAAATGCTGCGCGTCAGTGCGTAAGTCCAAGACAAACAATGCAGCATATATTAGAAGACTGTAGTGAATTTGCACCTGTAGGTTTAACATTAGATGATGTTCACAATGTTAAAGACGGAGCCATAGACTGGTTAACAAATTTAAAGTTAGACTTATGATGGGAATTTTTGTGTAATTATATATAACCGATGATTATACGATAAGAAGAAGACCAAGCCTTTTTAAACTCCTCCCTGCAGGAGGTTAACAAATAAATTCCGTAATCTAAACGGGTTCTTTTGTTTATCAAAGGTTGAGCTTATTACTGGTCGTTAGTTTTTATCGTTTTCATTCAGTCTTGATGATGCTACTGCCAGTGGAACGAGTAGACTGTTTTTATGAAATATATTGTGACAACGGTATACCAATATTTAATTTTGTTTAAACAAATACATATATGTAATTTTCAAATAAAATGCACGAGTAAAGATAAAGCAATCAATAACTTAAATATCATGCGATAAATTAGCAAAAAAAAACGTAATAACTATAAAACCACTGATTAAAATTAAAAACGAAAAAAAAAAAATATGGCGAACTAGACTTCGTAATTACCCTGTTTTCTATGTCAAAACGTGAGCTACGAAAAAAATTAATCATATCGAAATTCAAACGTACGATGTCCCGAAATTTATAATTATTTGTTCTGTTGAAAATACTTATATATATATATATATATATATATATATATATATATATATATATATATATATATATATATTATTCTTAAGATGTAGAAAATGTATATTATACAAACCCAGAATTTGGATCCAGTACTATAGAATGAGCAACGGTAGTATTATGATCAAATAATATGATATATTTAGACGATGAAAGACTGGCCGCAAAAATGTTTCGGTACATCATATCAATCCAATATAGATTACCTCCAATCCAATCTACGTCCATACTAATACATTTTTCCATATATCTAGTATGCAAAAACTTCACTTCGGTACCGTGCATTTGTCTTCCTTCAATAGAATACCTATAAACATAGACGAAAGAAGTTTACATTTAGCCTACCTAGAAAATAATCTTATCAATTATACAAGCAACTTGTTTAAAACGTAAATAGTAATGGACGAAAAAAAAAAAATCAGAAAGAAAAATTAAATATACTTGTTAGAAAATAATAAACAATATTTATAAAAATCGATGTCGTTTTCTTTAACGATTCTTATACTTAGTATAATGCACACGTGTGCATGCTGCATATTATTTCGGACATTCGGGTTTTTGTATTCTCTGGATTTGTGCTCCTATTATAAGATTCGACGATACATTTCCTAGGATAATAATTAGAAAATTAAACGTACATTCATGGAACTATAAGACTGTTGCCGGTTTTAGTGTTAGAACAGATATTTATATTCAATATATCCTTTATGATGGAATCAAATATATTGATTTATTTTCTTCAGTCGGAAAAATACCAACAGTATGTCATTAACGTTTGGAGCGTATGTATTTATATAACGACTCTTCCACAAATAAGTAGAATTATTGAATTGAAAATGTGTATCTCGTAATCAAATCAAATCTAATTTATTTCAGTAAGTGTTTACAATATTTACAATATTAGCCATTTAATTATAAAACATATAATAATAAAACCGGAAATAAAATTACAATATTAAAATTGTAATAATAAAAAACATAGCTAAGGATACTACATAAATAAATACAAGAAATCCTGGTTATGCGCATAAATGCGCGAGTACTGGTCATTTTAAAATGTAATCATATGCACGTAACTGCCATGTAGTAACTTAACTAAGATCTTATTGTAATATAAAAACTAACGAGTTTCGCGAACTGAGTAAAAATACAAAGATTAGAAATAACCATTGAAAATAAACATTCAGAACTAGATTATAAAAAGAAAAAAAAATTACAATTCTAAAAAAATAAAACAAAAAAATCACCCACACACAGACACATCCATTTATTACCACCTTCGAAATTATAAATAAAAGTTAATAAAATATTTTTTTATGACTTTTATTCAAGACGTAAGAAGTCAGCGTTAATAATAATAATAATAATAATTACAACTTTTAATTTTAAAATTAAGGTCCCCGATATCTATATTTACGAGTATGCGTCTTACGTGTATATGTATAAGTATGGGTTAATATATGTTGCGAATTTTATACCGCAACTTGTCAATTACAATAGCCTACGAAAAATACTTGATGTCAAATAAAGTTTAAATAGGTATGTAAATCAAACAATTTTATTTTAAACAAATAAGAAAAATTACGTCGAATATTATAAGAAAAATTACCTTGCGAGCATTTTTATACACAAATATATATTATTTTTCGAAAAGTGAAATGTAGTGATTTTTCAAAAAAATAACAGTGGAGTTAAAATCGCTAAACGTTTTATAAAAATCACAAAGCTTTCCGGTTATTAAGACATTATCAAGTGAACATAAAATAAAATATAAAAATATAATATGTATAAGTTTCAAATACTTGGATTCAGTAATAAATTGCGGATTAGACTGTGAAGAAGAAATCAGAATCCGATATGAAAGAGTAATATATTTCGGTCATTGATTACAATATACGGTGTGGAGACATGGTCGATAAAGAAGATATCTGAAAAGCTGCTAATGGAAACGGAAATGTGGTTCCTGAGATGTCTGGACGGAAAAAGTATACGGAAGTCTTAAAAAAGGCACGAGTTAGCAGAGAACTGAGGAATATTGTACAGAAAAGAAAAATTGCATATTTCGGGCATATAATTCGTGAGAAGAATACCGCATATTACAAACTATATTACAAGATAGAATAGAAGGAAAACGGTCAAGAGGTAGAAGGAAGTTTGAATGGATAATGAATATAAAGAACTAGACGGGAATAAATGAAATTGGAGACTCGATGGAAGCAACAAGAAATAGAACGCTAAAATTAGCCAACGCGTCGAGGACATAGGGCACCAGAAGAAAAAGACGTATGAAGATAACAATTTCGACGAAGTTTATGTTCAGGAGAACTCTGTGCGCACGTTCGGAGGAAGCACGACGTGTAATAACCCTAAAAATATGCGCGACTGCTATCGTGGAAAAACGTTTTCTTTTAGTCTCTGAATGGGTTGCAAAAGTTGTCTCTCTCATCGTGCGTCTAGTTGCCGATAAACTTACTCTCGAACATATTTATATTTTTTTGAGAACATCTAACATAATTTCGGATAAACGCATTATTTTCTTTCCATATAATTAACGCGTTATGACACATCGTCGATCAGACATCTGTGGGACATAATTAGACGGGGGAGGAAACACAGATTTCGGTAATGTATTGTATAATTTTAATATATATACATATATATATATATATATATATATATATTGTTAATATTTATATATTCACGTCAGTTTTATCCTTGTGCATTAGCGTATGCGATAGGCTAATCTAGATCGAGAAAATACAGACGAATGGCGACTCGGGTTTAGGTTAAGTCAACACAACATGTATAACATATACATAAAATACATACCTTCGGTAATTCGAATAGTAAATATATCGCGTTGTTGGATCAACAGCTACAGCGACATCCATATTAGTAATCGGATTCATCATCTCTTCAAAATGACCCATATGATTTGGTCTAGTTATAGCCTCGATCATAAACGGATGTCCTCTAGTGTATACCAAAAACGGCGTCAATGATTTTGCTACACACACAAAGACGGAAAAATAATTTAAAAATTTAGAAAATCGTATGATCTTTTCAAAAAAATGTATTTTCTCTAGACTATTCTTTCAAATTTCGATAAAAAATGAATTTCGTTCTATTTAATCGATAAACGTCTAACGTCGCGAATGCAATACTATCACGTTTGCGGTCAATACAATTTCTAGTAATTTAATGTGGCGAGTATAATTTGTTATATACCACGACGTGCAATAATCGTTATGTTATTTTTCGAGCATAAAACCGTATTTCCAAACCTGGTTTAATAACTTTATAGTATAACGACAGGTAGAAAAAAACAGTACGTCCGTTTGATTTTAATGCGTATTTCATTACGGTTTAATGTAAAATAATCCTTTTATTTTAAAATTATTTATCCAGGTATAGACCCAAATATCTGACTTTTTAGTGGAATTATTCAGTCGTTCGACGATCCTCGATTAGTAAAGATTGTGTACCGATTAGTTTTCATTCATTTTGTTACTCTTTTTGCGTGACAAGCTGACGTTTCCTAACGATTAAAATAAACTTTTTCGTAACGATTAGTACAACATTATTAGTACTTGCGTTTTTATGTAACAGTCAAATTAAATTTCGAAAGAATTTCAATCAATATCCAGACGCAGTTTTTTTCAAAAAAGTTCGTAATAAATCGAATCGAAAATCTTATTATTGTTCGGAGAATACGAAGAAGAATGCAGTCAACAAAATGCATATTCGTTGCATATTCGCTTAAAGATAGGCCGATTTAATTTCTTGCCATTTTTGATTTGCTTTTTCCTGTATAACCTTATAGTGATAAAATGTTGTTCGTTATTATTTTCTCTAATACAACACTAGTATAAAATAACTGTTAAAGTATCAGGTACTTAACATTAAGAACCTGTTGTAAATATATTATTCTATCGTACAAATAACGTTTTTTTCTTCTTTCTCTTCATCGTTAACGTACATCTTAATTATTTATTTTTCATTTTTGCAATGGATAAACATTTGTAAAAATCAAAATTTACAACATATATATAAGTAAATACTTTTATTATGTAAGAAATTTAATGGAATTCGTTTTAAACGATTTCCTTCCTCTTTTTTTCCCCCGAACATCAATAATATTTTTATTTGTTTTATAATGAATCGAGAAAAAATGAAACTTACGAACACATTTGCCATCCGTAGTCACTTTAAATCCTTTCCGACATAAACAGTACGGACGATCCCCGTAATCAGAAGACCAGACGGTAGAGCAAATTTCTTCGCATCCGCCATTTTTCTTGGAACATGGATGATTAACTATGGAGAGAAAAAGTTAAAAAAAAAAAAAAAAACATTAAAAAAAAACACAACAAAGTCTAAGGTAATACTGTATAAAGGCCTAGCGTGTTCACTATAATTGTACAGCGTTAGTATTATTACAATCGGTTATCTGAGTAATTAGCTCGAAATGTAACTTCTAACTGCCAAAATTTTTAATTCACATTATATATATATATATATATATATATATATATATATATATATAATAAAAATATTAATAAGTTTAGTCAATAAAAGAAAATAACTCCGCTATAAGCAAAGAATATATAAAACAATAAACGTACAAATTTTTAATGAATATAAAACTAAATATTAGAATTTAAAATAAACATATTAAAGCGAATTTCGATGTTACATAAATACTCCTTGGTTACGAATCCATTACATATTATATAAATAAATTTCACATTATTAATAACAGAATACTTTCGGATTTTTGATGAATAACTCGAAAGCTACTGAACAAAAAAGGTTGAATCAAATTTTAAATTTTTTATTTAAAAATTTAGATTAGTTTACAATTATTTATAGAACATAATATCTTCGAGCGACCGTTGCTTTAAGCAACGCATTTTTTAATTTTTTTTACAAAATTTTAAAACATCTTTTCCAGCATAAGTAATCGATTTTTTAAATTTCTTCAGAAATCAAACTTTTCAGGTTTCCCTAAACCAGTTGGCGATTGTCATAACACGACTTTTTAAATGGAATTCCATTTAAAAAGTCAGAAGCGATCATGCGATTACGAAACATTTTCTTCAGCACTGTGAAAGTTTCTTTTGGATAATGACACGTCGTCCCGTTTTATTGGAACCATTTACCACTGAGACGATGATGATGATAAAGTGAAGGAAAAAAACGAATATCCCGATATAGCCCATTCCGTTAACGACATAAAAAAGTAGTAAGGAGTGAATATTACCCACTTCGCAAATCCCGTCCACACAAGGTTACTCTCTGACTGTACATCGACTTTTCTTCGATTTCATTACAGTTATATTCGGATATATATCAGGAATTTTATTTATTTATCTCACCGGATAATTGAAAGTGCCCTTCGTCGCTGATTACCAGATTGTTTAAATCGATTTCTTTATCTTTGAATTTTCGCAGCATCATTTCAGCGAATAATTTTCGGTACGCATAATCGACTCAAATACTGGGCTATGAAACGTTTGTAAGGAATCCCAAGTCTGGTGAACATATTGTCTTGACAGGTTCAAAGAGGCTGTTTGACGATGAGCAAAGCATCCAGAACTCTTAATGAGAACCGACCGAAATCGAACGATGTTCTCGTTCTTGCCTAGTACTGTTTCTATCTGTAAGTAGCTCTCTCGGAAAAGTCAAAATTATATTGTGAGTACTGGTTTGCATCGAGAATTATTTTTTCGAAACTATCTTATCACACCGAAAATACTGTTTTACGCAAAAGGCGCGCTCCATCTAGTTATAGTGTCCATGGTTGCTGTAAGTGGACCAGAACAAAACCCTCGGACGTAAAATAAACGTAGAGCGCGCTATATGCGGTGTAGCGGCGCAACCGACTATTCTCTGGGTCGCCCTGTAAATGTTGTAATTGGACTAGTAATTATGTAGAAAACGCTTTGTTTATGGATCCACTGGATATTATTTAAGTAAATTGCACATTATTGTTAATTAAACGTTTCAATCGTGCTAGTAATAAAAATGTTGAATATAGTTATAGAATTCGCTTCACTAAATGAAATAATTTCATCGGAATAATTTTCTTTTATATATATATATATATATATCAGTGGCGCCTCGAACATAACAGTTGCATGGTTTCACAACTGCCAGAAATATCCAGAACAGCGTAAAAATTAATAATATAATAAAATAGTTAAAAGTACTAATTATTTTATGAAAATTAAAATAAGTGAATTTTAATTGTACTTTTTGTGCAATATATTAGAAAAAGTAAAAACTCCTTTGAAAATGCCAGTTGTTTGTGGTTGCACGCTCGATGCAACCTGAATAAGGCATTGGAAAGTTAAATACAGCGTTATATGCTGATTTTACCACTAATGCTACTACGGGTGTAAAGTTTACATAGGGCTGTATTAGCGAAATCATTTCCCAAACCAGAGTCCTCGGAGTGCACACACTTGCGGCAGAATAATTTCTTCTCGTTGTTCATAACGTATGGATGCAGTTGCGTGCGCATACTGCCGGCAAACAAACGATCGAGTCTACGACTTATATTTCTGAGATTAGTTTTTTTTCTTCAAATTTATACTAGTAGGTTTTTTTTTTTACTGTGTACATAGTTTATCTGGTTCATACTATTACTGACCGCTGTTAATATATGAAGAATTTTTTCATTACCGAAGCTTTATTTATACGGCAGTTTCATTTTCATAAAATTTTTTTTGTGTAAATACGTCATTTATCTAATTATTTCGTTTTAGTTTATTAAAAAATTTTCTAATTGAATAAATTTTGTACTTATTCATGCGGAAATAAATTTTTAATATATTTCGGTTTAATGCAATGCAATTTTTTATCTTGGGATTGATCATCCAACTTCGTAATTTTTACTTTTTCTCATTACCGTTTTAAAAGATTCTTATATTTTTGTTACACTTTGTTGACTTTGATATTAATGTTACTTTGTAATGTTGTGTGATACAAGAAAATTTGTTGTGTATGCATGTTGGTGAGGGGTTAAGGTACAATTGCAAAATTTTTTAATCACGAAACGCCACTGATATGTATTAAAAGTAGAGAAAATATACAAAATACACAACAATTAAGGTTCAGAAATATCTTTTTCATAAAATTAATAAATCGTATAAATAATTTTAAATTTAAACGCGATACGTGTGAAATATGAATTACACAAAATAGTCATCAAAGAAAAAGTGAGGAACAGGTCAAACATTTACTATTTTAGATAACTAACATACCATTCGGTTGTCTTTGTCTATGATAAATTTTAATATCTGTCGGAAAGCCCAAATTATTGATTATCGAAACGCGATCAGACGAATTAAATTTATTAACTCGAATAACGTTAGAATGTTGCAAAGTGGCTACGTATAAGTTGGTTTCGAAAATGGTTATTGCGCAATCTTCCAAATTCTGCACACAATTTAAATATAATCATTATCAACTTTTCTCTGAATATAACGATACATAAATTAGACTATCGTTAAATAAATTATAAATAAAATCACTTCAATTTATAAAGTTACGGTGATTATTGAGAAAGTTACTAACCATTTCAGTAATACATTATAAAATCTTTTTTTTTTTTTATTATAAAGATTTTATTGGAACTGTAAAACTAATTACATTTACCATAACTAATTATAGGAGAATTTCACATGTAGTTAAATTATTTTATAAAAAATAATAAAATTAAATATTAATATCATTAGAATCATCTAATAGTAAGATTGCTTCAACGTTCGGATGGAGGTGAAGGCGATTAATGTAGCTGTTTGACTTCTGGTGGATAATAATAGGAACTGGATCGATTTTGAGATCGATACGAAGTTGGGCGTTCGAGACAAACCAAGGTGCTCTTGAAATCATACGTATGAACTTGTTTTGAAATTTTTCGAGAATTTCGAGATTAGATTTGGCTGCGGATCCCCAGATCTCTGCACCATCTCCATGCTGGTCGGAAAATTGAAGTATAGATGAGCCTCTTGCTTTCGAGACTAAGCTCAGAATTAGGCTGAAGGAGCCATCGAAAGTTGGAGAGCAGAAGGTCCAACATTTTCCGTTTTCTTCTAATATGCTCGTGCCAATTGAGCTTACAATCAAGATGCAGACCTAAATAGCAAGCAGAGTTAGATACTGGAACCGGTTTACCATCCAAATAAGTTGGAATGTAACCATGGTGTCGGAGAGAAAAGTCTACTCGTACTGACTTGCTGTCATTTAATTTAATCTTCCAGGTATGAGCCCAAGTTGAAATATTGTCTACTGCTGTTTTGATACAAAATTAGAAATTTTACACGGGTGTTTATTATATATAATATTACAAAATAATACCGCGTTCTAGGTGAAGATAATTTTCAATGTATTTATATAAATATTTTTAAAATAGAGAGATATTTTACGTCAATAAAAAAATTGAAAAAAAAACTGTTAACGTTAAAATTTCACATACCATAATATAATGGACGACATCGTCACTGAAAAGATTAAGCATTATATCGATAGGTAAATATTTATTTACAAATTTAATAAACAGCTGCATTAATTTTATTCGAATTTCATCTCAAAGTTGTATCTTTGCGTTATTGAAATATTTAATATACGTACATATCAAATAAATTTCACAAATAATCGAAATTTTCTATTCGACTACTTAAAAAATATAACATATTGCTGCGCTTAGTCGTAATATTATGAAACACACATACACGCAAACTACCGAAAATAATCAGCAAAGTTTACATAAAGCAACAAAATGAAAAAATATTATTCGTTTTTAAAAAAAAAAAACGCAAACTTACGACTGCGGTACTATAAATAATTTGTCGGTCAGTCCCGTCATAATTGACACGTTCTACGTGATTCAAATAAATGTCTACCCAGTACACGTGCTCAAGCGGGTAGTCTATCGTTATACTTTTCGGAAAGTGTATCTTACTATCGACTAAAACGGTATTACCTTTACCACTGAGGTCCATACGATTCAGTGCACCTTTTCTGTCGAAGCGCATCGTAAAAAACAAATATCTGTTGATTTTAAAAAAAAAAAAAAAAAAACACCTTACGATAAATTTATTCCGAATATTTATATCCTCTCATCCAAACTCCAGTTATCCAGAACTATTTGTATTATTTGAAAAGTTTGGAACGGAGCGTTTTTCTTTTAAAGATAAACAACAAAAATAAGTATAGTAAAAATCGTTAATTTTTTAAAATGATAAATAGAACACCGGATGTTTTGGACTTTTTTACATTAAAAGAAATTTCCCCAAATTACACAAGTCATAATGATTTAACTTCTGACCATATTCCTGTTTAACTAACGTTTTGTGATACAGTTATACGGAAACAGAATCGAAAGACACAAATAAATTTACAAATTGGTACACGTTCAGAAACCAGTTAGACGAACGAATAAACTTGATACAGGAACTGTGGAGGTGTGCAGTCAACACTTCATCCAAGCTGTTTGTGAAGCTGCACAAGTTGCAACACCAACTCCGAATAATAATACTGTAACAGAAGAAAATTGTTATTCGCTTGAAATAAGGAAATTGGTCGAAGAAAGGCGTACAGCACGACGTATTTGGCATAATAACCTAAGAATTGAAGATAAAACAATATTTAACCGAATTAGTAATCAACTAAATAAATTAATATATGAAGCGAAGCAGGAGAGATTTTTTGATTACAGAATTCGGCAGCTGGCTTCTATTCTTCGCGCACATTCCAACCAAACAATATTCCATCAAAAGTAGTATCGGATAGAGTAGAATTGACTAAACAAATAATAAATTGATTACTCCGCTTGAGGTAACAGGAGTGACTGATAACGACATCAATCCTAACAAGTAACCAGGAATTGATGACATTTCACCAGGGCTTTTAAAGCAACTGTCGAAGAAGAGTATCATACTTCTCGCATATATATTTAATGCTTGTATCAGGGGCTGGAATATGTGCCAAAGAATTTTAAAGTAGAGCCAAAATTATTAAAAAGCTAAAACCCGTAGAAGAAATCAATTCATTCAGACCAATTTCACCGCTGCGGGCTATATCAAAGCTATTTGAGAAACTACTTTTAAAATGTATCAAACCCTTCGCAAAACTACCTGGTCGTCAGTTTAGCTTTCGCTTAAACCATTCAACGATCGATCAAGTACATCATGTAACAACCATAATTTAAGAAGCGCTTGAAGAGAAGACGTACTACTATGCTGTATTTCTTGATATCGCACAAGCATGTATGTGGCACCAGGGGCTTATTGTTAAGTCACAGTTTAACAACAAACCTATGTAATATTCTGCAATCTTATTTATGCGATCGTGAATTTTGCATATTATCTATATAAACTGTTTATCCGATACAAGCAGGGGTTCCTCAAGGTAGTGTCTTAGAACCTATTTTGTACTTATTATACACAGCGGACATACCATCGATACAGGATACAACAACTGCAATGTTTGCTGATGACACAGCCATCTTAGCGGTCAATCAAGTTGTAGCAAATGATAATCTGCAGCGTGCTCTAGATCATATATAGCATAATGAATGAAGTATTGGTAAATTCAATTAAATGAAGAGAAATTTACCTTACGCTAGTGTTATGTTAACCACATTAATAACCAGCAAGTTCCAGTTGTAAATTCTGCGAAAATACTTAGATATGCATATGAAATTGACATGAAGAACACATATCGATAATAAAGCTGTCCAAATACGAAGTAAAATACGTCAAATGTACTGGCTCATTATGGCTCTAAAATAAAGCTAGAGAACAAACCCCTAATATATAAAACTGTTATACGTCCAATATGGACTTACGGAATACAAAAATATGGGGATGTGCTAAAGCTTCGAAACGACAAGTACTTTAAACAGCTCAAAATAAATTTATCCGGCTGATCACTAATGCTTGTTGGTTTCAACGAAATGACGCACTCTCTGCAGATCTACAGATCAAATGGGTCAATGAAGTAATTGCAGGAATAAAGCGGCTATCCTTTTCAGGAGCTGTATTAAAAAAAAAAAAATTAGAAAGAATTTCGACTGTTAAGATCAAGTGAATATAAAAAAATAAATTATAAAAATATATTTAAATTTAAAAATATTACTTAGATTCGTAATTTGTAAAAATTATAGTGATAAAACGGTATTTATAAAATAATCTGATAGTAAATGTGGTAAACAACGCAATCAACAATCGGCAATATAAAATTCATACATAAACAAACACAATAGCGATTAGAATAAAAATAAACAAAAACATCCAACAATATAAAATTTACACATAAACAATAACACAATGGTCTGCTAATTTTTGTAAATTGTGTATGTAAGTAATATTTTTTACATTTGTATATATTTTTGTCGTTTATTTTTTATATTCACTTGATCGTGGCATAACCGCCGAAAAGCTTTGTGATTTTTCATAACGAAAAAAACGTTGATTTTCACTCCTTTTTGTTGTTTATTATTTTTCTTATGTATTTCGAATATCTAAATCTAAATTAAATAATACAGGCGATAAAATATATATACATATGTGTATAAATAAAATATTCGTTCGCGAACATAATAAAAACTAGCGTGTACTTATTACCCTTTACTAGGATCCAAAGCTAATTTTTGCGGCGTTCCTTTGTTAACGTAAAGAAGAATACAATAATGCCAACCGTGGCTACACATGTAAATAACAGATTGAACCGGGTCTAATATATACCAATTTCCAGACACCCAATCCAATTCAACTTGTACTTTATCTAGAAAAAAATATTTATTTTAATATCGGAAACCGAAATTGAAAAATGACCATTGTTCTTTTTCGTTATAATTATTATATAGCTAAAATACGTATTTTTTGTTTTAAAAAAATTTAAATTGTAAATATATAAAACTCGGAGAAAAGATTTCATTTCGTATTATTCAAAAATTACCGAAATGTATACAGTTTTAAATATTTACCGCGTTCCAAAAATAACGTCACAAATGAAACTATGCATATATAAAAATATAAATTTAGAATATATAATATGACGTCTGTTCCCGTTTCACAAACGAAATGCCATGGATGATAGTAATCTAGTTATGAATTTACGAATAATGAACGAATTATCGGACGCTATAGGATTCGATTATTTTATAGCGTACAAAATCGTGAACGGAAAAGCATGCGAGTAAAAAAACAGGGAAATACTGTGTAAACAATGAATAAACGGAAGATTCCTGGATAAAGTATATAAATGGATTACATGGAGATACAACTCAAAGTAAAACTAAAACTGCAGAAGAAGCATCACAAATTGAAATGTGGGAGTTGAGAAACGCTAGCTAGAAGCCATAAAGCAACGAGAGATTTCATTTCTGCACATCTAATAAACATATAACACCGACCTATGAGAAAGAGATGATAAAAATATTAAACAAAATATATTGTGAAGATACGCTACCGGAGGACGTCGTACCATTACCACAGAAGAATAACTCGCAAGAATGCTCAGAATATAGAATCATTGCGGTAATGAGTCATACCATTAAGTTGATATTATCAATTATTAATGCCAAAATAGAAAGGAAATTAGGTGAAAATCTAATTGAAAATCAGTATGGCTTTGTAGCAAAAAAAGAAACTAGACATGTGATAGCCTTTCTGAAAGTAGCCATCCAAAGGTATTAAATGACAATAGGGGAATTATTGCGCGCTTCGTTAATTCTGAAAAAGGCATTCGATATTGTTAATCACGAAAGGATCACAAATTCAATATTCATGATAAGGACTTACGAATTATCAAGAACCTCTACTGGAATCAAAACACTAGTTTAAAGATTGGAACGGAGTACTCTAGGAACAAATGTAATATAAAGAAAAGAGTCATACGAGACAATCCTCTCTCACTAAGATTATTCAATGTGTATGATAACGAAAATTGGAAAACTAGGATTAAAGATCAATAGCAAACGAATAAATGAAATCGCGTAGAGATAATCGCTGACAAAGAACTCAAATGCAGAAGATGATCGATCAAATGAACAAGGTTAGGTTAACATATGGAGTAATTATCAATGTAGATAAAAGTGATTAAATTTACGAACAATGCCGACATGAAAGCTGCCATCAAAATCGGAACACAAAAACTTGAAAACGTAAATGAATTCAGTATTCTGGGGGGGTGATTATAAACAAGGATGGTCGAGATTACAAATAAATTAGAATAAAAATTTATATGGCAAAAATGCCTTCAATAACCTAAGTAAAATGCTTGGAAATTAAAACATAAACATGAACCTACGAAAAAGAATATTGATATGCTACGTACGGTTTGTACTGAAATAAGTGCCGGATGTGAAAAACAATTATCTGTTTTTCAAATGTGGTGCTATCGAAGATTGCTACGAATGTCATATGAGTAGATCTTGAGAAAAATAGGAAAAAATCAAAAATAGACGATATTAAAAACAAGAAAACGAAATATACAACAAATAAAATCCGCTAAAGTGGTATTTACAAAAGAAACAACACATCCACCGAACAACTACCTCACAGTATTCATTATGAAGGCTAGAAACAGACCGATATGAATGGAAATGGATGTACACAATCCCTTATAAAGGAGAAGCGATCATGATGATGAATATTTTGTATTATGTTTTTATTTGTAAATATATGATGTAATATACATGTATTATTAACTTTAAATAATTTTAAAATATTATAATATTATATGGTATCCCCGTAATATTTAAATAAATAAATAAGTTAAGTTATAAACCTCAAATTTGAAGTAACACAAATGAAAATTAAATAGTGATCAATAAAAAAAAACAGCGAGAATTGATAGAATATATTATGGCGTTTTAAGAGATGGGGGTATATATGCGAATAGAGGAAAAAAATTGAAAATAAAATTTAAATAAATATAATCATAATCATAATAGTATACGATGAAGCTACATAAGGTTTGATCGTTAGAAATAGATAAGGTACAAGTGCGAACTTTCCCGACATAATATAAATAACAGTAACAATAAATACGGTAACAGATAACGGCATTAGGAGATAAGTCGGGATATACGTCTCCATTGTTAGTATGTTACTGTGGAATTTCGAAGAAGATATCTTTACTAACGTGCAAAGCAGTCAACCTGGTCGGTTGCCCATATTCGTCGTTGCAACGTAATCGCGTTAAGACGTCGATAAGATGTTACTAGTTAAGATCGACAACGAGGCGAACGTTAGAAAATTGGCTATGAATATTTAAATATATATTTATACTGATATATTACATTTCTAGTCGTGCTATAAATCTAAATAATAATTATAAAATAGAATTTTATCTAGTCGATATAATATAAAAATAAAATAATAACGATTCGAGTAATAAATTAACAGAAGTAAAAAAATAAAGACTGTCACTTATTCGGTAAACGATAATATTAAAAATAGTTATAGGAATTGGAATTTCGCGGATAGGATACGCCTCCGTCCACCAGCAACCACCGTTTCTGCCTGCGGTGTACCACAGGTCGTACGATTTTTTTTTTAAATTATATTAAATCTATGTATATATTTTTGAATCGTTTTATGTAAGTTTTATGATATATATATATATATATATATATATATATACATATATATATATATATATATATAATGTTGTATAATTTATTTGTTTAATGTATTTTTTTTTAGTGGTTAGTTGTTATATAAGTAATTCTGGATATCATCAAAATTAACAAAAAAGTTTAAATTAGGACACTATAAATCTAGCGCACACCACAAAAATTCAAATTAATTCTTTATAAATTCGGCTCCGGGAAAAAAATATATATATATAATTAAATTCGTTATAACTTGGCGATCGAGACTAGAAGAATAATACTACATATAGCGTTATAACTTGGCGATCACGAGACCAGAATAATAATATTAGTTGTAACGTTATAACTTAGATCCACACGATGGGATAGAGAATTAGACAGACACGTAATATAATCAAATTCCTTATAAATTGGTATAATAGCTTGGATCTTACGAGTTCATTTAATTGAACAATCACAACTCCGAATATATAATAGCTGTTACTACCAATTTGTTATAAATTGGCGATCACGACGTGAGAATAATAATAGTTGTATCGTTATTATATATATATATATATATATATATATATATATATATATATATATATATATACACTACGGATGTTCATCTCAGTGATGAAGTCTATATAAAGCGGTACGTATAAATATAATTGCTATAAATTCAAAATCGAAACACGTGCAAAGCAAATAAGTATAATTTAATTTCGCAAATAAAAAATGTTTGACGGCGCCATAAATGTTTACAATTTTACCGAATTGTTTTGAAAAAATAATTTGAAATTCGATAACTACTTACATATTTTAATATACCGTTTTCTAAAACCGATTTTTGAACAGCGTTATATATATAATGTTGAATATATTGGAGAGTAGTGATTTTATAAATTATAAACCAAACAAAATCATCACACAGTTTAATTTCATATGTAATATTTATTGTGTACGCTTGAAAATGACGTAATTGTCGAAAAGCTTTGCAATAAAAAACTTTTAGTTGAAATGATTTTTATGGGAATAAATTAAACAGACGATAAACAGTACACATTTTCTAATTTAATTTTGTTGAATTAGATGGAAATAATCAAATGACATCCCTGTGAAAAAGAAATTGATAAGAAAAAGAAATTTATAAAATAACATTCACACATATATATATATATATATATATATATATATATATATATATATATATATATATATATATATTAACAGCCCTACTTGTTACAGTATTATTAGTAGTAAGAGAAGATTAAAATTTATCAATTAAAATATTAAAATTAAAATTTATAATCAAAAATTACAAGATTATGAGAATAATAATAATATATTAAATAACGTATTACGAGAAGTAGGAATAAACGTATAGTATATGTGTATACATATATATCATATGGGTTACAGGTCGACATGGCAAACGTGACAGGCAATTCCTAGGGTCATTATAAAAGCGGGAAAAAAATATATAATATCTAGAAGTGCACATATGTTGTGTATTTATGTGTTACTGCTGGCCGCCGTACTAGGAATAAAAATTAAGTATATATATATATATATATATATATATAAGAACTATAGCTTGAAAATGACTTCATAGTCGAAAAGCTTCGTGTTTATGTAATAAAAATTTTTTTAGTGATTAACTTCGATTTTATTTTGTTTTGTTAAATATATATATATATATATATATATATATATATATATATATATATATATATATAAAACGTATAATATTAGAAATGACGGAACTTTCCCGTTAGTAGTTTTTTTTTATTGACAAAATGGGCAACATACATTAAGGAAGAGAAAAACATCTAGAAAATAGAAATACAATAATAAGAGACCTGCAGCGCCTCTAGTACTCTGGAGGTTTAGATAGATTATTAGAAAAGTTAGTTGATTAGTTGATCAGTTCATGCTCAACTGATAGCTAGAATGGATCGTCGGGAGTTCGATGGTGCAATTAGGGTCCCAAGTTTCCGACAATTAGGTGAAAGTTCCGTCAGTCATGCAAATAATGTATAAAATTCGATAACATATTTTTTTTTTAAATCGTAATAATATAAATGTATAACGGAAAATCGCGCGTGTTAAAATATATTTTTTAAAAAATCGTAATTCTTTTTTTTTATTCGTGTAAATACAATAAATTTTATTTTATTACAAAAACCGTTTTTTTTTTATTTTTAATTAATTAACAGTCGTGGGCCATCCCACGTGGTATCCCATCTGGACAGTCGAATTTGTCAAGTGTAAGCAAATATCGGCAACGTACATTATATAAATATATATATATATATATATATATATATATATATATATAATTTTACATTTCAATACTTTTCTTTCATATAAAAATGATAATAACAATAATATACAATTCTAATAATAATAATAATAAAATATAATAATATTATAATATAATAACCATAATCAAAAGAATATATGTGACGTCGCACGAGTTGACGTCACAATATGTATAATCGTAGAAAAAAAGTAATATACTACTTTTAAATGTAAACGTACCACCTATCTTATACGCTTGTTAGAATAAAGATATATGTTTATTTTTTATATATATATCACAAGTTTTCATTTTAATAAAAAAGAAACATTTTAATTTTAAAACATGATTCGCCATTATTTAAACCGCAAGCATTACCACAAATAAGTAAAATTTACTACCATTGCATGTTATTTATGACAAGACCACTTACCGTTCAAGTAGAACATAGGAAACGATTTTAATTCCCACCAATGACTGGAGCTACCGACTTCCGTACACATAATGTCATGATTGAAATCAATTCCAGGATTTTTCAAGAAACAAACCGTTCGATTACGATGATCGAATGTTAATGAAAACATGGCCGACTGAATCGAATAATTGGACGAAAATAATATCGTTCCGTTTAAATAGATTTGTTTCAACGAATTCTCATTTGTTAAAAGTAAAGTCGGTTCTTCATCCCGAGGAACTATATCGTTATAATAATAATAATAAAAAACAATTTAAATTAACAAATAAAATATTACGATAGACTAATTAACCATTATGTAATGCAATACGTCTGGTTATGATGATGATATTCTGCTAAACAATGGATAAAATTTATATTTTAATTAATCGGGTCTGATATATATCCGTGACTAAATTAATACTTGTAATTTCATACGACGTTGATTAAATATCATTTTAAAATAGCCTCAGTAAACCTGATTTATTAGAAAGTATATCTGCAGTACTTTATTGGTGATATTTTTTGTACTCTTTTTTTTTTTTTAAAATATTGAGGATGCCATTACGGTTTAAACAACGTGATAATGTAGGAGACTGTTCATATCTTAATCAAAGATACTAATTTCTCTAGAAATGTTACTATGTAAGGGAATAATTGTAGATTATCCAGATGAAGGAGGGACGGTACATTATACGCACGTGTAATACATTGGGAACCTAGTAACATAAAGTAAAGAACAAAACAGCAGAGCATTAAAACACACGATCGGGACTGCAGATTGCCCGTTCGAGATGGAAAAGAACAGAAGGGACTTTCTCTAAGTTACATACGGAAAAGACGATCAGATAACAAGTAATGACCAAATCGTAATCTGCTGGTGAATAGAATTCCAAAAGTAAGGTAAAGGCTATAGATAATAAATGGAATGTGTTAGATAGATTAATTGGATTAATCATGTTAAATATTGAAAACAAAAACACTTCTTTCATACGGTATTACAATTATATTTATAAACGTAATATTTTTATATTGTTTTTACGGACGATTTATAATTAATTTACCGACACATTAATTAATCGCATAAGAGAATCAAAATATCATTTTTTTTGTTTAAATCTCAAAATACTACACAAAGCTATAAATAAAGAAGTACGTAATCTAAAGAAATATCTTCTATTCCAATACCGTCAACGGCCATTAGCGCCTTACCTTTTAAAATAACAATTCCAGCCGGCTAAAATATACCTACACAAAGTATAGACACAAGATCGAGAGATCTTAATCATTATAATAATATACCCGGGAGAGGGGGGTTTAGTTAATATTTATTAATTTAAATCAACTTTTCCCGAGTTCGGATATTTTTCAGGTACCGTATTTTACTAAGTTATTTTTAATACCCTAGATTTTGTTGCACGTTTTCCAGTAAATTACTGTAGTAAGACGGATATGATGTAATTTGTTCAATTTCAAACGAATTTTTAATAAATGAATACTATATCTCCGTGATCATTAGCAAAAACTATATTCTCGTTAGTAATATTTACTATAAACGCGTTCATGTTTTCTCAACGTGGTATATTAACACTAATTATTGGATCTGATATATTACGGATAAAAATGATCTCGTTGAAAAAAAAAGTCTAATTATTCGAAATCAGTTTTTAAAATTTTATTTCTGCGAGAAAAATTAAAAATTTATAATATCAACGATTTTCTTTATAGGTAGAAGTTAAATGTTTAAATATACAACCGAATTGTCAATTTACTACCTTTTCACCACAATAAAGCATATAATTGAACTTCGAGCTCATAAACATTCTTGTTGGCGTGAGTATTTATATTACACAAAACGAATGACCGTTTCGCAGATACTAAATTAAATGAACAAAAATAAAATCTTCACTAAATCTAAATATAATCTTCGCCTTTGAAATTATCGAAACGTATTGCAATTTTTTTTCCTAATAATTAATTAATTAATTAATTTTCTAGAAGTAAAATATATCGATGCCATCGTTTATTCGTGATTAAATATATTACGTTAAATTAATACGTTACCATTGATAGCTTTGCAAGTCGAATTGTTAACCTTTCTATAACCAGGCAAACAGTCGCAAGTGAATCCACCAATTGTGTTATTACATAACTGATCACATTTTCCGTCGGCTAAACATTCGTTAATATCTGCGTGAAAAATGTTGATATATTTATTATTAATTTCGACTATACGTTATCTTACGATGCGATAAAACTGTAAATTATTGTGAAACATAGTAATCAATCAGTAATCATCTCGATAGATACGTGTACTTGAAGGAAAAGCAAAACTCTAATTCGTATTTAAAACGGATGAAGAAATTAACGCGGCAAAAATTAGTTTTTAAATATTTAACATATCATTAAAATCTTTTGAAAGTCGCGCTAAAATTTTCAATATCCGAATTCGAAAAATAAACTCGACAATTATTTTTCAACAAAATATTTTTAACTACAAGTATCCGCGAACATCTTATTTGAAACGAATTATTCGGCCAAAATCTGTATTAACCCGTAAAGTTTACTAACATATTCGATAATTTTACCGAAACGAGCTTCGTGAATAAAAAATCAAACGCTTCTTAAAATAAACTGTACAACTCCGCATGTTAATTAAATATTTAAATCGTGTTTAAATTGGAGAATTTTAACCAGCGAAATATTACTAAATAGATTAAATAACTGAAGCGAGTTATATATTTGAACAGCAAGAAAGGAGTTGAAATCACTACATTTTTTTTTTTAATTAAAAAATCACAAAGATTTTCAGCTATTAAACGATTACCAAGTGAACGTACAAATAAATATAAAAATACATAAACATATACGATATGCATAACATGTAAATATATTAATTTAGATATACAATTTACAAAAGTCAGCAAAATGAAAATAATCTGACAGTAAATATAGTAAACAACACAATCTGTAATACAAAATTTATACGTAAACATTAGTTCTAAGAAGTGTATTATAAAAATTCATCACTTTTTATATTAGACACTTATTTTTTATTTTGAAGGGTCTCGTGTTATGTTTATGTATAAATTTTATATTGCTGATTGTAGATTGAGTTGTTTAACACATTCAATATCGGATATAAATACTATTTTTCATTTTTATAATTTTCGTACATTATATATTTAAATTAGTACTTTTATATTTTACGCGCATCGTATATATATTTACGTATTTTTATGTTTCATTTATACGTTTACTAATGATTTAATAGCTGAAAAAGCTTTGCGTTTTTTTATTAAACAAAAAGCGTTTAGTGATTTTAAATTGCCTTTTGTTTACTTTTAAAAATCGCTACATAACACACTTTCTAAATTGCTACGTTAATATTTATCTGAAACTAAGACTCTATAATGTAATTTCCGTATTTTATACGCGGCAAGTGTTTATTGAAAAAAAAAAACTTTCTTGTTAGTTAAAAAAAAAAAAAAACACACAAATACATAAAACAAATATGGCCAATTTGATACTATTAAAATGTTTTTAATTTATTTTAACATCGTACATTTTATCAATATTACGAAATATTTTAATATCAATCATTACGAATATATGATTCTGTTAAAGATATACAAATTCAATTTAAAATATAAAATAAATAATTATTTGCAGCGCATATATGCTATTTATAATTATTACGACTAATTTAATTTTACTATTTATTGTATATTTTGCATAATAACTATCGGTACGAAGGTATTGTTTCGTTTAGTATATGGTAAAATGATTACAACGGAATCGTTATAATTTGAAAATGTAAAGAAGTAGAATAACAAATGGTAAAAAATTTATTTTACTTTTATTTTATTTATTTATTTTTTTTTAGACAGAAGAATTTTAAAGTACAACTTACCTATGCAATAAGGACCATTTGGCTTAAAGCCATCCTGACAAAAACACAATGGTCCAGTTGGACCATTTCTATAGTTATAGCTACAAGTCTTCCCTGATTCAGTCATATTTTTAACTGTAGGAAAATAAAAGTTAAAGATATACAACAAATAATACATTATATTATTAACATGAACGAGTGCCACGCTATTTTTATGAAAAGTTCAACTGAGTGCCATGAGATCCATTTCTGAATCACCACAAAAGTTTAATTGACTGCCATGAGATTCAAATCTGTATCTCACATAAACCTGATGAGATCTCAATATGGGTCCATTATATTGGGATTTTAAGTGCATATTTGAATTCATCAGCGTTTTTACTAAAAAACGGTATTTTTAGCCCATTTAAATTACTTTTCATTCCCAAGATATTTAATTTTGTATTTATACTATGATTATATTAAATATATTCACATTCATGAGAAATTTTTTAAGAATTATATAAATAATTATACCATTTTTACAAATTTTGCTGTGAAAATATCTATATTGATATAACGATATTGTGTATTACTGTTTTTGTTTTGACTTTTAAAAACATCATCTTATAGTAGTGTTGATTGTGAAGTTTCTATGTATAAAGTTCCATTTTGCAAAGAAAATTAATTTCATTATTAGAAATGTCAAGGGATACATTAAATAATAATATAATAAATGAAATACTTAATTCGGAATATGAATTCTCTGAAAGTGATTTAAATTTAGATGATTCTGACATAGATCCTGATTTTATTCCAAATAAGAGCAGAATGATGGAAGTTTTAGATAACTATGCATAATTTTATGTATGTTTTTAGTTTATAATATTTTTATCAATTTGAGTTAGCGATTAATATATTCATTTTATAAAAGCTAGTTAATTTCTTCTTTATGTTGCAAATTAAAGTAAACTGCATTGTTGCGGTTTCAATTTTTTAAACCAAAGTTTATTATTTTGAGATACTAAAACTGTGCTATTTTTTAAAAATTTGTAGAATCAGAGGATTCTGAAGAAGATGATATTGTGAATATAACAGTTCCTTCAAATATAATACCTGTTAGAACGTGGCATGCTGATAATAATCTTATAAATAATTATATGTTCAACCGAAATTCCAATGATGTTGGGTTCAATCCAGACCTTTTTGACTCAATGTTAGAATGCCAGCCGATCGATTTTTTCAAGTTAATAGTAGATGACCGTATTATTAACAAATTAGTGGTTGAAACTGATAGGTACGCCGAGCAGAAAAAATTAAGCTTATTTAAAATGTCTACAAGCAGCCGACTTAAGAAATGGACAAATACTACTCATGAAGAAATATATAATTGGTTTGGACTGGTGTTATGGATGGGCTTGGTCCAAATGCCTCAAGTTAGTTTGTACTGGAGTAATAGTCATCTGTTTTCTACAAATTTTGGCAAAATAATGAGTCGGAACAGATTTCAACTACTGACAACCATGATTCATTATGCAGATAATGAAACAGCTAATAAAGAAAATAGATTGTACAAATTAGGTACACTTATTGATGATGTAATGATAAATTCATCTAACTGTGTGATTCCCGAAACTACACTTTGCATAGATGAATCAATAATACCGTTCACCGGAAAACTTCTGTTTAAATAATTTATAAAGAACAAGCGTCATAAATATGGTATAAAACTGTTTAAACTGTGCACACCGCCACATTATACCGCTGCTGTTAAAGTTTATGCTGGTCGGGAAGCTGTTGCAGATGGTAATGTAGCTAAAAAAATCGTTTTACAATTAATGGAACCTTATTTAGATTTTGGACAAACATTAATAGTAGACAACTGGTACACAAGTGTAGAGCTGACCGAAGAACTTGGTAAAAGGAGCACCTATTTAACAGGCACATTGCGAACAAATAAAAAATCTAATCCTAAAGAAGTTATTCATAAGAAGTTGAAAAAAGGAGAAATATTTTCATTACGGAGCAACACAAATGTAATGATAATGAAATGGAAAGACAAACGAGATATCCTTATTTGCAGTACAAAAGACACCAATGAAATGATAATGACTTATACAAATAAAATAAAACCGGAAGTTATTATAAATTATAATAAAGGCAAAGGATCGATAGATCTGGCTGACCAAAGAGCAGCCTATTCCAATCCCTTAAGAAAGTCCCTGAAGTGGTACAAAAAGGTATTTGTTGACATTTTACTTAATGTGTCGGTAATTAATTCCTTGACTTTATATAGCACAATAACATCGAGTAATGTAAGTATAACCGATTTCCGCGCATCTTTAGTTGAAAAGTTGATTATGAAAAGTATTACTATTGAAAATCCGACGACCATAAAAAATAGTTTGCAAAAAGTTGGAAGGAGCAGATGTTCTACTTGTTACCAAAAAATGGTTAAATCTCGTGCAACAAAGACCCAGACTAAATGTACAGCTTGCAGTAAATATTTGTGTCAAATATGTTTTAATACATCACATAGTTTTAACAAAGTATTTTATAATTAGTTTAACTTTTACAAAGTTTTGGTTTATATGTACTAATTACATGACTTTTTCATGCTCAATTTATATTATTAAATATTTAGTTGCATTAACAAAATTTTCTTTTTTATTATACTTATTAAACATAATCACACAACATATAAAAACTTTGTTATGTTAATTCTGATTTTGAGATCTAGATTTGTGTCTCACTAATGAAGTATTTTGTTTCTATGAGTTGTGAGCGAGCCTGTGGTGCCATGAGATTTAAAATTGTGTCTCACTTCAAATATCAGTAAAAATATGTGAAAACAGTTATTTTCATTACTATTACGGCCTATGTAAAATTTGAAAAAAAAAGTAACAACTTTTTTTTGTCATGGCAAAAATTGAACATTTGACAAAAATATATCTGGCAAAATTTGGAACACAGTTATGATCCCGAATTGGATCTCATGGCACTCAAGTTGTTAACATAGCGAGAGACATTAATTTCTTAATTTCTTCCATAGTTATCTATATGTACTTATATATATTATATATATATACTTGCGTGCGTAATTATATTATCGATACAAAAACATTCATGGCGGCAAACTATATATACTTGCGTGCGTAATTATATTATCGATACAAAAACATTCATGGCGGCAAACACAAGCATTCATTTATTTACATCACAAGAGACTGGTCGATTATAGATAATACTTTTGAATTTTATCTTAGGCAACGATGAATAGTGAACATTGTCATTACATTTATGTGGGATGTTAATGACAAGATCACCAGAAAATTCAGTAATTGCTGCAGAAGTTGAAGTATTACATTGTAATGAATATTTTTTTATTTAATTATGCTTTTAGTTGTTTTTTTAATGCATATTAATTGGGTATCAACTGATTCGATATATTAGCAGTTATTTAGCTTTTAGTATAGATCGCACTATTCCTTACATTATTCACATATCTTCTTTTTTTTTTAATTGACAATGTTGGTGCGGGGTCTGCCTTGTACATGGATCGTTTCCAGCTATTTCGGTTTAATTCAAGAACCGAATCAATATCGGCGTTGTGAAGATATTCTGTACTTACAAACCATCTTCGCCTTGACCTACCTCCGGTCTTTTACTTGGTACTTGAAATGAATGCGCTAACGATAGCGATGGACCATTTTCAGCTTACTGCGTTCGTTGTACGTGGTCATACGAACACCTAAGCGGTATTCGCGGAGTTTACCTAGGATGAATGTGACTCATAGCTCCGATTGCGTTATTACACGAAGTCATATATTCTGTTTTCTTTACGTTTAGCCCAAACGGTCACATCATGCTTAGACTCTACTTTGGAGCATATATCTTGAATTCTCAATTAATACAATATTATTTGCATACAAGAGTGTCCAAGATAAAGGCGCTTGTAAATGCCATGTAACTGTATCGAAAATTATGTTAAACAATAGTGTCGAGAGTGCGATCCTTGATTTACACCTATTCGGAAAGGATAGTCCTCGGTCAGTGCACATCTAACTTTGTTTGTTAAATCCATAGTGATTTGATCTATTTTATTATTTTTTAAAAATGTAAATGCCTTTAACAGCTTACCCAACGTAATATTGCAGGTACTAATTAACTCATACTTCAAAAACGTGCACATCTTCTCTAGGAACGTCACTATGTCTGGGAACAATTGTACCTCGTTAATAGGTAATTACGATTTCAGGCAGCTAATGTTTATGTATACAAAATATAAACATAGACGTATTAAACATAATTTATTGTAATAAGCTATTCGCTTATTAATATTGCTCTAGTTATTAAAGTGATGTTACATTAATTATTTTAATTTAGTCGTTAGTTTGAACGTTATCTAACATTATGCTAGCTTTGTTTGTTTGCGTTTTTTTTTTCTTTTTTCTCTCGCGTTGTAGTAATAGTTGTACATTTTTCGTTTGTTACTTACCTTAATAAATTAATCTTGTAAGCTATCGTGGTAAGGCGAGTTCCGGGACACGATATATTTATAAATTATATTTACCGACTGTATTTTAATTATTTAATAATATATTTATTTATTTATTTATTCCCAAGATGAAGAATGGACTACGTCATATAAAGGAACATTACATGATAAACGCAGTAATTTAAGGTACAGTTTAAAACGTGATGTTATTAAAGGACACTCGAAAAACACACGAATAGCAGTGTCTTTTAGTTTAGGGAACTTTCTAAACATCAACTTTTTTTTTTTTTTTTTTTTGGCTCAGCTTGCGCCATTTGGCCCGTTTAATCCTTTATCCAGTTAATCTATTTTAAATCTCAATGCCACTATGTTTAATAAAATTATATAAACTGACAGAGACAGAAGACAGTGGGTCGGAAACAATCAACTCAATACTCACGGGTAATGTGTGCCATTTTTGTACAACACTAAACAACATCTCATCTCTATGTTTTCGAAACTTCGGACAAATCCAAATTTGATGCTCGATACAATTGTCAACATGGCACACATCACATGTACCATCAGAAATTATGCACAATTTAGCTAAGTGTGAGGGGGAGAAATTATGACAGTACGCAATCTAAATAAAGTTGATATATAATCCCTCGAAATGTTTTTATGTAATTGAAACCATGGTTTACTGGGAACTGTATGCATCAAGGCGAAGTATATATTAAATGGAATTGGACTGATATTTTACCAAAGATTAAACAATCTGTACTAATTGATTTCCAACAGTACTACATCGCCGAAAGTCAAAATAAAACATCAACTGGTATGTCAACCGACCCGAATGCTTTTGAGGTTTTCATTTTATCTATTGCCTTTTGAAAAAAGGTGTTGGCAATTACAAAATCTTTAATATAAAAAGTATTTGTAGCAAAAGTATATGGCAAATAAATAATAGATGTACCCACAGTTAAGTAGTTTTCAGATTTTTAGTGAAGTATATTTATTTTTGAAACACGTGTATGTTAAATTTTGTTAAATAATGATTAATCTAGAGGTTATAAAATAGACTCACGGCAAAAGCGTCCTTCATCAGCACCATCCGGACAGTCCCGGTGTCCATCGCACAGTTTATCAATTTTAATACAAACGATGCGGTGGTCATGCGGGCAGCTTATATAAGATGGTTCACAATCGAATGGATTTTCACCTGAATCATTTTAATTGAACATCCAGAATAAGCACTAATTCGTTATTAAATAATTAATATTATTACATATCTCGTGGTATATTAAATTATAAAACAATTCGATAAAGATGAATCAACAGATCTGTTTAGTATAACTCGAATAAAAATTATGGTCTCTCGACTGAAATAATTTTACTCATTGCTATCATGAACATTAATATAAAAGTAATGAACTTTATTTAATAACAGCAATTCGAACAATCCGTTAATTTAAACACTCCCCTAAACATAGAATAATTTTTCTTGAATCACCGTAAAATATAAACATATTAAAAATATATTTTATTAAACAATTCACACATAATTGTACAACGTAATGCGAAAACAATTTTGGAGTCCGCAACGAATATTAAAAATATAACAACGTTATAAAATATTGTATATTCCATTTTTTACTTAAATTTTGTGAAGTTTATTTCAACTTTATTGGTCAATTTAAAAATAATTATAAGAATAAAGCCTATATTAAATAAAAATTAGGAAAAACAATCATAGAACTGACACAATCACGTATACACTAGCTTCTGTATGAACTATTTCAAAATTATAATTACATTGGTATACGTGTTCATCTGATTTATCAGTCACATTATCCACCGTGGAACCACAGTCCAATGATTCATCACAAGTCCATGATTTCGGAATACATTTTCCGGTCAGTCTACATTCGAACTGACTTCTCTTACAATTTTTAGGTTCTATAAAAAAATAAGATACTGGAACATATTATTTGACAATAAACTTATATAAAATACACACAATATGTGTCCTTCGTTGTTAAAATCATATATATATATATATATTATTATTAAATACGCTGACGTACGCGACTGTATTATCAACCGGAAGACGTATTATATTTAGCTACATACATTCGTATGTTATAAAATATAATAGATACATATCGATGTACATTGTAATCTATATGTACAAAACAAAATGATTGAAGAATGTTAGCTAATGTCGTTGTAAACGTGCATATTTAACATATATGTATATGTAAATATAGCACAGACAGTAACAATCGTGCAATCAAAATGTAATTAACATTTTATGGTGACACTATAGGGCATAATTTCCACCCTAAACTTTGTTAATAAATAATGTTTTTTTTTATTACTTTAATATTCTTCTATAGTCAGGCTTGTCAAAAGGTGGGAAAACTAGGATAAACTGTCCCAGGCCCAAGGTGAAAAGGCGACCAAAAAAAAAATGAAATATAAAATCCTCTTCCTATCTCACGTTTTCATCTATTTTCTTTAATCCATGTGCGTTGCATTTGAGAATTCCGCCAAGCTATGCAGCTTATCGAGAGGGTCCTACAAATTAAATTATTCGTTAAAAAATATTATAACTGACGAATTCGAGATCTACGTCTTTATTGCGAATTTTTCAAACAATAACAATAAGTTAAAAATATCGCGTTATATTCGAATGTTACAAAAACCACAAATAAAACAATTGATTTTCCAGATTATAATAAAAACAACAAAAATAACTTAAGCTTATTCGGAAGAGGTTAACTTTACGTTTATCCCTCAGGTACATTTCACGTCATACTTGCCATACACTTATAGTGCATTTGTATTTTTTAGTATAAATTCTAAAATCTGAGAACTGGGATTTTTTCATTATTATTATTATTTGATTATTTGAAGAATACTCGGTTAGTGGATCTTGAAAAATATTTAATATTTTTTTACATTTGAAAGAAGATAATCATGTTTTTGTCTGTGGCACCTGTCCCAAGTTTATGTGGCGGACATGTCTATAATGATTATTCATTCGTGTGACCATAAAAAATAATTTGTAACAGTTAAATTGTTCCAACTGTAAAACAAGTACACACACACAATATATATATATGTGTGTGTGTAAATTTTCCTTTATATTGTTTATAAATTAATTTGTAATAAATACATACAATGATTTCTGTATTTTTTACAATATTTTAAAACGGGGTAAACCCGATTTACCTAGCAGAAAGCATAACAATGTAAATAAAGATGTACATAAATTATATATGTAGATAAGCAAGGACATTCATATCGCCAGACCGGCTTCAATATCTGCTTATAAATGAGCGACTTGATCTCTCACAGAATTTCTATTAAGTAGGTAATTCAGTTTTGATAACTTCAGTTAGATACATTCTTCCGATACGCCTTGCTTCTATTTTCTTTTATATTGGTAGGCTATCAGTTCGTGTCTTCTGTTTATGAGGATTACACACGTTGACTTAAGATTCATCTGTCATAATTTTCGAAGCATTGATAAGGTTATTACGAGCATTTACAGGACGAATATCTGCACATAAAAAATTAAATTGTTGTGAGGAGGTCGACAGAAGTTGCTAATTCAAGGTTAGATAGTGTCGAAATATCAGCTATATAGACGATGTACAGTAGTGGTTCAGGAACACTATCATCTCAAGGTTTAGGGTATAAATGTATTATCTCATCTGTATGCTCGATTTGATTTGATCATGTAGAGCAGATGTGGGCAAACAATCGATCGCGATCGATCGTTCGATAGTAAACAGTCTGACAGTAATGTATACTAAAAATTATTTATCAGATTTCTGTTCTTTTTTACTATGTGGTAACTCTAAGCGAGTATTTCCACTAGCCCGATGCTACCGCAACGCGACAGCGACGATAGTGATTTTTTTACTGTACTTTCTACAGCGCTACGTTATCGCGACTCGATTTTTTTATTCAGCCATTGTATACGCGCAGACCGAAAACATGTGACGTCGCGGTCGGTAGAAGTAGTCACAGCAACGTAGCGACAATGTCATGTTGCGCTAGTGGAAACACTCGCTAAGTTAAAACAACACTGGTGCAACTCAGCCGCCGACAAAAGAAATGCACTTTTCGTGTGGAAATGAATGCTGCACTGACTAGTGTGGGAACTCTTTTTTTCAAAGTTCAATGTGTAATCTGTTTCATTCAATATTTCTTTTTTCGTTTTATTCTGTTTTGGATCTGGAATCTACTGATTTGAAAATTTAAAGTGATAACATTAACTTAAAGGTAAGTGCACATTTATGTAAAATATTTTTTAATATGTCTGATTTTTCTGTTTGCTCCTCAATAAATGCTCTGAATTTTTGATTTTGAGCATTTAGATTTTTCGAGAATTGTGCTTAGTAAGCGCTCTGATAATTTTTTAAAAATATTTTTAAAATAAAATAAAGAACGTATTTAAATTTTATTTTATAAAAAAATTTTGCATTTCTTCTTCTTCACTGGTTTGTGGCCGTGAGGCCAGAGACATGGAAGGAAAGGAGTTAAAAACTAGATTAGAGGAAGGATGTTTGTGTTTTCGAGGAGGAGAAGAAGTTTAGTCTCGGCAAAAGAAGTGCGTTGTAATATGTTAGGAAGATTGTGAGGAAGGCGCGGGCTGGCGCTGTAGGGTATATGTTGAACAGGAAGTTAGGATGTAAGCGATGGTAAGGGGAGTATTGCATGCAGGACAGGTTGGCTAATTTTCGCTGGTAAACAGGAACCGGCGCGAAGACGTGTGTGTCCGGGCCGAACGCGACAGAAGATCACATTCTAAACGGTGACACTACCGGGTTTGTGACGCTACGATCGTAATGTAAAAGAGTGGCGAATCGTTCCATTGCTTTCGACTTTACTTTACTCCAAATATGAATCGTCATATTTTTACTTGTCGTTGATATGGCCACAACCGGTGTTATCTTACATGAATCTTCTGCCGCTGTGTCAGCTTCGTTGTTTGCACTAATATTGCGATGTCCTGGTATCCAAACGAGTACAATTTGTCGTTTATAAGTAAACGATTTTTCTAATATAGATTTCGCAAACGGATGCTGACGTTCGTGTCTATTCTGTATGCTTATAACTGAACTAAGCGAATCTGTGCAAATTAATATGTCATGCTTCAGCTCCGATTCTGCAATAACAATTGTGCAAAAGACTGCATATCATATCACTCTGTCGACAGTACAGAGAACGTGGATGGAAGTGGACATCGGATTGTCCCATGTTTGTAAACGACGGCGCAACCAGTGGAGTTTCCTTTTTTGACTACACCCGTGTATAGTACTTCATGTCCGTCATATATCTCAATAATGGATTCAGACAATGAGAGGGAGTTTAGGAGAGACGTGTCAAAGATTACGAGATTATAGCTGAAATTATAATGCGTGGGCTCGGTATTTAGTAGGATGAGATTATATTGATCGATGATTTTTTCTAGCAGTTTACCTCTTGCATTCGTATACCTTCCACTCCATAGTGGACTATGGGCATTGAAGTCACCAACCAGAAGTATATGCGAAGGTAGCTTTTTAATAAATCAGTGTAATTTAGTCTGAACTATGTTTTCTGTCAGGTATATGCAGCAAATAGTAATTTCATACCTATGTTGCGCACGGATGGCTAAAATTTGCAATTTTTTTTTGTAAATGAAGCTGTTGAAAGATTATGTTGTTTTTAATTGTCGTGATAACTCCGCCATGGGCGACATTATTGTTACTTGGGGTTTTTGTATAATAGGGAATAAGAGCATAAGGAGGCTTTTTGATTGATTTGGAGATGAACTTGGAAACCTATGTGTTTCGATAAGTCGTGTCCGAACGCGTTGTTCAGTATTATTATTCGATTTTATATTAATTTTTTCATACGTTCATACACACACATACTCGCAGATGTGATATAATCTGCATTTGTTTTTTTCGTTTATTCGGTAGTTTAGACCCTCTCTCATGGATGGACAATCCCGATCGCCCATCCGACCCGGGGGATAACTTCCCTTGAAATTCAGTTGAACATACTAGTTGGGCTGACGACCAACAAGAAATTACCATTACCGTCGCTTCGGATAATAATAATGATGATAATATTCACCGTGGTATACATATACACGATAATAATAGCGGTACTATCTGTGATAGCGTCATTGTTAAACCAGACAGAAGCGTCGTTAGCTCTTCTTTATTTAATTCGAATGTTAAAAGTCCGGATTTATCAGTTAACTGTTCATCCTCTCATATCTTTGTTAATAATGTAATTAATAAATACGACACCTTTAAGAATAGTCATAATTTTAATTCTACCACTACTAACAACGGTATTACTATTGAAAATAATAGTAATAACTATCGTGACAATGGAAATAATATTAATAATTTTCGTGATAATAAAAAAATAAATATAGTACAACTATCGACTATTCCGAATCTGATATGAATTTTAAAGTGTTCGTTGAAAACATGTATAATATTGAGACAACAAATCTACACATAAGCGCCCTTAAAGTGGCTGAAATGTTAAGTGTAAGGACATCATAGAAACTAAAAAAGTTGGTCGTAACCGAGTAGTGGTTCATTTTTCTTCCGCTATTTCCGCGAATAATTTGATCGACAGTTCCGTTTTCGCTTCACGAGGATACAAGATATATATTCCATTATATCTAATCTCTAGATGTGTTGTTATGAAAGGTGTTGAACAATTGCTACATATGATTACGTGTAACTCGTACAATGTCAACTACGTTAGACGATTGAACAGGCGAACAACTATGGATGGCAAGTTAAATTCGTCCCCAGCTCATCAGTTTTGATTTCATTCGAAGGTCAACGTTTGCCTTCGTATGTTTTTATGTGGCATGTACGATATTCCTGCGAACCATTCATCAGACGAACGCGTCAATGTTATTCATGTCTACGATATGGTCACGTTTCAGAGCAGTGTAAAAGTAGTTCGAGATACGCCAGGGTAATCGAGAGCACACCGAAGTCCAATGCAGCAGTCAGACAGCAGCGTGTTTATTCTGCGGCGAACTTCATAAGTCCACCGATTCCGCTTGCCCGGAAAGAAGTCGACAGATTAAAATTAATGAATTAATGTCTTTAAGTAATTTGAAATTCCTAAAACGTATCAGCAGGCTAATTTATTGTTTAATAGAACTAGAAATAGGTTTACTTTATTAAAAGATTTGAATGATTTCCCAGAAATTTCACACGCCGGTAATTATTGTGAATTTCAAAATATTTCAGCTTATAAACCTCCCCCAATCTCTCTAAAGAAAAAAAAAAACAGGCTTCTTTGATAAAAATCAGCTTGATTTGAGGAAAGACCATCCCTTAAAACGATCTATATCGTCCGATTAAGAGGAAAAGGGTCTAAACTGCAAACTGTCTGTTTAAAAAAAAATACCTTTTGAAAACCAAAATTCTCTATCGTCTTATATGAGTGATTGAATGCAAAATAGAACCTTTTGCACAAAACCCTTAAAACCGACCAACTTAGATATTAATAATCAAGCGCTTTTAAAAGTTTTGCCTACTAAATCTACCTCAGTTAGTACAAATAGAAAGAACCTAGAATCTAATGTTAAAATTTAAAATGTCGAAGATAGTAAAAATACTACAAATAAAAAGTAATCTTCGGTATCTCCTATTTTATTCACCTTAATCAGAAAGGGAAGGAGGGAGGTTTTTCCCCTTTTCTCCTTTTTCTTCTCCCTTACTCATATCTCTCCAACATATTGTCTTAGAGTATTTCTTTAGTAATACACGTCTCATCTCTGTTCTCTCATGTCTTCCTTCTTCTAACTTCAAGAAAACTTCATACTATTCTTAGGGTACTACAATAGAGTGCACACAGCATACTATGTAATTTGTGTGAGTTGGAAGTCTTTGTATCTATTAATAATATCGATATAATCTTATTGCCTGAAACGTGGTTATCTCTTGGGAGACAGTTTTGTATGGAAAATTATAGCTGTTATCGAGATTAGCTCTGATGGTTATGGTGGTGCTGCCATTCTGGTGAAAACAAATATTCCCCATAATCAAGAACAAATTATCATAAAATCATCCAATAATAACACTAAAATGCTGCATCGATTAGTGTCAACATCCAAAACAGTTCAATTTGTTGTGTTAAAGACATCGCTTCTGAACTATTGAAGGTTGGGCACGAAGCCAGACGAATCACTAACATTCAAATTAAGAAGAAGGACGGCGACCTATACTCACTGATCAACCTTCCGCTATTTCGGGTAGAACTAGAGCCTCGTGAAAACAATAACGAGGCCTTGGACATCCATGTTGTATGTCAAAATTAAAACTGAGCTTCCTAGGAAACTATATGACGTTCTCCCAGTGCAAACGGTGACAGGCTATTGGCCATTCTAAAAATTATTTCTCCAAGCCACCAAGGTGCGTTAAATGTGCTGAGAATCACTTAACGTCTACATGTGTGAAACCCAAATCATCCAAGTGCAAATGTGCCAATTGCGGCGGTGAACATACAGCTAACTATAGAGGCTGTCCTATTTTCAAAAGTAAACTCGAGCTCGCCAGATCCGCAGCGCCCAAACCTATGCAACCTATACCAAGGAACTCATCGGCCACTGGATCCTTATCTCTTACCAGGGAAGGTACTTGGAGGGTACTTCATACTCCGCTGCTGTCTCGCAACCTGCCATTTCTAACTGGAAACTAATGAAGACACAACTGCTCAGCCGATTCACAATGAGGAAAAAAAGCCCTCCCTGAGCTAGTAGCTTTAGTGCAGAGCCTTCCTGATTCTAATCAAAGCTTAGAAAAACTGATAGATAATTTATTCAAGAGGGTTGACTCTTTAGAAAATTCAGTGAGCTCCTCGCCTAAGAGCAAGTATCGAAAACGTAAATGACAGCTCGTATTGTTATTATGACATGGAACGCTAACGGGCTTCTAACGAGGCTAGACGAGTTTATAAATTTTCTTCATCATGAGAATATTGACATTGCGTTAGTTTCCCAAACGCACTTTACCAACAAAGTTCATTTGAAGAAAATTGAGGGCTATTCGACTCACTATTGCAACCATCCGAGTGGTAAAGCTCGCGGCGGTAGTGCTATTTTCGTAAAAAACTCTATTACATTCGCAGAAGAAATTAATATATGCTCTAACCTCATACAAAAACTGTAGTCGCGTCGATTTACTGTCCTCCTAACCAAACAATCGATGCTGTTGATTTTAGTGGACTATTTGCCAAACTGGGTACAAAATGGATTACTGGAGGAGACTTCAATGCAAAAAACGCACAATGGGGATCCAAACTTCTTAAATATGTAAATAAAATCAATGGTTCATTTTTATCTACTCAGGAACCTACTTATTGACCTTCAGATCCCAATAGAATCCCGGATCTCTTAGACTTCTTTATAGTACGGAATGTATCGACAAGATATATGGATATTAGAAATATTGTGGACCTCTCTTCTGATCATTCTCCTGTTAAGCAATACTGTTCTATTTAAACAAAGTTCGTCCAGAGGACTAATACTATTTTCATCTTGTATATTTATTATTTACCAGTTCATATTATTAGAATTTTTACTTTCATAAATGGAGAGTGCATTTGTTCCGGTACATTTATTAAATATTATTATAACTTTTTAATATAATGCCAAATATACGCGTTTTACATTTACATTTTTAACAAACAAACATACTGACTGGAATAAAATGCGCGACATTATCGATAACTCCATAAATCTTAAAACACGGATTAAGTCTCCGGATGAACTGGATCAAGCAGTGACTAACTTTACATCAATAGTTACCAATTCTGCTATATGCTTCTAACAAAGAAATCTTATTCCCTCGCCTCGTACGTGACCTAATTCTGAGAAGACGAAGTGCGCGAAAGCGGTGGCAGCGTACTCGAGATCCTGTAGACAAATCCATATTTAATAAGTTGTGCAAAGATACTTCTGAGCTAATTCGTAAAATTAACTACAAGTTGCTGGAAGATTACTTACTTCATCTTTCACCGGAAAGAGAGAACGAATACTCATTGTGGAAAGCCACGCGTAGAATTAAACATCCGCACAATATCAACATGCCCATTTGTAATAGTAACGGTGACTGGATCTGTGGGAATGATGAAAAATCAGGGGCCTTCGCGTCATACTTTGAAGAGATATTCAAGCCCAATAACATAAGCTCCAACATAGAGATTAACATCAAGTGAAAAGAGTCGGTAGTTATTCCTCACATTACTCCGAAGGAAGTGGCTAGTCATCAGCCAATTAAAAATCAAGAAATCCCCAGGTATGGATCTCATCTAAAATTCTTTAAGAGCTCCCGAAAAAAGCAATCTTATGTCTTACATATATTTATAATGGCATTTTGAGACTTCTTCACTTTCCTGACCAGTAGAAGCTAAGCTAAAATTATCATGATTCCTAAGCCTGGAAAACCTCATGAGTTACTGCAGTCCTACAGACCAATATCTCTCCTTTCAATTGTAGCAAAAGTCTTTGAAAAACTTTTTTTACTTCGGCTTAAACCTATTATTGATCGCGCTGCAGTCATTCCAAACTGGCAATTTGGATTTCGGAACCAGCACTGCACCTTGCAACAAGTTCAAAGGGTCACTCAAATAATAGAACGATCCTTCGAAAACAGTAAATTCTGTCCCTCGGTATTCCTCGACGTCGAAAAAGCCTTCAACCGCGTATGGCACAAAGGTCTCATCCACAAACTGAGCAGAATACTACCGTATAACTTCTGAGAAATACTGAAGTCATACTTGTACAAAAGGAGCTTCAATATTACAAATAAATATAAAAAAATATATATATCATATTACTCTCCCCCGGATCACTTAATAAATGTATCATCCTTTTTATCATCTCTTGAAAGTTTTAATTCGGTACCTATAGTAATTGGCGGTGATTTCAATGCACTAAGCTCATTGTGGGGTTATAATGTTGACAATAATAAGGGAGCGGCTATATTAAAAATTCTCTCACATTCCAACTTTTTTTTTTATTGAACGATGGTTCCTCAACTAGAATTCCTCATCCATCATGTACCATGAATTTAGTTGATTTAACCTTAGTGTCTTCACACATCTATATTGACTGCTCTTGGTCAGTATCTTCCATCTCTCTTGGAAGTGACCATCTTCCCATTTTAATTGAAATGAATAATAATACTTCGAACTCATCTACATACTGCGGGAACCGAAATTACAATTCAAGAAAACGATGAAATTTTCGGACGGTGACTGGAAAAAATTTAAATACTTTATGGAACTAGATATAACCAAAATTCCGGTAAAAAATAGATAAATATAACTTATTTCTTGGTGTGTTAATTACCGCCTTAGACCATTCATTCCCTAAATCATTTCTCCTTACTTAGGAAATAAAATCCTCCCTCCTTGGTGGAACAATGAATGTCATTTGAAAATTAGAGAACGCAATGATATGTTAAAAGCGTTCCATTCTAGTGGTATGCATTCATATCTTGAGTATAGAAGGGTAGAAACTCGTAGAAAAGAGATTCCTGGAGAGAATTTTGTTTAACATTTAATCGCAACACCCCTGTTTCTAAAATTTGGTCTTTAGCTAAACGGTTCAAAAATAAAAATCATCATCCCTTACTGTTAAAAGACGACTCCTGGTTTGATCAATTCACAAGCTTTATTGCTCCTGCCTACGACCCTTCTTTTTTTGAAACGAATGGTATGGTATTTAGAAATAATGATGAACATTTGCATGTCTTATTTCAGCCAATATCAGTAGATGAACTTTTCTTACTCTTAAAGAATAAAGGTAAGGATTCCGCTACAGGTTTAGATGACATCACATATTCGTGGTTAACACATTTAGGACTAAATGCAAAAAATACTTTGGCATATATATAATGAATTACTATCCATCTCTTTAATTCCTCCAGGTTGGACAGAATTTTTAATTCTACCTACTTTAAAACAAGGAAAATTTCCATTGGAAGTTTCATTCTACAGGCCTATCACCAGCATCTTTCCTTCGAAAGTATTTTGAAATGGTAATTAATAACAGACTATTGTAGTGGATTGATGATCAAAGGATTCTCCTAATAGGATGTTTGGTTTTAGACCTGGACTTGGAACTTTAGACTGTATTGCCCAATTAGTTAATGTCATTTATCTGTCATTCTTAAATAAAAAGTTCTTAATTGTCACCTTTTTAGACATTAAAGGTGCATTTGATAACGTTCATATTCCAACATTATACCAACAATTAGCAGCTGTAGGCATACCAGTGGTATTAAGGAATTATATTTGTAACCCGCTTCTTAACAGAAAGTTACAATTTCTTAATCCGGTTAATAAGGAAGCAATGTTTAGAGTTACATTTCTATTGCAAATACAACTTGGGCCTCCGTTCCTTCTATCCTTACCCTATTATATAAATCATTAATTCTCTCTAGACTTGATTATGGCATGTAGTTCGAATCTCAGAATCCTAGATACTCTGCAAAATGTCATCCTGAGACTTATTACAGGTAATTTTTTGTCCTCGTTAATAGTCAGTCTACAAACATAAACTAAAATCGTTCAATTACATCTCAAAAGAAACATGCTTGCAGTCAGATTTCGATTAAAATACTGTAATTTCAATAATCCACACTTCCTAAATCTCATGTTTTATATCAGCAATAACTAGATATTCGTTCCTTCTAAAATGCCGCCATTAGCTACAAGAATCTCCCACTATTACAAGTACCATCCAGCTCTAATTCCTGCTTATCCTTCGTATACTTTTCCTCGCCATATAGTAACAACCTAGTAAATTTACATGTCAATGTATCTCTATTATCTGATTATCAACATAGATATATTCCTCTTCCTCGAGATACATGGTTTCACAATAAACTTCTCTTAACATTTCCTAATTATCAAAAAAACTTTACCGACCGTTCCAAATCTAATAAAAATTCTGGTTCAATGAGTGCTGCCTTTGTCATTGACGATGTAACAGTCCAAAAATTCAAACTCCTTCGGACGCTTCCGTTTTCACAGCCGAGTAAATGGCTATTAACAAAGCTTGTGATTATATACTTAATATGCTTGGTGGTTAGGCAAGTACGTTGTATGTAGTGATAGTCTTAGTTCATAGCTATACAGAACTGTCCATCGATATATCAGAAAAATGTATAAGAATTATTCATCTAGGCGGTGTTAGAATTTTGTTGGATTCCTAATCATTCCGGATTTAAACTTAATAAAACGGCGGATGTTGCTGCTAAACAGACTTCCTTATCAGGTATCCCACTCCTAATAATTCCATCATCAGATCTATGCTCTAAAATTCAGTCAAACTTATGAATATTGGAGATCCTCAAATAAAGGTAAATATTTTAGAATTGTTTTCTGGTATTACCACGGTATGCTCGTATCCCAATATCTATCCCCCTCATCAACACCGCAGATTTGTTACCATAATTTATAGGTTACGCATGGTTCATTCCGGTACAGAGTTAAATTTTTCAAATGGAGATAATCAGGGGCAATGTATACTATATTTCCATAAATTTCCTAGAAGATATAAATCACCTTCTTCTTAATTGTCCACAATTTAATTATAATAGACAAATATTTTTTAATAAACTGATATCTTTCGCTGTTTTCCCTCCATATTCCATACATTATCTATTAAGCTGTGACTACAAGGTATTATTTCTAATTTTTCTTTTTATTTTTGAGGTGCAAAACTATTATTTAAAATTATAATGTAGTATGTAATCCTGAAATTAAAATCTACTGGACACAAAGGTTTAGCTTGACCTGGGCAAAAAAAAAAAACTTCTTGGGGACATATTATGGATGGATTATGATAGTAGTATTTGGAGGTCTTAGCAATATGTATGGAAACTGTTACAATTCCAAGAAATAATATCAGATATCAGATTTCTGAATCATGGTAGCTTAATTAGGAATGCGATTGAGATGAGTAGTTAGGCTATTTATAATTTTGGTAAATTTAATTTTTATGTGTCTATCTGTAATTAATGGGCGGCATAATCAAGCCCATTGTGTCTAGTGTATAATCAAAAAATGATCAAAAATCTACCAACAAAAGCAATAGTCGTCTTGGAGGTTCTATTTAACTCATGTTTACGCCTATGCTATTATCCTGTGTCGTGGAGAGTATCAGTAACGGTATCTTTGGCAAAAGCTGGGAAAGATTCCTCTTTGGTTCAAAATGTTAGACCTATGAGTTTACTCAGTAATATAAGTAAGGTTTTTGAAAAAATAATACTAGTAAGATTGAGAGCATGTAGTGACAGAGAATCCATCATAGCTGATTCGCAATACGGTTTTAGACCAAAACTAAGTACGACAATCCAACTGACCAGTGTTTGTGACAAAGCTACTGATAACTTTAACCAGAATAAACATTCGGGTGTTGTCTTGATGGACATAGAAAAAGCGTTTGACACAACATGGCATGATGGAATCATATATAAATTAATTAAATATAATTTCCATCCATATCTTGTTTTTACTATTAAATCTTATCTGATGAATAGAAAATTCTATGTGAAACTGAAAAACCATAACTCTGACATAAGGTACGTTAAAGCTGGAGTGCCTCAAGGCAGTATCTTAAGTCCATTCCTTTTTACTTTTATATTCATGATTTACCGACAATACCAGAAGTAGATATAAATCTCTATACTGATGACACCTCTCTAATGGTATCTTCTTATAGAATAGACACTATAAGTAATAGATTAAAGCAATTGACGTCATGTCTAAATTCTTCCATAAATGGAAAATAAAAGTTAACGATGAGAAAACAGAGTCAATAATTTTTACCAGACGTAGGCCTTCATTAAATCGTTTCGTTAAAATAAAAAAAGTTGAACTTGACTGGAAGGAACATGTGAAGCATTTAGGCGTCATCATGGACAGAAGACTCACATTTACAAAACATATTAATGATTGTGTGAGTAGAACAATACGGAATATATTTAGTAAAAGATCTGCTTATTATACAAAAAGGTAATTTTACCAAAGCTACTCTATGCCTGCCCAGTGTGGTCTTATATTAGCAGTAGTGATATAAACCACGTGCAAAGAGTCCAAAACCATTGCCTTCGAATAATTTTGAATAAACCTCGCGATTTACTTCAATCAAATCTCTCCATGATGCGTTAAAATTCCCTTACGTACAGGAAATGATTAAGGATAAAACGAAAACATTTTTTGCCGATTGTAGATATTCCGACATTAAATTCTAAAGGGGATTACTGGATTACTATTACCAAGCTTTACGACGCAGGTATAAAAGATATAAGCATAGACATATAAAACACATCCTTCTACAGTAAGCCAGTTACAAATCCTAGTTCTAGCATTAATAAATAAGGTAAAATATTTTTAAGTATATTGTTGATATGGTAAGAGTGTACGCATCTGTTATTTTAAATGAGCAGGTTTTTTGTATTAAAATTTTTCCTGCAATCGTATAATAAGGCGTCAATTTAAATAATATTTTATAAGATTATATTTTGTATTAAGTTTTTCTGGAAAGAATCGTTAATATATTCGGTACAGAAAATTCTATTGAATGGCAACTTTACTTTTTTGTAAACAGAAAATATTTAAATATGCAAATATATTATTATTGTTCATTGACTATGGCTACCGGGTCGCTTTGGGCTTCCGGGGCACATATCTAAGAAGAGTGAAAAATTCGATAAAGAAAAGATTTTATCTTATAAGGTGGTGTTTGGATGTGGAGGAAAGTCGTCTGGAATTTGTTTAGTAGGATACGGAGAAGAATTCAAAGGGTCTGAAGGGAGTGAGTGGTCTGATAATCGAGAATAAGAAATTAATCGGTATTTTCCATATTTAGAAAATTGAACAATGTGATATTCAAAAGTTTTGTTCTGAATTGGTAAATTTTAATCGAGAATTTTAGAAACGATTTACAAATCTCAATCTTCAACCGATTTTTGAATTTATTTCATTTCCTTTGGGAGAATTCGATAACGAGGATATTTTTATCAAATCTAACTTATGCTTTTCAACTGAATTTATCGGATATAGAGTTAGAAATTTTAACAATACAATCGGATATAATTCTGAAATCACGTGCAATTTATTTTTGGAATTTACTACCAGAAGAATAAAACTATATTTACCCACCCGTGATCTGGAGCATCAAAACAAATGTTCATCGTTATGGGGTCTCTGCGTAGAAAGAGTTAAATGGTCACGGGTTACGAGTATAACCGGTTTGTTTCTGGACTCGGTTTATTTCGAAATAATTTACTTTCAAAATTAACTCAATTTAATCGTTTAGAATATTTATAAAAAATAATTCTATAATTACCGCACTCGATCGTTTCATCGGTGCCATCTATGCAATTTCTTCTACCATCGCATTTGAGTTCGATAGGAATACATTCTTTGGAATTAACGCATAAAAACTCTTGTTTCGGATGACAACTGTTATCTATAATGAAAATATTCGACAATGTTTCATTAAAAATATTATAAAATTATTTGTTAAAAATAATCGACCATTTTTTGCAATTTCAACTCACCCCAATTCAAGTAATTCGAATATATAACATAATTTATTCGCGATAATATTTTTCCTGTACAATATGGTGAAATTATTGGCCATAGAAAACCTGATGAGTAAAAAGATTCCTCTGAGAAGAAAATATGAGAAGATGGTATTAAATATCAAGGCGTCCAGAGATAAGAGTATATGAGCTATGATCGCCTACCATAGACTAGAGATGGCGCTACAAGAATTGTTCCTTCCGTTAATATAAATTACTCGTACTCATTTGTCTACATGATCGTAATTATCAATTCGTATCGCCTGATTTCGATTTAAAATAAAGAAAAACTTTTTTATTATTATTATTATTTCGTAAAAGTAACAATAATAACTACGCCAAATTTTTTAACACTTCGTACTGAACAAATTCAAATTCCGTATTCTCACACGACACTTATTATTAATCGTTATCGCGAAATCGGTGATTTTGTTAATTATATCATCTTATGCAAGGCAAATATCGGTTTACGTTCAACGAGAATAATATCCGGAAGAGAGTTTTCAATATTTTAATGAAACCTTAAAATCCTTAATGGAACTGTTTCTCGGTAATAAACCACGAGGGAATACTTTATAATTTGTAGTACTAAGTACGCTTTAGAGGAACCTGCAGTAATCACGAACTAACTGACCGGAAACCTTACTCTAAAGTGGAACTCGAGAAAGGTACTAAGAAAAAGAATGTGAGGAAGTTAGACAGAAAGTACACAAGAATAATATATTTGATCATATTTCCAACAGGACATAATTGTTTATAATAATACAGCAAAAATGTATGACAAATATAACATTTAAAAATTTTAAGAAACATTCCTTTAGTACTATTAAATTACAGATGATGTAATGTATGTACGTCCACAACAAATTTTATATATATACGAACATTGAAACTTTTAAATTTCCTGATTTAAATATTAATAATGGTAATGATTCCTATTCATGTATCAATAGGAATAAAGATAAAATGAGTTTTTTAATGAATACATTTTTTAATTTCAAAGATGGTATCCCAATTTCACTTGATAATATTACAATTAAAAATAAACATCTAAAATTGGAAGTGACGTATTTTGAATTAAAGGAAATAATTCAGAATCTGAACAATAAAAAAGCCCCATCCTCTGATGGTATAACAAATAAGGTAATTAAAATCATATATTTTTACTTTCCGAGTTTATTATTAACGTTTTATAATAAGCTTTTACAGCTTAATATGTTCCCAATTATGTGGAAAAGTGCTAGTATAATAATGTTAAATAAACCGAATAAAGATCCAAGTAATATAAATGGTTATAGACCAATATGTTTGTTAAATTCGTTAAGTAAAGTTTATGAAAAAATTATTTTAAAATTTTTAAATCACGAAATTAACGGTATATCTGTGCTCAATCCTTATCAATACGGTTTCAGAAAGTATTACTCTACAGAATTAGCTATATCAGATGTAATAGATAATCTATCACAAAATAAACAACGTAATAATAGATCTATTGTTATCTCATTTGATATTGAAGGTGCTTTCAATAACTGTGATCGTCAAGTTATAATTGACACGTTAATTGTAAATGAATTTAGTTTTAATGTAATAAGTTTAGTACATAATTTTTTAACCAATAGGAGAGTTACTTGGAAATATCAGAACGATATCATAGATGTCAGTAATAATTTTGGAGTTCCACAAGGGTCTGTTCTTGGACCGGTCCTGTGGAACATTTTATATTCCAATATACATTCTTATTTTAATAACGCTTTAGTTGGTTTACGGTTGTATAGTTATGCAGATGATCTGCTTTTAGTGTATAATGTTAATTTATGTAGTAAATTGACGTTATCGTCTCATATTTCTAATTGCAATGAAATTATTAATAAGCTTAAAACAATAATAAATGCCTTAAATCTCAAATTTGAGATTTCTAAATCTCAAATTATGGTTGTTTCTGGTCGAGATAAAAGTTTTGATCAGATAATTTATGATAACATTAAAATTGACAATCATGTGTTTAGTTCTACTGATCACATAAAATATCTGTGTTTCATTATAGATAATACGTTAAATTATAATAAGCATATACAATATATAAATAATAAAACCAACAAATATTATTATATATTTAAAGCTCTTGGTGGTAAATTATGGAGACTTAACTATAAATCTAAGGTAATTCTTTATAAAGGTTTAGTACAGTCATTATATACATATTGTGCTGGTGTCTACTTCAAACATTTAACTAAGCAGCAAATACATAATGTAATTTGTAACTGCCGTAAATTTCTTAATGATTTAACCTCTTCTTATATTACTGTATCAAATATAACATTATATACTATTGCTCGTATCTTACCTATTGATCTTTATATTAAAAAAAGATCTTTAATTTTTAATGCAAAAAAAAATAATTATGGTGTCATAAGTAAAATAGTTCTTAAACAGTTGAATACACAAATTTTAAATGAATTTAGTGTAAGATACAAAATTTTAACAAAAGATAAATTAATTAGTAAATTTTTTCCAAATGTAATAGATCGTTTTAAAAATAAAAAGATTATAGTAAATTTTTACATGACTCAGATACTTTCTGGTCATGGTTCCATTGGATATTATTTGAATAAATTAAATATAATCGGTGATAATAAATGTCACAACTGCAAGTGTAATGTAGTTGAAAATGTACAACATATAATATACAAATGTAACAAATATGATCACCTGAGGCAGTTGTATAGTATTGATTGTACGCTTAAACCGAATGAAATTATTTTATTAAACCAATTTCCGGTTTTTATCTTGGAAATATTTAAAATTAAGTACATTTATAGATAATCGCTACTAGTAGCAATAAGCAAAAATTTGCATGCTACTACAGTTTTTTGTTTCAATTGTAATGTATATGTTAAATATATAATAAATAAATAAATAAAAATATATATATATATATATATATTACGACAATCGTATGATACCAACCTATATAATATAATTGATTTTAAAAAGTATTTTTTATATGATAAGCAATCATTAAAGCTATAATTTTATTATAAAACGTTTGAGATGTATGAACGATGTGTATTAGGATATATATATATATGTGCATGTGTGTGTGTATGTGGGTATGTAGGAAATCGAATAGACAGTGCGTAAAACCTTGTTAGAATAGTGCTACATAGATGAAGAATGGAGAGAATACAAGTAAGTGCATGGGCAAGTTTTCGAACACATCTTTGAGAAAAGACTAGAGTTGGTCGATTGCATTTCGTTCTAGTTCTGGTGATGGTCCTGATAATTGAAAAAAAAAAAAAAGATGCTAATGGTTAGATCTGGAAAAAAAAGACTGAAACAATTAATTAAAGTGATACATTTGTTTAAATTAAATAATTAACATATGACACAATATGTATATCATGTTGAATATATTCGTATTCTTAATAAATAATTGCTTTCGAAAGCCGCACGAATAAATGAAAAATCTAAAACGTCTCTAACATATTTAGGAGTCCGCTATATCCTACTTGATTATCAATTTCCTTCGTATGTTAATTATAAATAATTAACCGATAATTGATAATCACTATTATTACCACGATTTCTTTCTAATTATTATGAGAAATAATCCGAGAGATTCATTCAGTAAAAGTTGTTTCTTTATGTTTCTTTATTGAAATATATATATTTTTTTAAACACCTATCACTTATAAAGCGATAATTTTGAGGTCGTAGTTCATTTATCATTTCTATACATCATTAAATTCTCGTAATAATCTGTTTTGTTTTTGTCGACATTTTCTTTTAAAGCGAGATTACAACTGCATACTGTTAGACGATTAGTATATTCGATAAAAACAACTTTTTCTTTTTAAATATAATCATTTATTTATGAATTAATTATGAATACTATATTACGAGTAATGCTTAATCTTGTCATTTATTGCATTTGTACCTGCTGACAAACATCCCGGATGAACTGTATTATTATATTTTTTAATATAATTTTCGGCCATTGATATTTTATTTAATTATCGTTTATTATTAGTTATTTATAATTTGAAAAAACTGCCGGAAAACTTTGTTATAGTTATTTAACATTTAGTGATTTTCTTCCTAATAACTTTATCGTTATATTTATAATAATAATAAATAATAAATCAAACTAAATTAAATGAAACTTTATTTGTATTCATTTCAATAATAAATATAACGAAACTGATTAAAATTCGCACATGAGAATACAAAGGAAATGCGCATAAATGCGCGAGTCCAAATTTGCAATTTTTAAGTTATGAAATATAGGGTTACCCGAAACAGAAAAACATAACGTAAAGCGAACATAAAAAATGCATCTTCTACATACAAAAAATTATTGTTAAAAATATTTAAAAAGAAAAAATTAAAACAGAATGAAACGGAACATATAAAGATACAAATGTTCTAATAAAGAAAAATTTAACGGTAGAACGATATAAATAGTAAATCAAAAAACTCAACGTCGGGAAACATAACTTAAATAACACACAACGTGAACGTAAAATATTAATATTCTATATACAAAAAATTGACGATTAAAATATTTATGAAAAAATTGAACATTACAGAACATATTAAATACGAATTTTCTATCAATAAATTAATAATAAACTAGCAATAGCGGTATAATAACTATTAAAAGTGAACTATTTCGTTATTTCGTACTCTGAAATTTCAAATAATACAAATAAAGTAAAAAATAAAAAAATAGAGAAACGAACAACCGAAAACTTTAAATTAATTAATTAACAGCGATGGCCATTAGAGATAAATATTAGCGCAGCTGCTGCAGTCTTCACTAGAAACCAAAGTTTTACAACGACGAATAATTCATTAAATATTGTTTAATGGAATCAGGAATTAAATTATAAGCCATCAGCATAAATGGCTTGCATAAGACAATATGTCTTATTAAAGTTCAAGGTAGCGTTGTTTTCTCGGTGCCAGCGGTTTTAGGTTTTCCCACTTACAGTTTTCACCATAAAATAATCCCAATTGTGTTTTACAAAACAAAGTCTAGAATATGCAGTTGAAACAATTGTCGTACATTTAGAATTATTTTGTCGGAATTTTTATCGGTTATGTTCTTTAGAAGTGACATTTGCAATAAATAAAGTGGCTGTAAATGATAACGCGCTGTTCTACCCCAATGAACTATACCGTATATAAGGACGCTGGTCGATAATAGAGAAATATTGTTTTAGGTAGTAAAACAGATAATAGTTCAATTTCCTTAATTTATTTACGTTATGATTGAAATGTTTATCCCAATTTTATACGTTCGATCTATTATACGATTATTTAAGAAAATGTTTACGTTCTCAACCAGCTTTGCGCTTGATTAGTATAATTTAAATATTTTCGGTTTTATCCGGGTTTGCAATTAAACGATTATTAATCAACCATGTTGATATTTTATTAACGCTATATTGCGGAAGTTCAGGAAATTATCGTCGGCGCACCTAAAAATCTCACTCGAAACGTCCAAATTACAAAGATGATTGACATATATCAAAAATAGACACGGCCTTAATATACTACTTTGAAGTACATCCGAACACGAAACAACCGTCCGACTTAATGACTCATTTATTTTAGTGAAATAGTTCCTATATTCAAGATAAGACTGAAACCAACGTGCAACATGTTATCTCTAAATGATACGGTGATCTAAAACATCAAATGCCTTACGTATATCGAAATACACATCCACGACAGAACGATCTATATTTTGCGTAACACGCGAAATATGCCTAAAAAGAGCACCATCCGTTGCTATGCCTGGTAAACATCTGTACTGATTAGTACTAAAAAATGTAAACTTTAAAAGGAACTGATTTTTTTACACGCCTTTCAAATATTTTAGAGTAAAAATAATAACGTTAATATCAAAAATTTAAAATTAAATTTTTAATAACATTTATTTCAAGAATAAATACAACCAAACTAATTAAAAGTCGCATTTCAACACAAAGAGGAAACCGGTTATGCGCATAAATGCGCAAGTATCGGCTAAATTTGCGACTTATAAGTCATTAAGTACACAAGTATTACCCGAAATAGAGAGAAAAAACACACGACGCAAAACGAACATCAAATAGTTCAACATATAAAAAATTAATGTTAAACGTATTTAAAAAGAAAAATAAATAAAACAGAACGTAACAAAACATATCAATATATAATAACTATTTATCAACACGTTAGTGGGTTGTGATTGCTCCTCAGCAGTGCCAAAAAAAAAAATAAAAAAAAAAAAAATTATATAAATCGTCCATAAATAAAAATTTTATAGCGATTAAATAAAAAAATAAAAAAATCAACGTCGAAAAAACATAATTTAAATAATAAAGTGAACGGAAAATATGAATCTTCTGAAAAAAAAATTTATGATCTAAACATTTAAAAGGAAAAAATTAAAGCGGAATATCACAAAAAAATACAATTAAATCTATAAATAAATCAATGATATTAAACGAAAAGCGAACGTAATATGATTTCATAAGCTAAAATGTTTAATAAAATAAATTTAATAAATAAATAAATAGGCTGCGAAAAAGAACGGAATTACGTCTTGTTCACTTCCACAACAACAAAGTCTTGTTCCTCATTACTTATTATTATGCGGGTCGTGAAAATAATTAAAAAATAGGGAAACGAAACAATCGAAAATATTAAATTAATAAATTAACAAAGTTAAATATTTTAACGGCTACACTGCTTATTTAAAACGTAACGAAACCAAAGTTTTACGACGACTTCATTAAATATCGTTTAATTGAATCAAGAGTTAAATTATAAGCCACCGCGTAAATTGTATACGACAATGCGTGTCTTATTAAAGTTCGGCAACATTACTTTCTCCGTAACTGGCTCTGTTGCATTCAACATCCGTTGTAAAATGAATATATATAATAACAGCGGTCGTAATAATATAGAATTAGAATATAAAAATAAAATCACGGATATATGCGTCTAAACAAACAAATTATGTATATAACGATAGAAGGTAAATTTAATTTTGTTTTTATTTTACAATACGCCGGTGATGACATTTTTATTGTATTACTATTAAATCTAAGGTTGGCAAATCACGCTAAATCGTCAATAGAGTTATCTCCTGATGTTACTTCCATATTACTGAGCATTTTAAGATTATTAACGTAGAATATACTGAATGGAAACGATCGAACGAATTTAATTTTAATACGAACTTATTACATATACCGGACATTTATTTCTTCACATAATTGTATCAACACGTGGTCCTCGAAATACGGTTATTCGGTTTTAACGGTAAAGCACGTTAACAATTAACCCGACTATCGAGAAAGTGAAATATTTCTAAACGGAGATAACGAGGCAGAAATTATTTTAAGACACACACACACAGCGGAGGATTGTGTATGAAAAAATGAAGAAAAAAATAATTAGCTAATTATTTTAATTATCCTATATAAAATTACACGCGTTTTAATCTTATACATAAATATATAGGTATTTATATACACGACGTGTATCGTATTAATAAGAGAGCGAAAAGGGTATTTCAGTCGGTGTAATAGAAATACAGGCGTCTCATACGATCATTTGAACTATTCTTGATAAAAACCGGTTAACCAGCCTTTCAAGGATAGTAAGCCTGGTAAGGTAAAAGAAAAATATTTATATAAAAACGCGCGCGCAAGAAAAAAAGAAAAAAAATCGAAAATAGAAAAGTTTAACCTTAACATGTACATCTTTAAAATCACATTTCCCATCGATATAAATCACTATTCAAATATTCTTTATGACCTGAATTTTTATTCAAATACGAAAATAACAAAATCAAAATAACCGGCCACCTTAGGAGCTATATATATATAACCATCGTCGTCATTATCATTATCGTTACTTTGCATCTTTGATTCCCAAAGATTGCATGGTAATTTTTCGAGTTGTTATATTTTTCATTACGAAAACTAAGAAAACGTATTAGTGCGTTCAAATCATTATTCAAATACATTTTACATTAAGTTTTATTTAAATATGGAAACAATCGAAATAAAAAAGAGATAATGAAAACAAATACCTAAGAAAAATTATACAAACCATCTCTTCAAGAATTACAACTTTTATTACTAAAAACCACACAAACGTATCAGTGTGTTCCCATCTATATAAATTAGTAATATTTTTAACTGAGGAATTTTTATACAAATTTCCGAAACAATCACAATAGCTCTCTCCACCCTTTTTCATATATATACATCATGCCTACCTAAAATTACACAATGTTCCCTTTTCGAAAAAAAAAAAATCTGACCATCTACCGCGCCAATTTACTCGTCACTTTTTTGTGTGGCACTGAATAAGGAATGCGTTAAATTGTCATAAAACACTGTTTAAGTTCGCTGGGAAAAGTAAAAGCTCAAAACTAGTACGCTACACAATGCTATAGATGCCTATTATATTGGCATATTTAATCTAATTACAATATGCCACGCGGGTGTGTACAATTTGAATGGAATCCTAAAAGTCGACAGATGAACAAAAATGTGTCAACTGCAACCTGTCGCACGTCACGAATAATAACCACTGTGAAGTACAAACTAAGATTTTCTAAGCGCACGCACAACTATTTCAAAACCAATTTTTAGTAACTTAACTACTGGTAATTAATTCAAATATTAATAACAATAATTGTAATGTTTTTATTCTCGAAGATCGTATGATGAGACTGGTACAATCCTTTGAACGAAAAGCGAAATTAATTTATTTAAAGAATTAAATATCCATATAATACTGATCGTTATCAAACGAACTGACAAAAAACTATCCGCACTAAAAAATGCAGATAATAATGATTAATTTTGAAAGTCTTTTACAATGTTTAACGAATTCACACATTTTTTTCGGACAATCAAGTAGATATCGCTCCAATCTGTGAAACAAAACTCGATAATAGAATTTCTTTAGAATTTTCTGTTTATCAAATGCACGGATCAGACAGAATTAGGCATAGTGAAGGGTAACAATTCTCGTACGTAGCATAATTAATTACAACGTGATACCTAATTCTCTACTCGCGATAAGTACTGATATAGATCTTGATAGCACTTTTGTCAACATCATACGCGTGTATAAAAATTCGACAAATATTAATTAAGTTCTTATACGACAATTTTTCTACAAGGATGTAAACTGAACGCGATTTAAAACTTAACCAAAATCTAAATCTACTTGATAAAATAGATACATTGCTTTCGATTCGACTGTAAGTAATTTTAGTAAATTAATTACAGTTGCAGCTGTATTGAGTAATCGTAAATTACCGTCTGCAACTATTCATCCAAATATAGAAAAATTGTAAATTATTACACACGATCAGATCGAAACATTCATTTTTAGTAAAGTTTACCTCGTACATACAAAAAATCGAAAGTAGAACACGGGACGCTTTTTAAAGTCATTCTCTCGAAGTAACAATAATCTATGCAAAATCAGAATTTATTTAAACACTTTTACCGTCGACAATTAATCCGCTAACAAACCAGCCTGTATATAGATTAAATAATAAGCCGCTAATACTAGTTTTTCATTTCACCGGCATGGGTGCTTGTTGTTAAATAAGTAAAGAAGTTAGATGTTGACTACTTTCGACAACTCTTTTAAATGAAATGTCCCTTGCCACGCCGACTAGAATTAGCAAACATATATATCTATTTTTAAAAATAAACAACACTATAACGGCGATCAATTCTCTGTAATAATTCACTGACCCCATAAGCTAATTGTATATTTGACAAATATTACGAATAATCTTAAAACAGATCATTTTCCAAAACAGTGGAATACCGCTGGAATTGTAATTTAAAACCTCCTCATACCAACCATATTCGTCCGATTAGTTTCCAAAGTACTCCTAATAAAAATAAATGAACAAGTTACATTACACTCTCTACAGTCAAGTTAAGGAAATAATAGCATCATTATAGACGAACAGTTTGGATTTAGACGTGGGTATTTCCACTGTACACCAAGTAGGTTAAACTAGCTGAATAACCCTAATGTTAATATTTATACGGGGTTCTTACTATGTAATATCGAAAAAGACTTCCCGATTCAGCCTACTTCAGGTATAAATTTCTCTTATATTTAAGACCAGACACTATATATAACACGTTACAAAGTTCTGCTAGCGTTATATTTTATAAATCTAGTAGATTAAAAATTAACACAAATAAAACAGAAGCTCATCTCTGTGAACGGAAGTTACCATTAATGACGAAAGTATTCGCTGCCAAAAATGAGTTCGTTATTTAGGAATCATCGTGAATTCTCGACTATCATTTAACAATAATATTACTAATATAACTGATAATAGGCATAAAGTTACATACTTCTACAAATTTTTTATCAGCTATCGTGTTCACGGACGATTAATAAATCACTATTATATAGATGTTTTATTCGACCCAAATTAACCTACGCATGTCCTGTTTGTTGGTCACTTTCTAACAGCGCGGCTTAAAAAATTGCAATTGATTAATCACAGTTGCCGAGTTATATTAAATCGTCACCGATATGCAAACCTTACCGATATATATATTCACAATTACGTATTTCATATTTACTATCCTATATGAATAAATTATCCAAACAATTTCTACAACATTCTGTCTCATCGTAATACCATCGAAATGCAAATGACTAACACGGATAAGAATAATATACATATCAATCAATCGATGTATCAGTTTTTAGACCGGGTCATTCCAACATTCAAGAATGTATACCGTGCACTCCCGATTATCCATTGTATTGGGTGGTATGGGATGAGTTGCGGTTCTTAGAGTTGTGACTCGTACAGACTTCCAGTACGCGATCACTAGTAAACTTGAGTTAGCAAACGTTTTTTCGTTCATATTTTTTCTCTAGAACAAAAAATTCACAAAGCGGATAATCCGTCAGCGCATATATTAACTCAGAGAAGACGGACAGGTTTGTTTTTTGAATAGTGCAGTTGGTAACAGTGTTGCAACGCTAACCGTATGCTCCGTATTTAGTATACACACGAGAGATTCGTTTTTTGTCCAGTTTCAGTTATCATGACATCCTATAATGAAAATCATTTTGCGTGGAACGTTATTTTCGGCGTGAATCGATCACGACAGTGCAATGGGAGTTTCGAAAAGAATTCAAAGTTACGCGATTTTTTTGTGGGAATACCTTAAGGGTCGCGTTTACGAAACACGTCTACGAGATCTGGAAGACTTGAAAACTTTGCGACCTATGTTCGAAAAAGTCTTCGAAAATATTATAAAGACTGAATGAATGTATTGTTGCAAAGTGGTCATATGAACAATATTATGTTCCACAAATTATTGTAAACTAATCTGTCGTTTTCCTATTTTTAAATTAGATTTGATTCAAAATTTTTGATCGAGTAGCTTTTGAGTTATTCAAAAAATAACAAAACCGTCAGTGTCACCCTACATAAATAAAAGATAGAATCTATAACCGACGACCCACACGTGTATCATTCGAGTATTTTTTTTTTATTATAAATTTTTTTCATACACAAACATTTCGGTAGGTTATAATGATAATTTAAGATTTAACAGGAGAGTGAATTACATGCTAAATAAAACAACACTTTTAGAATATAAAAAGGATAATTTGTGGTACCATACACTTTATCAATATAGCCAAAAGAATGCTAAATAAGATCCAAAAAGTAGGTAGGAATACTCACTGGTATTAAAATAATAACCTATGAGGCGACCAATATCACAGCGAGGGAGTAAAATCTTTAGATTGACAGAAAAAGTTTCTTTTCTTTACTTCAAATCTAGAATTGATATCTATCATCAAATAGATGTTGTGAAGAATATAAGAGACTTGGAAAGAGATCTACCCAGCAGCAAGCTATGAAGTAGCTAATTTAGAAAAAATGCAATATATAGTTTATGATCCTTTTGCATTTGAGTCTCCTGCTACTATCTGTTTTGTTTTTTTTTTTAATTCTGGTTGCCAGCGGATTATTATGATTTTTTAGCTTGGATAAATGTTTCACTATCGCTTGATGAATTTTATTGTTTATGTATTTTGATGTTAAAGTCACTGTGTACATTGCCATTGGATACATACCAGGGAGCTCCAACCACCATTTGTAATATTTTGTTTTAATATGTCTGGATTCTATAAGTAAAAAAAATGTATTGTGTTATTTTTAACGTTTTTCATCATTAAGTTCTAGGCGACTAATACTTTGTTGTACAGTTGTAAGTACCGTACAAGGCAATCATAATACGGCGTTAGCGTTGTTAGATACACACACACCCCGGGGGAGTAATTTCTTTGTTGTCAGGGCACAATGCAGCACCCAGGTTTTTTTGGTAGTGTACTATATTGTTACTAGGACAGAAAAAAGAAACAAGGAAGGCCAATGACGGGGTGGCACAATGATATAGCAAAGGTAGCCGGGAAAAATTGGTTGAGGAAAGCGCTGGACAGAAGTGGGTGGAAGACGTTGGGGAAAGCCTTCATCCTAGAATGGATAGACAAAGGCTTATCGTGATCGTGTGATATAGGTCGGTCTGTTACGTTGACGTTATTCGTAATATAATACAGTAGTTGATGGACAATATTGATAAGGGCCGAAATTACGAAGTTTCTGAAAGAACAAAAATAATAATAATAATATTATATGTATATATACAGAGTTGTACAGTAGGCAGTACCAGGATAAGAACATCTTATATCTGTTACTGACTGCTGGGAATTTGTTACGTACATATATACCCATACATAGATAAGGCCCGGATAGTAGGCAGCCTCTATGCTAAGTCGTTCAAAATATCAATTTTTAAAGCATCCGCGATATGGTTTTATAATATAGGTCGAAATCGTATAAAAATGAACTAGTCGATATAATAGATATAATTGAACTGAACTATTCCTATGTAACGGAAAGACTGTAATAATAATCATCAAATATAAATGTAGTCAATCTTGTGATATTTTAACAAAAACGTTAGTATCGAATCCATCTCGTCAGCGACATCGATTCCTTCACATACAGTATACCATCTGATTTATATGAAGCGGATATAAGTAAAACATACAGTTCATATCCATCTCGTCAGCGACATCGATTCCTTCACATACAGTATACCATCTGATTTATATATATATATATATATATATATATATATATATATATATATAAATAAATCACAGAATGAAGCGGATATAAGTAAAACATACCGTTCATATCCATCTCGTCAGCGACATCGATTCCTTCACATACAGTATACCAACTGATTTATATATATATATATATATATATATATATATATATATATATATATATATATACATATATTTATTTCATATAGTAATAATTATTTGTTTTACGTGTCGTAAATATTTTATATGTATATATGTTAGAATTTTATTCATGCTGTGAAATCTTTTCCGTGAAAATAATAACAAGAAATAAGAAATTTAAAAGTTATTTACTTACAAAATGAATATTAAAGAGTAACATATGGGTTGATTAGTAGAATAATGACCTGGATATATAGGTACTCTCTTCTGTTTAAATGATAGCGTTTTGAGAGATACAACTGCATTGATCTATATGTAAATAACTAAGTGTGACCACAATTATTTAAATAAGGAAAATAAATAATGTATCCCACGAACGTAAAAAACATAATAATAAACGTTTAAAATTGTACATTAAAAACTTTTAAAAAAAAAAAATTCAATATAAATTGGCGTACCGTAATTTCTTTATAAATTAGCTGCGCACAGTCTACACGATAGGATAGAGAATTAGATGTTCGCATCGTTTATTAATTTGTCTATAACATGGCGATCATGACGTAAGATCCGCATAATCTTACTATCATTTAAAATTCTTTTAATATATATATATATATATATATATATATATATATATATATATATATATATATATATATATATATATATATATGTACACACGGTATATATTCATATATGTATATATAATATTAGGATTATTAATATTTTTTTATTTCCTGATGATAATTTTCGCGTCGTCGATCGTATTCGAACTCGGTACCTTCTGTATAGAAGTCCGTGCTCTAGCCACTAGGCTATCCGGATAACATTATATAAAATATACTATTACGAGATGTCAATAAAGGACATTTAGCGATACGTTCAAATAGGATTAAACATTTTATTTCGGATGTACTATTTAATTTACACAAAAAAAATAAATAAAAATAAAGTTTACGGGATAAAAATATAAAATCTGGTTTAAATGTCAAATAATTGCCGAACTATTCAACTTTACACACTTGACCATTTTCCGTGCAGGATGTATAAATGTATATTTACTTTTTAAATGCTATTTCATTAATAATATCGCATATTATTTATATAACAACGGGAGCTAATAATTAAATTAATCGTTATAATAACTGGTGCACGTTATTTAAATTATAGCACCGACGAAAGGAAAACGATAATAGAATAATTCAAATTGATGAAAACTTCACAATACTCCCACAGAATTTCATCCGTTATAGACACCGATAAATTAACGGATGCGTAAATTTAACGTTAGCAACGTGTTTCAATTAATTTTAATTCGAAAAAAACCAACCTCGTAAGAGTTAAAAGATGCGCGTTACACTTTCCTCAGTTCGATAACTACACGTTAAAATAAATGTCCAACTAAAAACTAAATATAATAATAGTAATAATAATAAAATTAAACAAATAGCTTAAATTATTTAATCATATGCGCATAAGTATGCTACATGTAAATAGTTTCAAATAAAGTGCAAGTTGAATAACTCGGAAATTATTTGACATTTAAACCGGCTTTTTATTTTTTCACGTAAGTTTATTTTTTTATTTTTCGTCCTAACCTAGCCAACATGCAACACGTTTATCCAAGCACAAAGTAATTAAAAATTATTTATTACGGATACACGTATTTTAAACAACTAAATTAATAAATAAAAATAAATAAATTTACAACGAAACAATTAAAGCGTTGAAAACAGAACAACAACCACGAGGAGCAACGTCAAATTTTAAACGACATCCAAAACAAAATAACAAAAATTCAAACAAATGATATTTTTTAAATAAAATAACTGTAATAACATAATTATTTATTATTATAAAAAGATAGTTAAAAAATAATTTTTAAAATAGACAAAAACAATAGCCGTAGGAAGCTAATTGACACTACCGCTATAATGGACAAAGTTGCAAGTTCTAATACTTAGAAACGTTTAAAAATAAAATTTGAAAAAGTACGATTTATTTTAAAATCGATATTTACGAAATGTAATAATTTTCCGCGCACTTCAGCTTGTGTATTTATTTATCTGTTTAAAAGTAAATTTTCAACAATTCTCAAAAAATAAAATTTCAGCCGTATACCTTAAATTATTTAATCGGAACTAGTTATAATATAGGCTAAAGGGGGGGGGAATAATACACGTTTATTTTATTTTTTTGGGGCACTGCTGAGGAGCAATCACAACCCACTAACGTGTTGATAAATAGTTGTTATATATTGATGTTATAATTGGTTAGGAATTTGTAAAGAAGGAGGAAAACACGGGAGTCATTAGAAAAAATTAAGGAAGTGATAGAGAAAGGAGGACGATAACCCATGGATATTAAGGAATTCAGGAGTGCGAGTTGGTCAGGTGTGTGAAAATTGCAATTGAAAAGGATGTGGTTTTCATCGGCGATAATTTGTGAATCGGCTGGATGGGAACAATATGGGGAACTGGAAATCCCAATACGAAACATGTGAGCCGGAAGACAATTGTGTCCAGAACGTGAAACGGGTGATGGTTGTAATAAATTTTCGGAAGTTGAGGTGTATGTTGGACAAATTAAAGTACCAGGGAGTAGGTGATGTGGCCAGATAATATCTAGGGGTGAAAGAACTAACTAGCCACGATGACCACTCGTATGATATATCCATGTTGGCAAGAGATATCATGTCTGTGGTGGAAATTGCCGGCACCAGAGAGCCGAAGGAAATGGCTTCCTTGGCCAGAGTGTCGGCAACCTCATTGGAATTCCGGAATGACCAGGAATCCAGACGTATGATATTAAGATGCCGCGGCTGAATAGTAAATAAGTCAATTGTCGCACTGCCAAGGGAAGATAATTGGAATTAGGTTGAAAAGAGGAATGCTTCAATGCGAAGAGAAAACTTAGGGAGTCGGATAAGATTAAGTATAGGGAGGAGGAATGGTCTAAACGTGATAAGAATTGCAGAGTTTTAAGGATGCTTAGGCCCTCGGCAGTGAAAATTGAATTGAACTGAGGAAAAATGAATGATTTGGAGATATTATATTGCGGTATATCTCCCGTAACGAACCGACCGGGAAATTTGGATCCATCTGAAAATAACGTTTAGTTGAGAGTCGAAATGCGAATGATCAGCGTGCGACGCATTCTTCTTATCGTGTAGTAATGCCACATACAGTTTTAATCAAAATTAACAAATAATTTACCACTAACCAGTATCGGCTTCTGCCGTTCCCGGTTCTAAAACGTATAAAAAATAATATCGGCAACTACGATTATCAATAAAAATTACAAACATAGAAGAATTAAACACTCACTACTTTAAACATCTCTTCATAATTTCTTTATAGTCAACATTTTGTTTCTCGCCGAACTGGCACAAGCAAAAATTTTTTATATATATATATATATATATATAGCTGTTAAGTTTATTTAAAACTTCAATTTTTTTCCTGAGACAGGTTTTTTTAAATTTTTCCTGTTAAAAAAAATGTAAGTACATATTATTTTGCATAGATTATATTTAAATACATATATATTAAGATTATCTGATAAGGAGATTATATATTTTCCGGTACAGATTTTTCTTATTGTTTTATATAATGTATGTAAATGAAGTAAAATATACATTCTTCTTATTCTTCTAAAAATGTTCAAATTTTACCATTCCTTCTCTTGTTGTCTGAATTCCCGGTTGTTCCTTTAATGCGTCTTCTATCAACTTTAATTTATCAATCTTTATTTAGATAAATTCCAGAAATGTTATCATCTCATTTTTAAATTAGGATTTTTTCCACGTTATTCTTGTTCGACGGTATTTTTCTCGATTTTAAACGTTTACAGGAGCAATTTCTGAATATATTGTTAACTATAGCATGGGACGAATACTTAAAGATAGAAAATTAAACCTTCAAATAAAGTTGAAAATTCTTCGATGTTTTGTGTGGTCAACAATGACAATGTTTCTGAAACCTGGACATTATCGGAAGTCAACAAAAAGAACATCACTGCGTTTGAAATGTGGTGCTACAGAAGGATGCACTGAATATTGTAGAAGGAAAAAATAACGAATTTGGAAGTACTAAACAAATGCAAATTAAGCAAATCAATCCTGCTAAATATAATTGAAGAATCAAAAAAAGAAGTACTTTGGTCATAAAATTCGAGAGGAGGGCCTTTTTGCGCTTAAGATACGAGGAAAAATTTGTAGGAAAAGACCACGAGGAAGGTTGAGCGTAGAATATACATATGGAATAGCAGGAAGAAAACCAGTTGCGGTTATAATAAAAGAAGCTAGACGAAGATAAATGTAGGAGATGGAAAATGAGCTGTTGATGATTGTTAAATCAGTGTTAGTGCTGAATTTGGCATAGTCGCGCAGCAATGTCTGCTCTCGTCTAAGCCAGTGTATGTAACCAAGATAGTATTCACAGCGCAACATTTAGTTGAACATCTAACATACTTGCGTACAAACTATTTATCCAAACCAACGAGTCATATTTCGGTGCCGAGTATAACAATATAAAGTCGACAATCAAAGATTATCGCTTCTCCGCAAATAAGATGACAAAGTGCTTTTAAAAAATTTCCGGACAATATTTCATTCGCACGGAATTACTTAATGCGCGAAGATAACGAATATAAACGAGAGTATTAAAGGACATCCTGAAGGACAATGGAATGCACAAAGAGCTAGGAAAAAAAACAGGTAAAAAATGGAAAAACGAATGGATTAAAGCCACCAATGCAGCAAGATCCTACTATAATACCTCCGGGAATGGACTTACCACAACGATATTGGCGCAGAACAAATAGATTCCTGACAGGACGAAACAGATGCGCTTATACATTGAACAAGCGGTGAATGGTCTCGAGTTGCAAATGCAATTGAAGTTCGCATACACAAATACCGAATATTTCAAATAATAGCATAATTAAACAACAACAAAAAAAAAGAGTTCAAATGACTAGAAATGTTTTCTTTACGACAGATCACACAACTTTTCGACTCTCACGCCATTATCAAGCGAAAATAAAAAAAATATACACTACAAAAATATATACAATTTTATAACAATACAAAATGTAAATAATATTACTTAGATGTACATTTTACAAAAATTATTAAAGTAAGAAAATAGTATTTTTAAAATCAACAATACAATTTGTTTGTATATAAATTGTATATTATATATTGTTTTATTAATTTTTATTTTATTATGTTATTGTTTTGTGTATAAATTTTACATTGCTGATTGTTGATCATGTTTAGTGTTTTATCATTTTAATAACTTTTGTAAATTGTACATATAAGTAATCTTTTTTTTTGCATTTCTCATTTTAATAGAATTGTACATATTTTTATAATTTATATTTTTTATTATCACTTGATAATCTTAACAGCCGAAAAGTTCTGTGATCTTTCATAAAGGAAAAAATTGTTGTGAATCGCTACATTCCAAACTTTTCAAAATAATGTAATTAGTAGATACGATGTTCATAACGTCACGAATAATACGCTTCAATGGATATCTGGAATCTCTGTAGAATCTAAATTTATTTATTTAGCTACATACAAACAAACGATTACAATCTACAACGTTTTATAACTACCGTTTTGATATCAGATAAAAAACAAAAAAACAAATAATAATTGATAAAAATTTTCACAAAATTATATGTACTGTAAACTGAAATCATCGAATGTAAGTTGAAAAAATAATTCGAAGACTATTCGATTTTTATCATACTTATTAAAATTTCAAGATTCGCTGTGTGTGTGTGAAAAAGGTAGTTTTAGCTATATATATATATATATATATATATATATAATGTATCCTAAAAAGGAAAAAATATCGTTGGATCGTCATATCCATCGATGGGTGGTCCGTAGGCAATAAATTACTCAAACTATCCATGTAAGTGTGGTCTATTGTCCGACATCGATACAAAGTATGTAGATAAATTAAACCGGATATGTTACAAAATGGATTAATAAAATACAGTGGGATGTAATATACGACGAGAAAGACTGGACAAGAGAATTTTACATCGGCATCTACTAAAAATACACGGCTAAAACGAATGCATTCGAGGTGGATTACAAATTCAGACGATGGAATATCAGAACCGACCAATATTGGAAAAATTTGCAAAAATAAATAACAAACGGTTTAATAGAAATTTCATTACGTCACGAGATACCATAATATTAGCCCGTGATAAGCGGATAATGATAGCACATACAAATATTATAAAGTTAATTTATAGTTTTTATTTGTCATTTTTACGTATTTTCCTAGTTTGTTTTCTTTTTTTTTACTTTCTTCCGCTATACTTTTCACCTATTCAATATGTTACGAGAAAATAAGAAATAGATTTTGAACCTAAAATAAAAAGGGCACTCTCGATAATAATAATCATAATGAACTATCTTTACTACTTCAGCTAAATATAAAAAAAAAAAAAAAAAAACTTTGTATAAAGACTCCACAAAATAATAATAATCTGAGAAATAATGAACGGTTATTAACCGGTTCACGCATGTCGTGAAGACGCCTTTATTACGAAGCTTTTACTCGTACAATTCAACGAACACATATATATATATATATATATATATATATATAAATAGATATAGATATATAAAACCTAGCTCTGAGCTTCCTAACACTTTTATTCTAACTAGACCGAATTGAAGCATAAGCAACAAGTTTAACTGGTTTATAAGAAACAACAATCAGACTGGCTTATTTTTCTCGCGATGTCCCATTATCAAAAGTATTTTCGGTTGTTCATTACATATATTTTGTATTTGTAGGCTGTTTCTTCAAATAATAAAGCCGATCGTATCGACCAGGTGGACTATTTCACCGTCCTAAACACATGCGTACCTACACATACTATACGTCTATTCAATTATATCAAACAGATTCCTTTATATACAATGTTCGAAACGCGCTCTATTATCTTTCTGATGGTTTTTAAATTTTTCCACGAATAAACGTACGTCCTATATTTATTTTTTTATGAAATTATGTCGCAAGAATTTTCATTTTTCATTAATGTTGAAGACAAGTAGGTTTGGACGCGACATATTTATTTCATTTTATCGCACAAACTGGTACTGTTATACTTTGCTGTTAGACGTCAATGTTGCGAATAATATTTAAAATTAGTAGTCTCTATGTTCCATTTGCAGTTGTTATATTTTACAAACAAAAAAAAAAAAGGAGTTAAAATAGCTAAAATCTTTTTTATGAAAATCACAAAGCTTTTCAACTGTTAAGCCATTTTTTTTTATTTTTTTTTTTTTTTTAAATGGGAATGCTTTTACAGCCTACCCAACGTGATACTGTACGTACTAACTCATATAAACGTGAACAACTTCTCTAATCACTATGAAACATATCTGAAGATGAAGGGACAATACATTGTACGGAGGACCGTTACATTCTTCTTGTAATACAACACGATTAATTGTTTAACCATCATCATGTATCTAATGAACAATCTTCTGTAGCCGGTTCTTATTTCTTGCTATTTTGACGAATTCTCCCATCTTATTGATTCCGGTCCATTTTTTTATGTTATCAAAAAAACGATATATATTTTCTTCCCGATTTCCTTTTTCCTTCAACCACACCCATTGTTATCGTTTATAGTAGCCCTGTACTTTTAGCCTCTCATAAAATGTCCAAAAAAGAACTTAACCTTCGATTTTTCACTATTGCCATTAACATTCTGTTAGTTCCAATTAATTTTAGAACTTTTTCATTTCTAATCTTTTTTAAAATCCGCTTCTTCATATTTTCTCTTATACTCCAGGCCTCGCTTCCATATAGGAACAGCACTAACCACACGTAGCATTTTATTAACTTTTTTCTGATCTCTAAGCTTAATTACTTGTTACAAAAGGGTGTTTTTTAGTTTCATAAATGTATTTCTAGCGTCTTTTCAATTAGTTTGGTATCTAAAAATAATTTTTCATTTAGATTAGGTTTCCTCGAGACTGCCATGAATTAGAGTTTTCTTTGTGTTCATACTAATTCCTTTCTTCTTGCTTTCCAATGCCACTATGTGAAGGAGTGTTTGTAGTTCTACTATACTTTCTGCTAGAAGTGCTGTATCGTCTCAGCAAAAAACATTCCGAACTTCAATTGCCTTTGGTAAACAAAATTGAACTTCCCTTGTACCCATCCCATTACGGAAATCAAACTAATTCCATTTTATGTTTTCTTCACTTGATTTAATTAAGTCGATGGATAACTCATAAAAATATTTTCATAACGAGATTCATAAGACTGATTAGCCTGTAATTATTACATTCGCATGCATTTGTAGTTTTTGGTAGAATAATAAATCTTGACTCTAACCCATGTACTGGTGCTGATAAATCTCATTTAGAAATTTAGTGATTTTCTTATTCTATGCAGGCCCCCAACATTTGTGGTACCGGCATACAGTTTGTTTCATTTTCATCTCCACCTTGGATTTCAGAATTGTCAGTGTATCCATTTCTTCCTACGGCGTCATTACTTTTTGGTCAATAAATAGAGTCGTAATATATTTCTATATTTTTATCTGTATCCATCATAATGTATCCATCTACCGACTTTAAGAAAGTTATATTTCTTTTTTTATGTGTGTGTGTGTGTATGTTAAATTCGTCATTTTTGTTCTGTAATTGTTCAATCTCCTTCCGCCTAATGTTTTTTAAAAAGTAGAATGATAGAAATTTAGGAAGAGACAGTTGTAATTGATAGTACCTAGTAAGGGGCGACTGCTGTATACATTTCACATATGTATGTTCCCAAAGTTCCATATTTTCGCCTTCATAAAATTTATCATATCAAGTGCAGAAATCAAAGAGAACAACACATCACTAGAAGACCCCTCTTTGGCTAATAAATCTACATTTCATTCACAGAGATTCCTCAATGTTCCGATACGAATAAGAAAGATACAAATATGCTTAAGTTTTTCCAGGTGATTAAGTTTTAACATTATGAATGAAATCGACGTATCTGACGCCATCTACTTGTTTTACATAGCCTTCAAAATGCTTTGTGAGTTGGTGATAATGAGATAACTACCCGGAGCTTCATATCAATTAAGAATGATAGCAATAGGAATGCTAGCACTCAATGGTAAATGCAAAACAATGGTCAGATAATTCGTATGCCTTGGTAATATTAAGGGATGGGATGAAAACTGCTGCTCCCGTTTGTTAAGCCATTATCAAACGGATATAAAAAATAAAATATAAAAATATGAACAATTTATAAAAATATAAAATGTAAAAAATATTAATTTACAAACTACAAAAATTATCAAAGTGAAAAAACAGTATTAATAAGTAATCTGTTAGTGAACACACTTGCTATTTTATCCCTAATGTCCTCTATATATATATATATATATATATATATGACTCATTCCTAGCCTACAAAGTTGTAATAGGGAGTGCAAAGAGTCATTAATCTATCCTCCGATCATGTTCCAGCGACTGCTACTTTCAATGTAAGACTCAAAATCGTTCTCAACCAACATTACAAGTATTATTGAAAATAATATTGATCCAAGGATTAAGCTAAAGGACAAAAATGACGTTGACGCAGCCATTAAAAATGATTCTAGACATGTGGAGTATGTTGGTAATAATTCTACCAATGACCGTGTTTCAAAGAAATCTCATCAAAATCTTCACAACCGTGGAAATAAGAAAATTAATAAAAGAAAGCAGATCAGTAAGAAGGAAATGGAAGTGTAGTCGTTACCAATCTCGATACATTAGATACAAAGCGCTGAACAACAAACTACAGAATAAAATTAAGAAATATAAAAATAAAATGTTCCATTATTATACCAATCTGTTAAGCCGCCATGGACTTGAATCAAAAAACTGTTGTCACTCAGAAAAACCGTACAATATTTGCGTTCCACTAGTGACTAATTTGAATTTATATCTGATAGCTCGACTCGTGCACACGATGCGCATTTGCGAGCTATATATCTAATATTTACTTTTGTAATTTTATTTTCCTGAAATATATTGATTGATTGATTGTTTTTTATTATTATATATTTTGAAGTTTGACAATATTGCTAATCGATCCATGCGATTATTAATAATGATAGCCGAATTATATAATAATGCTAGAATTAATAATAAATATATATATAAACGTTTATTTTATTATGGTAGAGATAGAGGTGGACTGCAAAGAGGGATACATACCCAGAAACATTAATTTTGTCTCCAATGCAGAACGATAGGAAGTGAGAGGTTAACAACCAAATAGCACATTATTGAAGTCTATTATCGATCAGTTTTTTGAAAAATTATGGTAAGATGAACATGATATCCAGCCAAGTCTTTAAATTTAGAAATTATGACGATAAAGTTACAAATATTAGGCCGTAATAGTGGCAAATTGAAATATCAAACTCTGCAACATGGAACAGAACATAATGGTGTCCAGTTTATATATACGTATTTTGACAGTATTATCAAACAGCGATAAACAATAATTCAATCTAGTTCACACTAGTGAGACATAGAGAGTGCAAATAAATAAATGACATCTCTCCGCCAAGTCGCACAAAGAAATATCAAGATATTAGTGGCGTTGTATGCTAAAATCTGTATTGTAATAATATGGTCTTTCCACAATAGTTTAGAATTCAATGTAAGACCCAGAAACTTCACCATCATAACTTTACAAGCATAATTATTAGAGAGTTGACTAATTTTCTTTGTGTGAATGTAATAACTTGGGTTTTTTGAACAGTGATTGCAAGATTAACGTTTCGAAGTCAATTGTTAATTATCATTAGCTTTTTGTTTTGCCAGAGTATTACAAAAACATGCCATCTGCATATGTAATGAAAGTGCACTGAACTGATAATTTAAACATAAGTAGGATATACCGGTTAAATAATAAGAACTGAAACTTGTAGTAACCCCTGATAGGTAGTCATGTATACTAGATATTCGATTCCAGTAAAATTATAATTAATAAATGAATTACAAATGTAGGCAAAAAATTTTAAAAGTAAATTTAAAGTTAATAGTCTGTTGAACGACAAGGAAATATGAACGGAACTAAAGACTCCTGAATGTAGATGAATGGCGCAATTATCAGTTTATTTCCCACGACATTAAAAGTCTTGATGAAGCCAAGCCTAAATCGTATCAACCCAATTACAAAAGGTGTGTTATCGAATCATCAATTTGGCTTCCGCTCAGGGCACTCTACTATTCAACAGTGCCACCGATTAGTTCATGCAATTTCTATTCTGGAGAAACGCGAAGTATATTCCGCGATATTCCCTGATGTTACATAGGCTTTTAATAAAGTTTGGCAGGGTTGATCTTTAAATTGTGACAAATTCTGAACAAAGATGCTTATCTACTGCTGAAATTTTATCTGTCCGAACGAAGAATATCTAATTAGGCCATCGGTACCTCAAGGCAGTTGGCTAAGTCCATTATTACACGGGCATACCGACCACTAATCTAACGTTGCTAGCCACACTCGCCGATAATATAGCGATACTGTCTTCTAATATAAATGTTACATATGCTGCAGTTCAAAATCACCTTATCGACTAGAAAATTGGCAGGCCTCTCATTTAATTGAAATAAATGTCGTCACATTTTATTCACCAGCAAACGAGTAAGTGACCAGGCCCAACTTCGACATTTGGTAACTAATTCCACACGTAGATTCCATTCGCTACATCGAACTGTTTATAGATATATACGTTTAACGTGTAATGATCACGTTGAAAATACTAGATTTTTAATGGTTAGGGCTAGACAGCTATGGTGATATCAATTCTAAACCTGACCGTAAAGCGGAATGTCTATTAACCGGTTATCGTTCCAGATATGGATTAGAAGTATATGAAATATCAAATCGAAGTAGCTTTCTAAAAATACAGCAACAACAGTCCAAAAATACCATACACAATTATATCTGCGCCTTGTATTGAACGACATATTGCATACGGACTTGAACGTTCCATATGTGAAGGATATCTACATGGAACAATACAGAAGATTCTTTAAAAATTCAGTTCAACTCGAACACCCAATGTTCGCCATCGATTTTCGAGCCGGACCTAGCCAATAGCTGAAAAGGAAGAAATGGTGCTGCGATGCAATTCCAATTACCTGAGCGGGCTTTGCTGTTCTCAGCGAATTATTACGTAAGTTTCAAACATTTCGATAGTAACTTGAATAGATTTATATATATATATATATATATATATATATATATATATATATATATATATATATATATATATATATATATATATATATAGTAACATTTAATAAATTTAGGTATGTATCCGGGTTTAGTTCAATAGACAATATTTTATTTCTACGTCTAGTACTTTAATTTCTGCATACAGCCTCCTTCCTTTAATGTCATCCATAAACTTCCTTCGCGGTCTTCCTCTTTGAATTTTCCCGATTGTTTTTCCTTCAATCAGGCTAGCAATCCATATCGAGTGACGTATAATATGTCCTATTACCGTATCCTTTCTTCTTTGTATTGTTGTTAAAATTTCATGTTATTCATTTACTCTGCGCAATACCTTGCAGTTGAATATTTTATCGGTCCATTTTATTTTTAACATGCGCCGCCAGCACCATATTTCAAACGCCTCTAATTAACATTTGTCCTTCTTCAGCGATGTCCATGTTTCGCATCCATAAAGGGCGATACTCCAAATGAAACTCTTGATAAAATGTTTTGTAATATCCAAAGATATATTTCTGGACGAGAGGAGGCCTATTTTTTTGCTGAAAGCATTCTTTTTTTTGGGCTATTCTTGTCATTTCCTGTTAAGTTCTACCATAATTTGTTATTAAGCTGCCTAGATATTCAAATTGCTTCACTGCTGTAACATTTTACCATTTACTAATATTTTCGTCTGTTCATCTCCTTTTTTGTCGCACCTTAAAACTTTGATTTTAGTTTCATTAATATTCATTCTGCATTTGTTGTTTAAAAGTTTGTTTAAAACATTAATGGACTTCTGCAATTTTGCTTCGCTATCCGCAATTAGTGCTATATCATCCGCATATCTAATCGTTTTATATCTAACTTCTTTTATTTGTATTACTCCGTCATCAATTTCTGAAAAGCACTTAATTTCTTTTTCCAGTTAAACAGCACAGGTGACAGGCAGCAGCCCTGTCGAGCACCTTTTTTAACTTTCACGCTGGTTTTTTTTTTTATTTATCATGATTTGTTGATTTTTATACAACTGAAAAAGTATTCTTCTATCTCTGAAATCTGTATTTATTTCCTTTAGGCATTGAAACATAGTGTCCCAATTAACATTGTCAAAAGTCTTTTTGACGTTAATGAAGGCTATATACAAGGTTCTGTCCATTTCCAGCATTTTTTCTATTAACAGCCTGAGTGACAAAATAGCTTCTCTTGTCCCCCTATTTCTTCTAAATCCAAATTAGCCTTCTGATAGGTTTTCTTCTATTTTTCTGTGAATTCGTTCATATATTATCTTGGTTAGATTTTTTTCGAGTATGAAATAAAAGGATGAGTCCGATATTTCTCACATATTTGGGCACTATTATTTTTTGGTATGGCAACCAGCTGATTCATTTGAAAATCCTCAGTTATCAGCTGATACAGTATGTTTTCTGTTCTATCTCCTAGTATTTTAATGAGCTCACTAGGAATCCACTCCTGTAGATTTTCGTGGTTTAAGGCTGATTAGTGCAAACTCAAATTCTCTTTTCAAAATATCTGGTCCAATTGCGTCTTCTGACACGGTCGACTCATCTTCGACTACTCTTGCCCAGTCTGTTTCTTTATCTTCATATAGATTCTCAATGTACTCTTTACATCGAGTTTGTATTTTTAATTTTTCTATTATTATGTCTCCACTATTATTTCTAAGAGTACATAAATTCTTACGTCTCGTCTTGAATTGCAATTTATTTCCTTGTATGCTTTTTCCATGTTTCCGGTTTTTATATTATGATCAATATCCTTGCATTTTTCCATTATCCATTCTTCTTTAGCTTTGATTGCTTTTCTATTTACTAGATTTCTTAGACTTCTATATTCTATTATTTGCCCGTCTATTTTGGCTTTCCTTCTCTTTCCATTAGTTGTATTATTTCATCCGAAATTCATCGTTTGTAAATTACTCTTTTCTTAATTCCGAAGTATTTTAATGCCGTTCTTTTCAATTCTCTTTTGAAATATTCCTATTTTTCATTGTTATCTTTCTCCACCACGTACTGTGGGTCCAGTCTTTCCTTTGTTTCTTGTTCAAAAGCTGATTTATGTTCTTTTATCTTAGATAAATTCCATTTATTGATTTATGTTCTTTTATCTTAGTTAAATCCCATTTATTGTTCCGGATAGTTTTCCAGCAGCGTTTTAGTTTAAGCCTACTGGACATTATAACTGAAATATGATCCGAATCAATATGTGCTCCCGAGGCGCTTTTGCACACCTTGACCGGGTTCCTATATCTTTTACTAACTAAGATATAGTCTAATTGATATCTAGCTTTATCCTCCGGGAAGCTCTATGTATATGTTGTCCTCTTTGGCTGTTCAAATATCCCATTTGTGATGATCAAGTCATGGCTACTACAGAATTCAATTAGTCTTTCGCCTCTGTCATTTCTTTTATCCAGCCTAAATCTTCCTGTTCTATTTTACCCTGTTGTTCTCCAACTACAGCGTTCCAGTCCCCTAAAATTATCAGGTTTTCCCTGTTTTTTATGTAGTAGAACTTCTTCTATTGGTTCAGATAGTTCTTCTATTTCACTGTCATCACTGTTAGTTGTTGGAATATAAACTTGAATAAGTACCAGATCTTTCGGTTCACTTCTTATTCGAATCATGATTATCCTATCGCTGTATGCCCAGATACTGTCTACATTGTCTCATATTTCTCTGGACAGAAGAAATCCAACTCCTGCTAATCCTTTTTTCGCGCCGGTGTGTATAAACCTCTGGTCTCCGCTACAAAAGTATCCACTTTCTTCTTATCTGACTTCACTGATTTCAGAAATAATGACTTTCATTCTTTTCATTTCCATTTTCAGGTTTTCTAATTTTCCACATTGCTTTAAAGATCTGACGTTCCAGATTCCTATTTTATACATTTGGTTCTTTAAACTCCTTCGTTTATTATTTCTGTATTTTATAGCACATGTGTCCCCCTCCAGCATGGGGGGGGACTCAATCACATGTGTAAATTTTCTACATTCAGATTTCACAAGCAGTTTTCGACATCCGATTTAAATTCCATGTGGTGTTCTACTATGTATAATCCCATATTTCCGAAGCTCACTTTGATTTTCACGTTTCCAAGAAATAAATTTTTATTCCGCTTCATTACGACATACTTCGGTATACTGAGCAATATGTTTTATGTACTAGATTCGATGTAAAATAACAAATACGAATTACCTTTCTTTTGTTGCGATTTTACTTCTCTAAACATTTCTTTTAAACAAATTAATTATGTTCAAATATGTAATATCTATCTTATTCAATTTTGATTTTACTGATTCGAGATATGTTCTTAAAATAATTTTGGCTAGAAAATCCGGGATAAAATTAAACTAAATGAAATGATAATTACCGGCATTAAATAAAAAAAAAATGCCTCGAAGTACAACGCTAAAATCTAAATTATACATTTTTTTCATTATTCTTATTAGTCTAAGTGACAGTATACATTATTTTTTAAATTTTATATTAATTTTTATCATTTTCAAGTTACCGGAATTATGCGCAACCGACATTTTTTCAGTCATCTTATATGATTATTCGGGCATGTAAGTAAATACATTCCACAGATATAGAGTTAATGTTATACAATAAACTTTCTATACTGACTGATGTGCACTTCCTTGACACAGCATATTTACATAATTATAGAGCATTCAATAGATGTATTGAGATTAAGTACTTTCGATTGTTGTTACTGTAGTCTCAATACACTACTTTTATACGCAGTTCAATATAATTCAATTCCATATTTAAAAAGTAGAACTATCAGAATTAATTTTTTTTTAATCCAAATCTAAAGTAGATTTATTCCGTAAATTTCATAAAAAGCAAAAAACAAATTAAAATAAAACAACTAAATAATTTTTAAACCCTATTAAAATTAAGTTTAATAATGAATAAACGAGCAAATAAATTATTAAAACGAATCTTATATAAAATATGACTACATTTTTATTTCATTGATTTTTGCATACTTCCTGAAAACATATTTCTTATTAAATATAAGTTATTCTAGATTTATCCGTGCATAATTTTAAATTCAAATAAATATATATATATATATAGCAAATTTTAAAATGTTTTATAATTACGTAAAAACTAATATTAGTAATCAAATTGTGATCATATAAACATAAATTTTCGTATGCGAATGACAGGAAATATATTTTCAACATTTCTAACTATTTTACTTGGAAGGTTTATAGCTTTCAACGTTATTTATCACGTGTATAAATAAAATAAACTCTAAAGGAAATGCTTGTAAGATATCAGTCTATCAAAACACATCATTAGAGGAAGGTCGTAGTTCACATGATAAAAATTTTCTTATTATAAATCATGATTTCATTCATGAATGTGCGCCTGATATCTATCATCTCACACTCCTCGTGTAACTAATTTATCACTTTGTATTCATCGGTTTAACCGTTTAATGAACATGGCGAATTTATAATTTATCATTCGCCTATATATTTGTTATCGATTACTGATCCCTTTGTCTAATTACGTAATCATTTCACTACAACTAGGCACCTAACTCCCGAGTAAATAAAATTAAAATTATAACAAATTCCGGCAATTGTATTACACATGCACATACACCCCCAATAACTTTGCACTATATGTAGGGTATTATTTATAACTACTCCAATGTGAATCACTTTAGAACTTTTGTTCATAATAACTTTTAAAAATATAATAAAAAATGGATAAAATGTACTATTCAGACATCTAAACATATGTTAATAAAGAAAAATACTTTCTCTTCTCGGCTGATAATTCATTCAAAAACATGTACTATTAGAATTTTTAAAGAAAATTGATTTAACTTTACGATGTAAATAAAAATAATAGACACAGTCAAAACATAACTTTCAATATAGACACAGATAATGTTAATTTAATTAGTATTTATCTCATATATTCGCATTGCTTGCCCAGAGCAGATACATTTTTCGAAACTAAATACAAAAACAAAACAAAAAACAGAGCATTTACTGACTGACAAAAACACCTGACTTAACCTGACCACGCCGATCAAAATTATTTTTTCTTCCATTATTGACATTTAGTTCCTAAATTATCTTTTCATATAATACCAAGAACAAATTTCAAATTCTTACCATTTACATCTGCGGAGAATAACATACTATTTAATTTTATCTCTGACGTTACATTGTAATTTGTATCGTAGCGCATTATTCCGTTTTAACCTACGTCGTACATACTCTCTATTAAAATGTAATTTTTATATGTATGCATACGAGGAAACAGTAATTCAGATGATAACTCTCAACCTGTTTTACTACATTCAAACTTACATGTAGCCTTCTAAATAAAAAAAACTGACACACCATAATTGAAAACCAGCTTCACAGTTACAAATCCAAAATTTTTATTTATTTTTATCTCAGCTAAACTAATAACTCATTATAATTTCATAAAACACCAATTAGTCACATTACATTGTGTGATATTATTACGTAATTAACTATTGTACCTCTATGCAAAGTACATAATTGTTACATACGATTATTTCTCAATCGATCGGACATTATAAAATATGTTATGACCGCGATTCTATTACATTTTGAATGTACAGTAATAACGTACAAATCCAAAACTTTATTTTGCAGAACCAAATAAATGTATATAAAACAGCAGAATTGAATGTTAAACTTATTATTTAATGTAGTGTTTTAACTTTTAAATGGTAAGTTATTATTCACATTAAAAAAATAATAATAAACAAAACTCACCTTTCTTCTCATTTTCAGGTGCAAAAACTAAATAAGGAATCGCTGCGAAAAAGACGATAACATTCCAATAGAATAATAACATGATTAAACACAATTCTTTGAAAATATTTTTTTCTGATTATTTTCATTATATGAATAAGTAACGAAACAAATATTCAATACACGATAGACATTGCCCAATTACCGTAGCAACAACGTAAGTTTAACAACCCCGTTTCAAATATAGAACGTTTACTCACCACTCATCGACAATAGGGCAAAATTCATCTCCGTTCCCCAGTACCAGTACTACAAGCATCCACAAAACAGCGAAAGCGGCAAGTGTAGTTTACAAACATATTCAGTGATACCACATGCTCTACTAACAACAACAAACTAAAATAATTTGTAATCAACTCGGCAACACTTATCAAAATTATATTTTCTTCAAATATAAAATAATAATTTTTCTATAATTTTTTAATACATTATTTAAATAAGCAAATTCATTATCATAATTATTGTTTCTACTATATATTCAAGTATTATTAAATCAAAATAAACATTTCATCAAAATTATCATTTTAAGTATTATTTTTAAGTTCTCTAATTGGAGTTAATATCCCTCTATACGCGATAAAAAAATAATTAATTCTGTCATTTAAAACTGAATTATATAAAATAATACAAATAGTGGTTCACATTTAATCAAACATTTCTAGCTTACGTTATGTGCGTTGAGAAAGAAATATGCACATAAATCTTATACCCACCAAATTTTATCAAATTAAATTCTTGCAAATTATGCGAAATAAGGATGCCAATGCTCACATATTACAACATTCAATTTTCATTTTGTCGGACTGAGATTATAAACAAATTTCACAATCTTAATATAATAATACACACAAAAAAATTATACTAATAAAATAACTACAATTATGTAAGAAAACTTTTAGAAACAAATATTTTTTTTAGATCACTATCTTCACAAATTATTATATACCTACTTATAAAACTTGTTTTGTATATCCTCCTAATTACTAGACACGTCTTTAATATAATTTAAAATGAATCACGTTATATTATCAGAAATAAATACATATTCAAAATTCTTAACATGCATAAAGTTTAGCAATACGGCTATTTTTTAAAAATAACTTTAGATCATATTTTTCCTAATATCGAAATATCTTATACGCATAAATATTCATTCTAGTGTACATTAATAAACTAGAGAAATTTTTTGACTTCTTTAATAACAACAGTGAATTAATTTCATAGGATTTTGAATTATCACCAAACATGATTTTGAACAAATCAGATTGATCTTCGAATTTTTAGAGGAAATGGTAACATAGCTGAGATTTCCTTTTTCTGTTCATAAAATGTAGATTGTTTGTCTTTGGTGATAAAAAGGTCGTGGATGTAATTAAAAAAGAATAAACTCATACCTGGTCATATTATTGTATTATTGAATATACACCTATTTTAAAGTACCTAGCCACTCTGATAATAAACACGTTTTTATGCCCCATCATAACTACATTCATACTTTTATCTATGCATTGAACTATATCATCTTCAGCTACTTAAGTCAATAGTGGTATCCTTCAAATAAATTTGATATCTCACAGGTAGAGAAATCATTAGTAAATTTCGAATATATAATCTGAATTCGTTTACAACTATTAAGTTTACGGATAATAACTTACTATATGCAGCCGGCAATAACATTCACATCAATATATACAAAAACACATTTCTCAATTATTGTTGAGACCATCACATTAATTTTTCTTAAATATTGTTGATCAAATGAAAATTAAAAACCTAAATATCAATTTCTGACATCTGATTATGGTTTGACGACATCCCGTGTACGATCCTTCATTATAAGTACACTTCGCAGATGGCCTCTTGCGCCCAAACATCTTTATGTTATATATATACATAAAAATTACTACTGTCTGAATATATGCTTTTGTTATATGCAACTAAACTGGCTACTACTAAACCTTTATAAAAAAATTAATTTACCCTACCAATAAATGCACGATTTGGGAACCAAAAAAAAAAAAGAAGAATGTCAATTTTAAAATTTTTAATATATTATGCGTCTCAAAATTTCACCTGATTTCTTTAAGGTATTCATAATAAGTGCCTATTTAATTTTAACACAGTGAGCAACAAAGAGGCGATTGTACCCTCCTAAATTTTACTAGAAGAGCGTAATATGTGTTTTAATCACATAATACTTTATCAATAAGTGGATGTTGTGTTTACAAATAAGAAACATAAAAAAAAACAATTACTTTACATTTATAAAAATACAATAACTGTAAGATTTTGCTTAATACAAACGAATAAAAATTATCTTCAGGCGGTTTTAGGCGTGTCAGTAATATACCTAATAATCCAGAGAAGGTATGTTATTCACATTTAAAACAGAATTTAGAGTTAGAGTAATACTACCATACAGAATCGAATAAGCTGAATATAATAGTCAAAGAAATTATAATTTTTTACCTCAAGTACAAACATTTTTACGATTTTCGGTGAAGTCAGTATATTTTGACAAAAGCCTATACCAAAATATTAATTAAAATGGAAATATTAATAGTAGTAATTCAAAACAGCAATTGAGATAACATATTTTTGGTAAACTAGCGTCGTCAATGGTAGAATAGTTTATAAAAAACCAAATTTGCTAATAGATAAAAACATTATTGACAATTAAAGACAATTTAATTGCACGTCATTATTACAAATATATTACATGAAACTCGTTTGACGACTTTGAATATTTTAATTTTTAAAAAAAGCTATATAATGTGGGCAAAAATAAATATGAGACATAAATCGTACTATGAAAAGTTTGTTACTTTATAAAATTTAAAAAAAAAAAAAGTGTTTAACCAAGATTTGTGCGTTTTATAGAAAAAATATAATTATTAAATCATAGAAAAGTTCAAAGTAATTTTGTCAAATAATACACCATTATTTAAGTTACAAATCATATAAGTAATTCAATACAACAAATATAGTAATTAGAATACGATTTTCTCTAGACACCTGCAGCAACTACCTTTATGTACAATAATAGTTGTAATGCTTCTGCTCTAAAATAGTAAATATTTAGAACAAAATAAAATTCGGTTGAAATTACCGTCACTAATTTTTATTTTATAATTATGTAGCGCACTTACTAACATTCCATTAATACTACAAAAATATTTAATTAAAGTATAAAACTTATTAATTTAATTTAATTAAAGGAAAAAAATTAAGAAATAAATATATTATGTAACGATAATACATGTCACATACACGCACACATTCTTTTATATATATATGTAAAATTTCCTTTAATATCTTAGCGAGTTTAAAAACATATGTTATGGTTGGCTAGGAATTTCCATTATTGTCATACGTCTGATCTAGAGAATCCAACGTGTCATTCGAACTAGAATAAGTTAAATCAGATACATCATCCAAATGTCTCTGACGTTTTCGAACATTCCAATGTAGGCATTCTCCTAACGAATCGAACCAATCTGATATTTGATCTTCGAAACAAATTGATGGGACCGGATAGATACTAGTCGTAACGCGTAAACTATTAACATTCGTAAATGCTAAAATTTAGTAATCAATAATTACATCGTTCAAATTTAAATTTCGAATAATTTTTTTCATATATTTATTTTAAATATCGTCTTTGTAATTTCAAATTTTCATCATACAAAGTCGTAGAAACTGTTCAACTAAGCACTCGTTTACAAAAAATAAAGACAAATTCCTACTGGCAGCATTTGTAATACATTAAAACCTATTATTTAAATCTACAATTCAAACTTTTGTAATATTACAGCTTTAGAATTTAATATTAATATTTCTTTACGAGATGTTCCGAACATAATGAGTTAAGTTTTTTTTACGCAATTAAAAAGTAATTTAAATCCACTTTAAGAAATTAATAAGAATTACGGTGATTGATAATTAAATTTTCGAAAGAAAATAAAATATATACAAATTTATACAATTTATAAAATATAAGGAAAAAACAAAAAAATACTTAATTTCTCAGATTATTTGATAATTATTTTTTCATTTTGTTATTTTTCTATAATATTGTACATCTAAATTAAATATTTTCTAACATTTTATTTTTTTTTGTTTTTTTTTCCTTTTTATTTTTTTAATAAATGGTATATATTTTTATATTTTATTTTTAATGTCTACTTGATAATGGCTTAATAGCCGACAAACTTTGTATATAGTATTTTTTTTATATATATATACAAAAATTTGAATCTATTTCATAGGATACATTTATTAAGCAGATTTTAATAGCTGGTAATTTTTAAGACAACTTATCAGATTTTAAATATAAATATGTTATTCGTTGTATATACTTTTTAATTCTCAAATATTTCCCGTACTTAGTATGTAAAATTTATATAAATATGTATAATACCTTACATCGTAGATAGTCTTTCATTTAGTTTTATTATATGCACACGCTGAATAATAAATCTTGATTGTTTAAATATAGATTAGCTGTTGGATGTCTTTGACGTATCTTCGTTATTTTCAGTTAGATAGTCCATTAAAAATATATTTTATTAAATTTGAAAAACGCACTAATAATATATTAATTTGGCATAGAAAAAAAAACAACCTATCATGGTTATATTTCTCACGATAAATTACCTATATTTTTTCAATTTTAATCGTACTCGTTGTATTAAAATTTAAAAGTTATTCTTTATTGCATTCAAGCTGCATATACTTTAATAATATTATATTATCCGACCTAGTTTCTTTGTACAAACGATTTATAAATTTTTATTCAGGTTCGACAACCTAATCTTGTAAAACAATACAGTAGTTAATAAATGACGCGATGTCATCTTATTATCAAAATAGAAACAAAACAATGTTTCACTATTTTTCGGACATAGGCACGTGTAAAATCAATATTTAAAACTAACATAACACCGTTTAATTAGAAAAATAGAGCGTTGCATTATTATTGTAAAATTATATTTAATCTTGAAAACAAAATGCGATTAGTAAAATGAAAATTAGATAATATTGACTTTTATCACTATTCATCTGCAAATTATAATGTTTTCGACATTAGTAAAAACCATAAACCAAGGAAGCGTAAAATCTTTAACCGTTGTTAACATTTATTAAAGCAACAAATGCATGCAAATGTTAACAAATATGTTTTTTTTTTTTAGAGAAAATTAATATTTTTTTCACACGCTATTAGTACACTACAGCACAATCGTTCATTTCCAACAAAAATTTATACATCATATACATTAATCTGCGTGTTTAAAATTATTTAAAATATTTTATTTCATGGAAAATTATTCATAATATTATTAATGCAATATAACGAAAATAATTTGCTAAAATTTGGTTCGTCAAAGAATTACATATAATAAATTAATCCTTACGCTTTTTAAGACAAGAATTGTTTTTTAATTAATATATCGAAAATAATTTTTTTTTCTTATTTGAAAAAATAATATATTATTATTATTATTATTATTAAATGACATTTACGTGACAAGTGCAATAACTAAGTGACACGGGAAGAAAAGGTGGTTTAGATCAGCGAATAGAGAAGAAAAAGAATTAAACGGATAGTGAAAATAAGTTTTCTTTAAGAATGTGTATAAGAGGAAACAGATTGAGAGATTTTTTCTCAAATAGTATGAAGGACATTCGGTGAGCATATAGTAGATACTAAGGACGACAACGCTGAATATCGGACATACTTAAAATTCACTAAGAAAAAAAGGTAATATATTACCGAATTCTTAATTTATATATTATTGTGAAAAAATTTATCACAAAAGAGAACGTTGTTTTTTGTTAAATGATTTAAACCATTTCTTTTTTTTTTTTTTTTTTTTTTGACGGGCACTATGTACTGCTATGGCCAGAAGCACTCGTATGGAAAAATGAATATTAGATTAGATCGATCGTGCTTATAGCTCGAAGGAACTGAAGTACTGATTTTACAGCAGTTGGATCATCAGATAGAACTGTTTTGAATGAACTACCATTGAAGTTTTGGGGACGGTATACGGAATATTGTGGGCAGTCAAAGAACAAGTGTCGGAGTGTTAAGGGGGTTCGGGCGCAATGAGCGCACAGAGGTGGATCTGTTCTACTTAGAATATAACCATGAGTCAAGATTTGTTTAGGATATATTTTTTTTTTCAATGCAACCCCGCAATTTTTCAACGCTTTACGAAGAAAATCATAGCGGAATAATTTTATTTAATTCTTTCGATAAAAGATTTAGTTAACTGTAATTTGCGATAAAAGTATCCAATGTTAGCATTGATTTATTTAACAAAACCGTAATAAAAAATAGACAACTTCTCTGTATATATGACGATTATATAGATATTCAATGTAGCACACCGAAAAGTGACGATAAAAATGTACCGTAACAACAGTTTTGATTTTTTGTTCATTTTCGACGTTATATAAAATATTTAGATCGGAAATATCGAAAGTTTTAGTTTCAAACTTTACAATTATTTAATTTTCTATTTTATTTTACACGATGTACACGCAGAAAAATGTACATTTTACGTGTATACATATAAGTAAACGGGAGACGTTATTTTCAGATTAATTTACACACCTATCTCCGGGAAGAATCTGTTGTTGATTGCGACCATCGAAAGATACGGAACAATGATTACGTGCATCCTCATTCAACATTATCTGTAAACAACGATCCTTCTTAATCAGAATAACGATTAAGGGAAAACACGGGTTTTTTTTTCATATAGTTTGTCCGACTTTATCGATATTACGTTTTTAAGTAATTTTCGTCGAATAAAACGATTAACGCAAGAACAGAATGTACGAATTTTTTCAAATGTAAATCGAAATACGTAATACACTTAAACGGTTTGCTTTCGTTATATTAGTGCAAGTTTATAACCCGGCATAATTTTGAATCTTCAACAACGCATCAATCATTTCCAACTATACCAAATGAAAAACAATTGTATCACTATTTGGTCGAACCAAAATACTAAAATCGAAAAGAACTAAATTCAGATCAAAAGTCAGTTCTTAAGAATTGCCTGTTTTGTCTTAACGCAGCATAATGAAAAGTAAAAATCAGAAAATTCGGAATGAAACAATAATAATATTTATTTTAATAATAAAAGTATTAAATATTTAGTACTATATCAAATTTAACAATAACTAAAAGTCCGTATTCTGAGCAAAGGCGCGTCTAACCTTGCCCATTCCCTGCGGTCCTGGGCAATACGCTCGTATTGTTTATTATGTATAAATTTAGTTATCCGGTCTTCCAGTTTCAAAAATTTCCTACATCTTCTTCTTTTATTTCTAATATATCAACCATTTATCCTATATATGTCCATCTATTATCCGTCAATCTCACATCATGTCCGGTCCAATCCCACTTTTTCTTCTCGCATTCGTGAATAATGTTTACCGTATTTTTAAATTTTCCCGCGATAAATGTATTTCTGACCTTACTCTTTCGTCGAACACTTAAAGCTATATTTCTATTCCGCGATAGTTGCAGACCACATTTAAGAGCCGTATGTCAGCGTTGGAACCACACAACTATTAAATACTTCACTTTTAGCTCTAATCCCAAATGAAACTTTAAACATCCGTTTTAGAGATCAATACTCTTTCCAAGCTAATCATAATCTTTTATAAAGCTCTCTTTTAGTCATATCTTTCAATTCTCTATTTTTTGCCCTAAATAAAATATTTCATCTATGTATTCAATTGTTTGGCCGTCTATTTTAATTTTAATTTTTTCGTTTATTATCGTAATGATTTTTGTTTCATCTATTATTCATATGTAGTTTTCCCGCTGCATTACGCGAACATTTTTTTAACACAACTAAATTTTAATATACTACATTAATATCCATCAAATGATTGCATGTTGCAATAATTTCCATTTCACCTACAGATGGACGAAATATCGAGAAAAACATGTCGATAAAAAAAACAAGACTTTTCGATAACTTAAAACTATGTATATTCCGAAAAAGATTTTACCTTTATTTTAAGCGAGAATTATTAAAAAATTAATATTAGCAAAAATCTTCATATTAATCGGATACAATTACTTCTTTACTAATTATCACAAGATACGGATCCAGTATCCCTCTCTTATGGGTTCCAGATCATAAATGAATTGTAGGAAGCGAAGCGGTAGATAGAGCAGCCCATTCTATACTATGTTCACCTAAAACCTATAAAGATATCTTGATAGTTTAATAATCCAGGAAGGAAGAAGCGATGAGAAATAGAATGGCGTGCAATAAAAAGCAATCCTCACTGAGGTCAAAAAGTATAAAGTTATAAACTAAGAAGCGCTTTGTAAAAGCACAGAGATGAAGTATACTGCACTGCATAGAGAAAAGAACAAATGAGAAGGTGCTAAAAGTAATACCCGAATCGAGAACTGTAATAAATACGTTAAAAAGAAGAAGGATTAAGCGGATAGGTCATCTATTCTATCATGATCAGAATACGATTAATCGAAGACAAAATGAAATACACGCGATGCAGAAGGAAAACATAAACAGAACATATAATAAAAGATACAGGAGCAGAAAGCTATGCAGATTTTAAACGAAGGGCCGAGCTGGGGGAATTCTAATAGTAGTTGAAAAGGATCAAATATCACAAAAGGTTATCCACCAATCTCTGGACTGAAGACAACAAAAAGATTTACTAAATGAAAAAAAAAACGTTATTTTTAAAAGTTAAAAAATTAAATAATTTTCGAATTAAAAGAAATTAAAATACGAACATTCTAAAGTTCAATCACGATTTCTCCTTCCTTTTTTGCTACCGCTTCTATTCATGCCCATAATTTCTCATTAATATATTGGCACCTAGTTGTACGTAATTTTTTTCCTCCTCTTATATTAATTTTGTAAACCATGTTTGCAATTGTTTGTTCACATGTAATATTTACAGAGTTTTTCTTGTTGTTATGTGATCCATTGTTCTATAATCCAGTAAATATTTTAATTTTGCTTCTTACAAAACTGGTCCCGAGTCCTATATTTTCTTTATTTTTAAAATTCTAAATATCAACAACTACACCAGCACTCTCTCAGTGACATGATGTCCCTGTAGGATGCTTTATTCCATTCTTGATTAAAAATGAATCTAGTTCATTTAAGTCAAACCATTACCTGTTACTAAAACTTCTGCAATATCCCATCGTGCAAAATAATCTCCCAATACTTCCATATTACTTTTTTTATGTTCATGTTGTCAATCAATATGTGCATTTCAAGCCATTTCGAACATCTGTAATGATTAAAAATGTATTCTGCCCATACTCACTTCAGTTAGTATGAATTAATAACTTTAGGGTATTTCATTTATGAACTCCATTTAATTTTTTAAACGAATTCCAAAACTTCATGTTAATTTTTTTATTTATCTATTTCAGGCCACAAAAAAAATATGGACTTGCTAAACTTATTATTTTTACAACTCCCGAATGTGTACCATATAATTCATTCAAACAAGTTCGTTGTTAATTGTTTTGTAATTATTATAATCAGCTCTTCATATTTAAATCAAATATTTTCAAAAATTAGGTTGTAATTCAGATAGTACATTTTTAAATTAGGCTAACCTTTCACGCAATATTTAAAACTTGCTTTAATATGTTACGCTTCTGGGTTTCTTTACTAATAACATTTCTATTGTTTATTGAAAATTTGTTACAAAATGTATTTATGAAATTTCAACACTTCCTCGTTGATCACTTTCGATCGGTGAACGAAACAGGCTATCAACGATTATATTCTGCTTATGTACTTAATTTCATAACAACCAGCAACAATAAATACATATCGTTGCAATACAACAGCTGAATGATTTCTTTTTATTCGCAAAAATAAATGTTAAAGTGATCTGTTTCTAAAATAAAACGAATACCATGTAAATATGTATGAATTTTTTTTAGTAAAAAAATAATGGCCAAAGCTTGCTTATTAATTTTCACACACTTCTTTTCTATTTCAGTTAATGTGCATCACTTATAAGTAGTTGCTTTTCTATTTTATTAATTTCACGCATTAATATCCATTTAAAATCATTTTCTTTCCTTAACAATTCATATAAAAGTTTTAACAACGTTCATATATTTGGAATAAATTTCATCACACAAGTAAAGTCCAAGGAACGTCTGCCTTTCATATTACGAAATTTTTACTTACACATATTATTTCAATTTTCTCCAGATCAGAAAATATTGCATCTTTGTTCAAAATAGATAGCAAAAATTAAATTTATCTTTTTAAATATTGATATTTATTACAATTTGCAGTTAATTCGCATTCCTTTAAGCGATTGAAAACTGTAATTTTTGTAACGTTCAATTTTAGATTCTTCAGCAATTAACATATCATCTAAGTAACAAACAACTTGTTCAATAACTAAGAATATCTTTTTAATCTCACGTTGGAAAATACCTGGCGCTCATGCTACAATCAATTTGATTCAAATAATCAGTTATGGGAGAGTTAAATATTTTTAATTTCATCAAATGACATGTGATAAATTTATTTTAAAATAATATTCACCTCCGGCAATTCTAGTAAATCATTCTTCAATATACGGTAACGAATATCTATCAAAACTTACTTTATAATCTCCATAAAATTTTAATCTATTTTTACCTTTTATTACAGGAACAATAAACGTACTCCTGTACACAAGTTTTGAAACTCCTTCCACCACCAAGCTATCAAATTACTTTACAACTTTTTCTTTTAACACTAATGAAAATTTTTTGTGTTCCGTTTTAACGCTATTTTGCACTTATTCCATTTATGTGTCCCTAATTTATCTGTAAAATCTTCCAGATATTCATTAACAATCTCAGCATTACGAGCATTATCAGATGTGTATTATTAACAGTTAAACAATCGAGTTTTATGTGCAATTCCTAGACATTCGAGTTTGAAACTTAAAACAATTCTCTTCCTAAAAGTGGACGTTTTTCACCTCTAATCAATTTTTTCAGTAATATTTTTGTTTATATTGGCTTTTACAAAAGTACACCCTACAGCATTTATACTATTATCATCATACGATTTTCGATCTTATTCAGTTTATTTTAAAATATATATTGTAGATTTTTTGGGTTCATATATAACATTTTAGCACCATTATTCATTTCCATTTTAAAATTGATTCTGTTTATTTCAACATTTAATAACATTTTATTATCATGATCTACGTTAAAAAGTATATTTAAAAGCATGCCTTAATATTTTTCAATTCATTTTTTTTTTGTCAAAGAATTTATTCCCTGCTTGTATGATTTATTCTAACCATAGCTTTTTCATTTCTCTTTCCACATGATTGTTCTATCAGTACTAGTGAAATTTTTATTTTTAAAACAACTCTATCTATGTAACCGTTACGATCACAAATACAGCTATAATATTGTTTGTATCATCTTCTTCTGAGTGTCGTATCCATTATCCGACGTAGACATCATAATATTTTAGTTTGAGCGGCGTGTAACAACTGTTGCACTGTGAACTCTGGTTTGCTGCTTTATGTTGACTATCAATTCTCTTTTTCTTCTACCAAGTTTTCTCTTATCATTAATCTTACCTTGGAGTATAACATAGAAAACCGCAATAAATAAGCGAAAAGAGAAATTCCTTATTTGCTATAAATACTTCAAACTTATGCCGATCTCGTACATGCGATACAAACATTGAAAACAAGTAAATAATCGTACTCGTGATCGAGTGAGTTAAAATAATAATAATAATATTAATAGTAATAATAATAATTATATATATATATATATATGTGTGTGGATGGATGGATAGATGGAATTTAACAGTTATAAATTATATGTAACATTATTAAATAGTGTTAAGTGATATAGTGAGAGCGCATCGCTGACACGAATTTCCATTTTTTCTATTAATCTAATTTGTAAATAATCATAATTTAAATATACTTGTTACTCATTGATTTATTAATTAATAGATAGGCTCATAAAATATACGGCGTTATTTTCTCGCTACTTTTTGCGGCATATTTTTAATTTTTTTTTTGCAGGCATTCAATCAACCTAGGCTGATTCAGAAGACACCGAAGGCGGTATAATTTTGATTAGATATACATATACATAATTTTTAAACTATTAATTTTTTAACAAGTCTAGAAACATTTATTTTTAGATTCGTTTATTTGCATACCATCGTATCAATGTTACCTTTTATCCATATAGTAAAAACACTGACGTTATATCTCCGCGCGTACGCGTGTACATATGTATATTCGTTCATTTCTTTTTTAACCTCTAGGGGGCGTGATGGTATTATTGATAATAGTTCTCCAAGCCAACCTGTCTTAAGTCGCTACATGCTCCCTTCTAAGAATTATCAAGCGAATTTTTATTACGTGCTATATGAGAACTTATTTTCCTAGTAGTCATATTTTCAGTTTGTTGATAGAATTATTTTTTATTCAGAGTCCATTCAAGATATTCTTAACATTCTTCTATACGACCAGTTTCGAGCGCGTTAATTCTTCTCAGGCCTGCTTTAGTAAGTGCTCACGTTTTCCCGACATATGCTGCAAAACTAAACAGGTCATGAAGTTCGATTTCGTATTATTCCGAAGACTCGTATCTTATCAGATTCTTGATATTTGTTAATCGTACTTCGCGCGCCATGGCTAATCTGCGTTTTATATCCAGCGAGCAACTTTTATTGTTGGTTAATACCACGGATAGGTGAAACTATTAACTACTTTAAAATTAGCCACTTCTTGTTTTCCAGTATCTGTCAGTTATCGTGACCTATGTTTTTTTCTCTCTCTCTGCATTTATTTTCTAATTTCCGTGTGATAGTTTCCTATCGTACTTAATTCCCACTGAGAATGCCTCTTACTAGTCGCTCAACATCTACTTCGAAATTATATTAAAATAATAACTATTACGTTCTGTTTTTTCCTAACATCAGGTCATCGTCATTATGTTTCCACTCTGATAGATTACATATTCGGGTTTATTAGTTTTTCGACGTACGCGTTAGACGATACTACACAGTGAATAGAACGATTTAAAAGAAAACAAAAGAATGCGCTATAGCATGCAAAAATTCACGTGACAAAGGATCGTATTGGATGAAAAAATAAAAATAAAAATGAACTAAACTAAGCGAATTGAAAATTAAGCGATATGCTTTATTTACCTATCACCGAGATACAGTTCTTGACGATTACGACCATCGAACGATACCCACGAAGTAGAACGACTGTTCGTAGGAATGGACATCTACCGAAAAGCATCACCATAATACGAACTTAGAGCGGATGTTATTATTATTATTTTTTATTAAACTAAAAATTGAAATACCGGTGTAGGTAAATATTTCTTCATAGGTACAACACGTCTTTAAAATTATTTTTTTCCCGTTATTAAATGATGTTCTGGATATAAATCTCATATAAGATCAAGGAATTTATATCTATGAAAAAGTACGGACCGGGTAAAAATATGTATATACTTGTCATTTGAAGAGCCGATAAATCGGGATGCTGGTTGCAAATATAGAGTTTTGTAGTAGGGTTGGGTCGATGTTGACGGTCGATGTTCTTTTGATAGCGTGTGTCTAATACGCTATTCAGTATGCTGTTATTAATGCTAAATTGACGCTACTTATCATACGGCGGACGCCACCATGAATATTCTGCATGAACAATCTGAGGGTAGAGATGACGTGAATCACCAAAATCGTGCGGCTTGACATTTTCTCAAGTTAAACCACAATTAGCCAATACCATTAAAGTCAACATTATCAACGCTACCGTTCAAATTCAGTCAGATATATGCGGCAGAGTCATTAAACGACGTTATATTCCATACATAGTGGCACATAAGGGCGATTCGATTAAAAACCGATTTAATATCTCATACAAGGTCTGTTTTATTCCATTTCAACATCGACCACCACCACCACTTAGTGGAAAACCATACAGTACAAAGCCTTCTTATAACAGCTATTCCGACGAAGAAGAATCCAAAATAAGAAATCGAAATATGAACACGTTGTTTGGAAATTCAGAAAGAAAAATAAGAAAATTAGGAGTAATTTCGTAACGTTACATTTTAGTATTTATATAATTTTTAAGGTCACTCTTAAAACGTGATATACGTGTGCTCGAATTTTCGCAACCGTTTCATAACCGATTCAGATCTATACTTCTCAATTCAAGTAACGTATATCCTCAATTATGAGGAAAATTTTAAACGATGCGGAATAATTATAATGCCCTGTCATGTAATGCGCATATTAATTTGAAACGTAAATTTCTACATTAATTGCATAAACGTTGAAAGTAGAATGTAAAGTATTTCTTTTTGAGATCGTCAAGGAATACCAAACGTAACACCGTCAAGTTATATATAAACACACACGAGCACGAGCTCACACTTAAAAACGTTTAACTGTATTTAGGTAATTTCGACGAAGATAAAAAAAAATTACTTTTAATTCCACACCGGCGGGAACGACTATCGGTCTGAAAGACAAGGAATGCGGACATATCGGTGTAACCATAATGGCTGGTACACTAGGATGAATCATGGACGCTCCGGCCGCTACCGCGTAAGCTGTACTACCCGTTGGAGTCGATATTATTAAACCTAAACGTATAAATAGAGATAATTTCAACCTATATTAAATGACACAGAAAAACGTAATAAAAATTGAAAAATTTTAAGTAAATTCCTTTAAAAAAAATCGATTCTTCTTCTTCAGTATATCAGTTTATTGGTTCGCTGGAGATATGATGGGTTTTCTTTCCTTTTTCTGTCACTGAGTATTACTGAGTATTCTGTTCAGGTCTATTGAAGGGTATCTAAGTGTGTCTTTATGTCCGATCAAACCACACATTTTGTACACATGTTCAATAATAGTTTTTTGTTTCCTCGCAAACGTTCGTTAATGTTTCTATTCGTGATTTCGACCTCCGTGACAGACCAATCGTATCCACGAATGACTCTAATTTATTTATGTCCTTACCGATTACGGTCTATTCTTCGGCTATCTATAGTGCCACTGTCCAAACGTGTGATTTTCATTTGCGAAGTGTAATAACAAGTTCGCGTAGCAGATAATTGAATTGTTTAAATGTCTTTTTATAACCACCATTGTAATGATTTCCCAATAATACAAGACACTTACAATGATGTAAATATCTTTCAGATTTTACTTAATGGTGTATATTCTTCCTTCTGATAATTTTAAATTTGTCTTTTCCACGTTAATTTTCGTATCATCTTTTATTACAGTGGAATTAACAATTAGGATCAGAAGGTTCCTGTGCATTCATCTACTAGTGCTTAATGTCTCGCTTAATTATTTTCACTATCATCCTCTAAACGATAAACTATTTCAGTTATTCATACCTTAGTAATTATTATTAATAAACCTCTCTTACATTTTTTTATCTGTACTGGTTTTGAATCGCTATTATTATAAGTGTTTTCCGTTTCGAGTAAAAGTCTTGTAATATTCGTTGGAATAATAAAAAAAAAACCGATACCACTCGACAATCCGTACTCCTCTACATATGTCTTTATGTAGTTGTATAAACAAACTAATCGTTCAATATGAAATTTCTGTACTAGCAGTACAATCCACAGTATGGAAGATGACTTCTCTAAAATTTCGAAAGATGGCTTCATTTAACCATCACAATTCTGCTACATATGATACTGTCGAAAATATGATTCACTAACTTCTCTGTCCTTCATATTTCGTTAATTTGATTACAGTGTAGCGGCACATTTCGTTTCCTTTTCTGAAATACCTTCGTTATTAATTAATGATCCTGAACACATAAAACTATTTACTACAACGCGTATCTTGCAAAAGCATACTTCCAACCGAATAGAGTCATTAGTTCTTTTCTCGAGTAGCAGCCTCCTCCAGCAACACATTTCCAACGCATCTGATTGTCCATGTTATAACCGAGAACACGAGAGCCTGTACTATAAACGTATCTTTAACGTTTTACTAATCGCTGAATCGAACCAGATTTTCTTCAGTCGTCTCCTCGCACTGCGTGTTATTTGTGCTCTATGACGAATTTCAGTTTCGCATCCACCAGTATTTGCTATTATAGATCCCAGATATGTGAACCTATCTACAACTCCGGCTATTTCACGAATTTCTGGCGTGTTGTTCTTCGGCCGATTTATTATAAAACAGTTATATTTTCACGCTTAATTTAGTGTTCAATTAACAAAAGTAATATAAACAATTTGGAAAAAAATACAAAATCATTGCTCGGCATTATACTCGATAAAACCAAATATTTTAAAGTATCTACTACGCACGATATTCTCCATTTACCATATATACACACACGAGATCATCGTTAAAATTTTATTATCTATCTGGATATTTCGAAACGCACCGGAAACTATATCAATCACTAAGGCATAAGTACAAGAAATACAAACATAGGCTGCTTATGTTAACCTGAACTTTATTTTTTAATTCATATCTACATTATATTTATGAACGCATCCGTACACTTTCATTTTTTAAATTTAAATATCCCGATTAACACTAGTCTATCTGTATGATTAAAGTTTGCGCCACTAGCGATTGTTTTCCTCTTTTTTGTTTTGTAGGATTTTTATTTTTATTTTTTTTTTTTTCATACAAAAGGCAAAAGTCATTTCAATTTTAATTTAAACGTACTCTATGATGTTATTTCCAACACGTATGTATAGTCGCTTAAAGCGTTACGGATATCGTATAAATATTCCTTTGCGCTTATTTCTTTTACTTTCACTTTGTAGGTAGAAGACAATTTTTAAATTTTGTTTATTTATTTGTATAAAAATATTCCGTATTTCTAAAATTTCTTAAATAAAATTCAATTTGATAATGAGCCTTCAAAATTTCGATGTAATTTAATACGTAAATATAATTGAAAAAGATTATTTCTAGAAGACAATACAGAAAGACTTACCATCTCCTTGAACAGAAGTTATGTGTTTTCCGTCCAGAAACAAGTCTATGTTAGACAGATAAGGAGATGGTCCCCTGTCGACTACAACTTCATTCAATACTAGTATATTTGTAGGAGATTCTGCATCATTATTTGCGTCGTTTTTCCTGATTATAATACACCTCAGTCGACTTCTTAACGTTAATGCAGCGTGTCCTAATATTTTAAACAAAAATGATTAATTCTGCTTATTATCTACATAAATAAACGTTATTTAGTTTTCTAAAAAAAAAAAAGTACTAAATACAGTACGATTAAATCGCCGATAGGAATGACGATTATTCAAAATCTAGGATTTAATCTAAACGGTCAGATTCAGGAAATAAAAGGAAACAAGGAAAAAAGTAAAACAATAATTTTGAAATAAATAGAAAATCTGAAGTTAATAATATACACATCAATTATTGTTTGTGGCGCAATGTTTTCATTTCGTTGATTAACCGAATAAGGTAGTTTATACACAGGTAACATCAAAAATTAATTAAATAGCAACTTTTATTTGGTCTTGCGCGTTCATATGACATAAAGAAAAACATTTAAACTTATCGTATATTAATGGGGGTTGTGAGCAATTACGCAACATGAATAAAATATGCAAAAAATAGCTATACATGTTGTCTTTAACACTATATATAAACATTGCGCCATGAACAATAATTATGTTAAAAGATTTTAATGTGTATATTATTAACTTCAGATTTTCCGTTTATTTCAGAATTATTGTTTTACTTTTTTCCTCGCTTCCTTTTATTTATATATATATATATATATATATATATATATATATATATATATATATATATATATATGAACAAACAAAAATAATATTAATAAAACACGCTCTTAATATCACCGGTGTAAAGTTCTGGGAAATTTAACTTTTAAAAACCATTAAAATTAACATACCTTCTAAAACATTTGTTACTTGTTCTTGAAAATTTTGAAATTTGAACGGCGTCAAGAATCCCAAAGAACCTAAATAAAAAGCCATTATGGGAGGAACAGATTGCTGCAAAAAAAAATCCGACACATAATTAGGTAAACATATTTTTATATAATCATAAGAACAAGTAATAAAATAATCAGCTTGAATCAAAATCGTTTCTAATTACAATGTCAACTGTTATTGTTATACTACTATTATGTGGAGGTTCGGAAATTATTTAGGTATTGAAAACATTATTTCCATTTATTTTTAAAAAAACTGAAATATGTAATTTCGAAAATGTTATTTAATACACACACATTAAATATATATATATATATATATATATATATATATATATATATATATATATATATATATATATATATATATATATAGTCTTCCTCTTGGTATTTTCCCTTCCATGGTTCCTTCTATTATTTGTACTAGCTATTTATTGTTTTTGTATACATATATGTCTAATCCATTTAAGTCACCTTGTTTTTAATGTTCTTATTAGACTTATTTTTTCATTGACCCTTTCTAATATTTTTTTCATTTCGTCCATGATACCTTTTCTATTCACCTCCGGCCACAGACTTAGAATACTTCCAGTTGCTTGGTCATCTTTTTGTTCAAATTTCATGTTTCTAACCCATAATCAATATACTCCATATGAATACTTTAATAAATCTTTTCTTCGTTTCCGTTTGCATGTTTTTTTATGCTAAAATAGGTTTCGTTTTTTTTTTTTTAAACGCTAATTTTGATATTATAATGCACGACAAATTATATTTATATACATAACGATAGATAATACTAATGTGTTAAAAAATGTTACACAAAAAAAAAACAAAACATATATAACAAACCTGGAATAATAAGCTAGCATACAAAAGGGTCCCGTCACCGCCTAGACATATTATAAAATCAATTTTGTCCGTTAAATCATCTTTTCCGTCTTTAAATGTCATCAATTTATCTTTAACAATGGCGAAATTTTTATTTTCTAATAATACATTGTCTTCCATAACAGAACTTTCTACAAACACAACCATACGTTTTTCCTATATATATATATAAAAAAAACACAATGTATATTTATATTAACATTTCAACGAAAATATATAATTTTAGAAAATTTTAGACTCAAGAACAAACATTATCAAGACGCTATTACTTCTGCGCGGAGAATTTCGCGAATGACACTTAAGTATTATTAACACTTTCAGTCGCAATGTCCATTATACGGTACACAAATATGTTAAGAAAATCTACTTTTAAAATAGGAGGCATTCTCGCATGACGTAGAATGTTTCAATTCTAAAAATATTTATACAACACATTAAAGTTATCCCGTCATTATTGTACATAAAATATTACTTCATTTCCTTAACTATTCATCAATATGTATAATTTGCTAAAAATAAAAAAACATTTACAATTTTTCATGTAATTATTTTGATCTAAAATCGTAACATAGGCCTCGCTTTCACAATTTGATAATCGTTATATTATATATATATATATATATATATAATTAAATGAACGGATATATATTTGTTACTTTTAAAAACTGAACGGTTTTTTCAAGTTCCATTGGATTATCGAAGAGTGCTGTGTGAATTGAAATATTGCCATCAAGATGGTGTTTCTGAAGTGGCCTACAGTTTGTTAGCACGTGTTCGACTATTAGAGGCTCCCGTCCGCAATAGCAGCATATCGGTTGATTTTTTTTTCTATTATGTAATTATGGGTTAATACAGTACGTCTAATTCTGAGCCGAGTTAGTACAACATCATCACGTCGCGATGGGATGATTGTTCTCCATGGAGCTATGTTCAACTTGACGTTTCGGAGTTTTTTGATTGTGGGAATACGCTTCCAGCGTAAGTTCCATGCATCGTGAAATTGGTTTTTGATATTGTGTATTTCGTCTTGTATTGGGATTGAAATTTTTGGTTCTGGAAACATCTCCGTCGCTTTATGTCAGTTTGTTCGTTTTCCTTTATGTTGGAGTGTGAAGGGATCCAGCATATAACGGTTTCTTGTATGTGTTGGTTAACTGACAGGTGAATATCTTGGGCTATCGGGTGGTTAGATTTTGAGAGATCGCGATTAATGCTTTGAACGGCGTAAAGTGCGTCGGTGAAAATAATTATTTTTTGTAAGCGTGAGTCTCTAGCCAAATCGATAGCTAAGTTGATTGTCATTAGTTCAGCGGATAGCACTGAGAATTCGGTTGATAAAACGTATCTTACGGTGATATCTCGATATATGACGTTTTGATTCATATGAAAAATTCTATACAGATGCATTAAAGACAACTCAAGCGACGGGTTATATTTTTTAACATTCAATTGTATGTACATCATAAATTTAGATAGATATCACTATCCTAATCTATAAAAATCAAATTCAAGAACAAATGGTTTCATTTAATTACGTACTTATCGAATATAAACGTCAAAATTTAATTAGTTGTCTATTATTTAATAACAATGCGTCATCATACTTTCATACGCGTTAAATTTACAGTTCTCGTAAATAAGTAATTAATGTTGAATAGGATTATATTTATTATTCGCTAGAACGCCAAAATAAAATTACTGTCAGCCGTGAGGTTAGAAGAAATTAGTTTTTCAATGACGTTAGCCTTCATATTATATATCGCAAGATATTCGTATTAATTACACGAAATTTGCAATTAAAAGTTAAAACTAAACGAAAATTAATAACGAGAAAGATAATTTCGAATTTAAATTCCGTTTTACCTCTATAAGCCATTTAACAAGGTCAACAAATGGTTGTATAACGGTTACGTCACGAACTTTCTTAATCACCAACACAGTTAAAGGCGGTTTGTACCAAGTTAGTCGTTGACTGGCCGGATCCTGAATCGTCCTGCATAAAAATATGCCGCATAATGAAATCAACAACTATATAAATCATCGGTTTAATTCTATAAAAATTAGAAATATTACGTTATAAGTAAAACTTCAACAGTACTAGCTCGCAATTTCGGTCAAATATTCCCAGCCATCTACTTTCAACAGAGTTAAAGTTAAACCGAGAAGTAAAATCCGTAGAAACAACACCAACATTCCAATACAAACCTTTGTTCCACTAAGGCTTAGGTGACCGTCTCCATTCAGAAAAATATCTATGTTTCAACTCTTCGAACGTGCTATCATCAATCATCACAACCGAGTTGATGACTTAACTTCAATGTTTACTACGTACCTTTAAACTACCATCGAATCAGTACATCCTAATGTTTGACTCAGTTTATGCCTTGCAATACATATATATACAAATCAGACATTGTAAATGGCTAAAAAACTTAATAGAAGGAAAAGCAAATGGAAAATTAAGAAGAGGAAGATCAAGAACACAATTTATGGACGCCATAATAAAAGAACAGAATATGTGAAGATAAAAGAAGCCGCTCTTGCCAGGAAATTATTTGTTTAGCTTCAGGCCATGTTGCCCACCAACCTAGCGGTTGAGGAGAAATAATGATGATCTGTATATATATATATATATATATATATATATATATATATATATATATATATATATATATATATATATATATATATATATATATATATATATATATATATAAAGTATCGGATTAATTGTTTCTGACCTATTGTCTTCTGTTACAATCAGTTTATACAAATTTATCAAGCGCAGTAAACTCAGCTGCAACGACGGCAAACCACTTACTATTCAGTATTTTATATTAAGTAGAAGGATATCATGACGACGTGCATCACGGCTCTAAGACTAATTAAATCTTATTTTCCGACATTGCAAGTAATCTCACAAACCGTTACGATCAGCAAATTCATAAAATCAGTCCTTTCAGATTCAACCAAGCGTTTTAAAGAACCATTAAAAAAAGGCTTCGTAATTTCGCATTTAAATATGGGCGATGCCTGCTCACCCAAAACTGAAAATAACACGTGGATTACACAGTAATCACCAACCAGCTGCGAAATCGATTTCGCATTATACTACCTGTCTGAATGTATTTACAATATCGTAATATACATTATCAATTCCAGATTTAATAACTATAACAATTTTTTATTTACACTAAGCTTTTTGATAATTGCGTCATTATCAAGCATAATTTTGTTTATTGTATATGCTTGATAATGTCGTAATTGTCGGAAGGCTTTGTGTCGATAAAAAATTGTTATAGCGACGAAAGCTGTTTTTATTTAGTTTCACATTAATTCATAAAATCACTACTCTTTACCGACATTATAAATTAATCCGACTTAGTTTATGACATTTAACTAGTTGTACAAATCGAATTATAGTCATTAAGCATTAATTACTCGTAAAAATAGAATAAATAAAACAATCGGGGGTGGTGGAAAAATGATAAGAATGACATTATTTCAGTCGAAATCGCTAGACAAAAATCGGAAAAACTATTTAAAACTGACAACATGGAGAATTGTAAACTTAAAAATACACGAAACAATAATCAGAATAATGGACGGAACGATAAATTATCGAATGTAATAATAATATTGAGGTCAAGAATACGAGACATTTTTGGTAATAAACATAATTTATTAATTCAGTTTATACAGTTAAGAAATATATTCTAATCTAGTAACTGAGAAATTAATTACGCATTAAGGTCGATCGAACATTATTTAAATACGGTCATCATTATTCTTGTCATTATTACAAGTCGTACTTTCTTTTTAATGATATTATTAATAAAAATACAGTGTAATGGTCGCGACGAAATCACGATAAAATATAAAAAAAAACTGAAACGACTTTAAAATCACCCTTATTATAATCTAACAAATTATTCGTTAAAGGTGTTAAATCACTATTGCTTTGTGTTTCTTACGGAGCTTGATTCAGACAAACTATCGTACAGCGTTAATAGTCTTTCGACAAATATGCGAATGGAATCGTTAGTCGGTTATGATGATTATTTGTTGCGTGAACACACGTTGCGTTCATTATAGCTCGTCGACATGGACGACGACATTATAGGAAGTGGTAAATCATCCTTCGCTGTGGCAGCTATCGTATGCCCCATACAGAAGTCAATGAAGGATAAGTTACAAGATAGAGATTTCTATCGTACGATTCTTTGTATATATCTTTGTTGATCAATTCCAATACCCTATAAAAGGTGTCCAATAATCATTCTTCTTTTCCATCGATTCAACGCTAGATTCATTTTAGGCAACTGCACGAGTACACAAAACGCGAATGAGAGAACCAAGCGAAGCACGATAAAAAAAATATCGTGAAAAACGACAGTTCCCACGGTACGACAAAACGATCCCAGCAAAATACTTAATTACCAACAAAATTAATCGTTGAACGATTATCGTAACAGTCGTCCCGAACAAAACTAACCTTCAAGACGAATTTTCTTCTTATAACACTTTTTTTATTTATTTAACAACAAAAAGGTGCAGAGGCTTATTGGGCGACACTTAAAGATGAAGCTTGAAAACAAAGTACTCATCTACCAAACCATCATACGACCCATTTGGACGTATGGAATTCAATTATGGGGGTGCGCCAAAGCATCAAACAGAATAATTATACAAACAGTGCAAAACAAGATTCCTCGCATGATAACCAACGCTAAATGGTTTTAACGGAATGAATTATTGCATACTGTTCTTATGATTAAGTTGGTCGAAGAAGCTGTTGCTGACTATGCTCACCGGCATGAACGCAGACTCCAGAAACATCCGAACCCGTATCCATTCTCCTCAAAACCGGCAAAGACTCAAGACGCCTTAAACGTCTCAAACCAAAGGACCTAGTCCTCTTGTAAAATATTTATTAAATGTGTACTTGCATGCTTGTGTATGTGTGTACGTGCAGCGCATGAACTTGCGTATATATCTATGTGTTATATACAGGTGTGTGTGTTGTAAGTATACAGGTATATTCATAAATAACAGTATTTAGCTATCTCTGTAACATGTTAATAATCTCAGTTTTTTTTTGTTTTTGTTTTTTTGTTGTTTTTTTTAATGGGGATGCCTTTACAGCTTACCCAACGTGAATCTCAGTTTTAATCATAATTATTACTTATTTAGAATATATTCTAAGATTGTAATATATATATAGTTCTATAAACTATTTTAAAAAAAAATGGTTCAGAAATAATTGTTAAAAATTACTTTTTATTGCGTTAGTTGTTTTTAAACCTTAGTTTTAAAAAATAATTCGATCTTCTTTAATTACTTAATAATTTTACAACGTTTATTTTATACAAACGCCTTATAGAATGTATAAACCAAAACAAGAACGTAAATAATGTATTAAACATTATCCGTAATCTAAACAAAAAACTGATAAATCGTTTGGTTAAAAAAATATACATATCAGAACAAAATTCAATAAATTTATTATGAATATCCCAAAGTATTCTCCTGTAATGCTTCTGTTATGTATTAGTTGTAACACTGTATATAAAGCGGAGATTTAATTCGGAAGTAATAGGAGTATGGGTTAGAACGTTTTGGGGTTATGGTGATAATTGTGTACATAATTTTAACTTATATATTTAATGCTGTTTATAAATAAATAAATAGAAAATGTAATTGTGTTATTTATTTTCTTAGTTTAACTATAACGAATAAAGACGTAATAAAATGGCGCAGTCGGTATTTAACAATGTTTACATAGTCAATTAGTAGTTTTATTCTGAAGTAATTACTTTTTAATAATTCATAAGTTAGTGTTAGTTTAACCTAATCAGTTTAGCATCATGAATGCAAATCAAATAACGGAATTATTGCAAGCTATGAACGTGCAAAACGCTAATTTGCAGCAGTTGGTACAGAATTTGATTCCACAAGGAACTCAATCTAATACCGCTGATCATCACACACCTCATATTGTACCGCAGAAGTTTGATGAAACGGTGGAAAAGGTGGATGATTATTTCGAGCGTTTAGAAAATTATTTCGAGTTGTGCAATATTAATGCACAATCTAAGGTAAAAACTTTTGTGTCGTTGTTAAATCCAAAGATGTTTACGTTACTTAAAACATTAATTTATCCTGATAAAATTGAAGAGAATACATATGATAAGCTTAAGCAGAAACTACTGGAACATCTTAATCCAGAACCGTTAGAAATACCTAGCAGGCATGCTTTACTAGAAAACAACATGAAGGAGAATCTATAGCACACTATGTGGAAGATTTACGTCGTTTGGCGGTTCGATGCAAGTACGAAGCTACTGTTTTAAAAATTATGATTCGCGATGTTTTCGTTAGTGGATTAAAATCCAAAGAATTATTACAAAGAATGTTTCGTGAGAAGAATCTTACTTTTGAGTCTGCGTTAGAGATGGCATTGAATTATGAACAAGCAGCTTCCGGTATGCAAGAACTTCTGCAAAAGCCATTACCGATTAATGCAGTTAACCGTAATGTAGATAAACAAGATTTGAAATGGAAGAACTTGGTACAGCATGCAGGTAATAAATACTGTTATAAATGCGGTAAAAAAGGACATTTTTTTTCATCGTGTACTGCTAAAAATCTTTTTTATGTATTTTGTAAAAATAATGATCATGATGAATCTGTTTGTCGTGAAAAACAGCGTTTCGAGAAAAATCGGAAATATAAAAAGGAAAATGTAACCATTAAACAACTTGATGAACCTAGCATTAATAGTGATATTGTTCCAATAGATACATTAAATTGTTTAAATAGGAAAAAAGATAAAAGTGATAATTTTCCGCCAATGAAAATGACATTAATGATTAATGGTAGGCAATATAGAGCTAGAATACGATACAAGCTGTCGTAATACAGTTTTAACAGAGGATACTTTTAAAAAAATTTCATCATACAAACTAAAACCAACAGAAGTAATTTTTAATGATTTTAGTAAAAACAAAACTTGTCCTTTGGGACAGGCTATAGTTAATGTAAATATGTCAGGAAAAGTAATACCACTTAGCGTGTTTGTTGTTGACAATCGATTTTCTAGTCTTTTAGGACGTGACTGGGTTAGTAAATTAAAATTGTCGCCAAATTTAATTCATCAAGTAAATATTAGCTTTGATGAAAAGAAGATGTTCGAACGTTTTCCGGTGGTTTTTAATGAGAATATTGGAGCAATAAAAAATTATGTTGCATCCTTACATCTCAAAGATGGTGCAAAACCAGTTTTTCAACGTGCGCGTGCTGTGCCGCTCGTCTTACAGGAAAAAGTTGAAGCAGAAATTGATAGATTAGTTAAACCGGGGATTTTAAAGAAAATAGAAACATCTGAATGGGCATCACCTTGTAGTGCCATTTCCAAGTCATGAAGAAATTTTTGGGAAGCTAAATGGAGGAAAACGCTTCACAACTCTTGATGTGCGATCAGCTTTTTTACATTTGCCAGTAGATAGTGAATCGGCAAAATTGCTGACACTTAATACTTCCAAGGGACTTTATCAGCCAAGTCGCCTAATTTATGGGGTTAGCTCAGCACCTGCTTTATGGCAGCAGTATGTAGATCAGGTTTTCAATGATTTACCTGTTTGTGTAATTCATGATGATATTATTATCACTGCAAATTCACATGATGAACATCAACGTCGAATTGAATTAGTCCTGCAACGATGTAAAGAAAATGGAATACATTTAAATCATTCAAAGTGTAAATTCTTTCAGAAGCAGGTAAAGTTTCTTGGATTTATTATCAATGAAGAAGGACTACATAAAACACCAGGTAAGGTGAAAGCAATATTGGATACCAAGGTGCCAAGTTCAGTAACGGAAGTTAAATCATTCATGGGCATGGTAAATTTTTATGGTAAATTTTGCCCTAACTTATCAACTACAGCATATCCAATTTATGAGCTCACAAAGAAAGAAAAACAATTCAATTGGACAGAGGAATGTACTAAGGCATTCAATTTGATAAAAAAAACAAATTGTATCAGATCAAATATTAGTACATTATTCCTCAAAGTTGCCTCTCGTATTAGCTGTAGATGCTAGTTCCATTGGACTAGGTGCTGTTCTTTCCCATGTTATTGATAAAGTTGAACGGCCAATTGCTTGTGCTTCGCGTATTCTGTCAACATCAGAACGAAAATATTCAGATTGACAAAGAAGCTCTCGCCATCAAATGGGGAGTAGAAAAATTTTATCATTACTTATATGCACGTCCATTTACCTTGGTAACTGATCATCAACCATTGATACATATATTCTCAAGAAAACAGATATACCAATTCTCAGTGCAACTAGATTACTTCATTATGCAGTATTTCTACAAATGTTCCAATTTAATATTAGGTATAGGAAATCATCAGAGCATGGAAATGCAGATTTTTTGTCACGATTACCTACCAGCTCAGAAGAACTATATCAAGATGACAGTACTAATATCTTACAATTACAACAAATCAAAGACTTACCTATTACACCTCGACAGTTAGAAGCTGAAACAATAAAAGATGGAGAAATGAGATTATTGATTGAAAAATTAAGAATGGGAACAAATTTGGGCAATGACCTTTGCAAACTATCACTTCAAGGCAACATTATTTTCAATGAAATCCGTATATATATTCCAAAAACATTGCGTCAAAGGCTTTTATCTGAACTACATATAGGACATTTTGGAGTAGGTAAAATGAAGGCTTTAGCACGTCAAACAGTATATTGGCCAAATATAGATAAAGATATAGAAGAGATGGTTCGCAGTTGTGTTCCCTGTATAAGTAACAAGAAGCAACCAAGAAAGGTACTTACCCATTTTTGGGAGTATCCAACAACCCCTTGGGAATGAATTCATTTGGACTTTGCAGGACCATTCCAAGACAGCTTATTTTTAATAATTGTTGATGCTTATTCCAAGTGGATGGAGGTTGGGTGTGTTAAAAATACTGCTACAGCAAGTGTAATAAGAGTATTACAAAGTTTATTTGCAAGATATGGTATTCCAAGAATAGTAGTATCAGATAATGGCACTGCATTTACTAGCTATGACTTCAGAACATTCTTAAATATATATGGTATCCAACGAAAAACTATTGCTCCATACCATCCTGCATCAAATGGACAGGCAGAGAGGTATGTGGATACATTGAAACAGAGCCTTAGAGCATCAAGAACAGAAGGCGGATCAATCCATGACCGTCTAAACAGGTTTTTATTTGCATACCGTAGAGCTCCACATGCAACTACACAGTTGTGACCTTCATTTTTGTTTTTACAACGTGAACTCCGTTCACCACTGGACTTAATGCGTCCAAGTTTACGGGAAGTGGTATCTAGAAATACAGCTGGAAATGAAGTAGTTTCATATGATCTGACCTTTCAACCAGGAGAAAAGGTTGCAGTTCGAAATTATACAGCACCAAATAAAAAATGGGAGATTGGTGTGGTCATTAATAAAGATGGACAGCTACACTATACAGTCCAAGTTGGAGACCAGCTGTGGCGAAGGCACACGGAGCAATTGAGAAGGATTGGACAGGATACCCCAAGATTGATCCAGTGACATCTTCAATGTCTACACAACAACATGCTGAGGATGCAGCACCAAAGCAGACAAAGGAACTGGATAGTGAAGCACAGACTTCAGATCAAGGTCAAGATCTTGTTCCAATACTAGATGATACAACGGTAGAAAATTTTCAGCCACCACCAGAACCAGAATTACGGCACTCTAAACGTCAACATAAAGCCCCAGATCGGCTGACTTTATAAAGAAGGGAGGAAATGTTATGTATTAGTGGTAACACTGTATATAAAGCGGAGATTTAATTCGGAAGTAATAGGAGTATGGGTTAGAACGTTTTGGGGTTATGGTGATAATTGTGTACATAATTTTAACTTATATATTTAATGCTGTTTATAAATAAATGAATAGAAAATGTAATTGTGTTATTTATTTTCTTAGTCTAACTATAACGAATAAAGACGTAATAGCTTTCTTGGTGATACATGATGATGCTGTGAAACTAGTAAACTATTTCGAATATATATATATATTGTAACGACCCGTACGATATATATATATATAAATACATACATCTACAGATCGCTAACAATATATATGCATATATATACATTTTACGTTATACGCTTAATTATTTGAATATAAATATTAAAGGTACAACGTTACCGACTTTCTGGTTTTTTGAGGTATGTCCGGGATGCCACGTGGGTTGGCCCACGACCGTTAATATAATAAAATAAATTAATGAAAAAGAAAATAAAAAAAAAACGCGGTTTTTATTTTATAAAAAATTTATTTTATCCTTTACTTTATTTTTTGGAAAGAAATCCCGATTCTTAAACTATAACCACTTATTTTTTATAATTTAAGACAACGGAACTTTTCCTTAATACTTAGATGGATGGACTTCGCGATCGAAGTCCCGACGGTCCATCTTTATTTCTTCGAACGCGGTCCGACTTAACGTGACTTATTCTTCGACTTGTTCATACTCGACTCTAAGAGCTGACTTTCTCGACTGACTAAATTCAACTGGCGAAACTGGCGAGACTCCGACAAAACTCGTATTTTTATTTTTATTTTTTACTCTCCAGGACTCCGGAGGCGACACAGGTATCTTATCCTTATTATACTTATTATTTCTTTTACTTTTGTCGAAATGCCGGTTTCTTTACATTTATATTTTCTCTTTTTTACATCTTTATGGTTTTTGTCTATTTTCGACGAAAATAATTGAATCAAAGAAAAGTTTCATTGTCCCTTATTTTTAAGTTATATACTTATACATATATATATATAGTCTTATACATAGTTATTAGTACGGCAGCCAGCATCAGGTAACATAACACATATACACATATACTCCACATACTTGCTTTCTAGGAATTCTATAGATCTTAGAAATTCCTAAATTGACTATTTTCGACGGAACCCTCCGATTTCTCTTTTGGGCTAGCCAATCAGAAAATTCGGAGTTGTTTCTTTTGGTCTTCGACCAAAATGCCGACTGAATCCATTTTATGCTATATTTACCTTTTTCTTTTTTGCTCTCGCCATGTCAATTCTTGATTTATTATATACATAACCTTTCGGCATTTTTTATATACTGACTTTGACGAATCTTTTACAACTTTAATCTTACTGGCGCCAGCGTGCTTTCCCCAATACATATATATCTATACTTATATTACTCTAACTCCATTCTATTTCTTTTTTTATTATATTTCCTTTTTACTATCTCTTCTTTGGGAAAGTCACGTTCGCGACGCCGACCGGATGTACGTACACATATACGTATATATATACTATTTCTTTTTCTCATCATTCACGTATATATATTTAATTTAAATTTCGATATATAATTTTTAATTCTAATTTCAATCTATTAACTGCTCACTAACACAAACAATGTAACAAGCATGGTTGTTACAATATATATAATATATATATATATTGTGATACGGTATAAAATTATTTTTATTTTATTTAATTTTTAAATTAAATTTATTATTGTTATTAACCTTATATAAGAATTTGTCTTTTGTTTTTTTTTTGCGATTTTCTTATTTATTTTGATGACTGGGACGGAATAAAGTTAAAACGTTATTAAGCACTTATTTAAACAGGTAAATGAATGAAATTTATTCTTTCGTATTAAGCTAAATTTATACAACGAACAAAACACACACATATCTATCTTCCTCTTCATGTGCAATCATCTCAACGACCAATGTCTATATATCGCATAAAATTAATTGAATTACATATTATATATGTGTATATATATATATATATATATATATATATATATATATATATATATATATGTATGTATATGTATACATTTCAAACACACATTTTTTCTTTGTTTCACATGGATACCTTTATACATTTCATTATCATCATGATCAAATTTTAGTTCCCATTATAAGTTTTTGGTATTTTCTTTCGTTTTCTTATATGATTTTTTGTTACTGTTTTTTTTTTTTTTAATAATTCTCTAATTATTTCCGGCCATTTAATTCTTAATACCTGCTTAAAATTTTTCAATGCTCATTTTTTCTTTTTCTTTTATTTTTTTTTCTGCCGCATAAACTTAACCATCATAATACCATCGGTAACAGTTTTACGAGGATAAAACGAATTTTCTATTTTCTATTTCGCTTTCTCCAATTGGAGGGAGTGGAGACAAATATATACATCACGCGCACGTTTCTTATTCTAAGTAAAAATTTCGTGAACCATATTTTGATATAAAATAATTTTAGGTATTTTTTTGTTATTGAATGATATTTTAAGAATATTTTCTAGACTCGGTTTTTAGCGTAATTTTTTAAACATGGCAGGTAAATATTCGAAATTGCACGTCGTTTTTTTCTTTCTTTATATTAAGATATCTGTAGGAATAAAATTACACTAACCTCAATTGCTATCTAATCGGGGGCTAAATTCATGCTGTGATGCCAACTTCTGAATTTCTGACTAATGGCTAAATGATATCGATGGCCAGGTTAATTATATGAGATTGTAAAAAAAGAGACGTTATTTTTAACGGCTCATAGAAAACCCCCAATATATATATAATTTTATAATAAATTTATTGAACTACCGATTATACCTCACTAGGGCAGTGGAAGTGAAATATACAAAGGCGAATGTCCTTAATGTAGATAGCGTTCGGAAAGTTATTTAAAGTTTTCCAAAATAAAAATATAACAAGTTTAGTTTCAAATGTATAGCAAATGTGTCTTACACATATCGATATAAAGAGCGAAAACGTGTAGCTTTACAAAAGGCGTAATCATGTAAATCAGGAGAAGACGATGAAAGAATTATAATTATTATCGAACCGAGAGATATTTAAAAAAATATATTACTTGGATAGCACAGAGCAGATAAAATTGATGGATGTAGTGAAACAAATAGTAAAGTTGAAATGGATTCCGACAAAGATATCTGTAGGAATAAAATTACAATAACCTCAATAAATAAACACAAACAAAATATAAAGTTTAAAAAATATTCTCGTAGATGAAGAGATTATTTGGCCAATGGTTTAGCCGTATCTCCTCTACTTACAACCTATCCAAAAAAGAAAATCTGAAAATATCATATTTTTTTATTTTGCTTTAATAACATGGTTATATATCTTAATGTATTAAATTCTTGAACCTGTTGTAGTTTTCACCGATGTTGTATTCAGTTGTGTACTCGAATTTGGTACGATATAGAAATGTGTGATCTGGTGAATCAATTTTGATTTTGCAATTTATCTGTGATCTGGTGAATCAATTTTCATTTTACAATTTATCGTTATTTGTTAAGCTCATTCCGTTTAGGTAGTCAGCAAAATTTCCGTGTCCCGGTAGAAACTGTGTTAGAAATCTGAACTGATTAGTTTATTCTTCAGTCTATCCTCGATTCTTGTCGCTATTCTATATGTCCTTCTTCCTGTTAATTCCTTCTCATAAACTTTTTGCCATTTCTCCACGTATTTTTTTGTTTCACTTCCTTTATGTTCTGTATTCTCTTTTTTTTTGGTTATCTCGTTTATCTCCCGGCATAATTCATGTTATGACGTAGCAAGCGGTATAGGAGACTGTTCTATATATATATATATATATGCAGACATTGCGTTTAAGATAATTTTCTTTTGTTCCATTTTGATATTTTTTTTCAACAAAATATTAGGATAATAAATCAAGGAACCCTATAATCGATCTGAACAACGCCGAGTAAAGAAGTTTCCTGTCCACGAATTTTAAACCAAACCGGACGTACTAGTAGCGAGTAATATTTTTTAATTTTGTCCGTAATGTGATCAATGTGTTTATTGAAATTAAGATTTTCGCCAGTGTATATGCCCGAATATTTCACTTCCTCGGTTATTTCAAGCGGCTTATTAATAACTTTCAAATTCAAACTCCGTTCTATTTTGAATTTCCTAAATTAGTATTAAATTTGTTTTCTCTGGATTTAAGATTCATAAGTTCGTTTTTAATATTTATAATTTTCCGGTTGCACGTAGTTTACAAGCGTTGGAAAAATAAAATAAAATAAATTCATAACGTGACTTATTTCGGGGTGTGTATGAAATAATTTAAACGTAAAAAATAAATAATTCGTAACGATTTTTTATTCTTAAAATATACACACGTATAAAATCTAGAATGAATACTTACATGACCATCGCAGAATTTTTCATAATGCGTCCACATGGTCCGAAAGTTTGAATCGGACTGGGAGCGTTTAAAGACCTCGTCCGCCTAAATGTAAAAACAAAAATAAAACATCAAAAAGGTTAAACATATAACTCGTTTTTATAAGGAACGATTAAATTTATTTGTACGCTTACATACACATATTACTTATATTTATATATATATATATATATATATATATATATATATATATATATATATATATATATATAAATATCATTATACTCGAGCACACAACAGTGAATTAGTTTAAACATAATTTATGACTCTAAACGCGTTCGCAAAGTGTAAGTGAAATTAAAATTTAAATTCAATACCGTTATACGTTATTTTATCTTTCTGTTTATAACCGAACGAAACATACTAAAATGCTTAACAAAAACTCGAACGGTAATAAACGGATAAGTTAGAAAGAGAACGTAGTAGTATCTGCTCTCTCTTTCACTCTTTAAAAAAACCCTACTTTATGGTGATCGGTAACAAGTCTAATTGCTATTAACAGTTTTATAGGTAAAATTGTATTCGATTATTATTATTATTACTATTATTATTATATTTCAACAACTAAAGAGAATAATTTGCAGAAATACTCGCAAAAACTAGCTAGAGAAATAAAAAAAAACTCTTCAATTTTAATGAATCTAAACAAACAATAAATTAAAAATTATCAATAAATTGAAACAGATACATACATGTGTATAAATATCTCGAAAGGTAGATTCAATTTCCTCGAAAATACAAAAACCCTTTAACAAATATATCGATATCGAGACCGATATTAAGAAAAATTACAAACCCGATGAATATCAAATTTACCTTTACATGTGTATAAATATCTCGAAAGGTAAATTCAACTTCCTCGAAAATACAAAAAAATCTTTAAGAAATATATCTAGACCGATATTAAGAAAAATTAAAAACCCGATGAATATCAAATTTACCTTCACATGTGTATAAATATCTCGAAAGGTAAATTCAACTTCCTCGAAAATCCCATTAACAAATATATCGAGACCGATATTAAGAAAAATTACAAACCCGATGAATATCAAATTTACCTTTACATGTGTATAAATATCTCGAAAGGTAAATTCAACTTCCTCGAAAATACAAAAAAAAACTTTAACAAATATATCTAAACAGATATTAAGAAAAATTATAATTGAACAGGCTATATAATTAGAAAAAGGATAATACGTTTTCCAAGCGAATAATGTTGTGAACACTGGAAAAGTTTCGACAGGCCTTGTACCAGGTGAGAAAACTATACATGTACACCAGCTGATAGAAAAACTGGCTGAACGAAACTATTGGCCGGACAAAAATGTGGACAAGCTAACATCCAGATGGATCTGATTGATGTAAGTAATCAAGATTAAAATAAAACTATATATGAGAGTCTCGTAACGTAGCATTTATAGAACAGAACAGAACAGTTTATTGAATAATTTACACTTATGACAAACAGTAAAAAGAAAAAGTGTGTACCGCTATAAGCTTACCACACATCTACGTAAACAGAAAAATAATTTTAATTACTTAAGCATAATGATAATTACATACTAACAGGAAACTACGAAAAACCTGTCAAATAAAAACCAAGCACTTCTTCAAGTATTATTACGGTTAAGGTAATACATTGCGAAATTACACATAATTAATAAGAATTACAAATGATATGGGTTACATTAATAAGTGAACCTAAACATATTTAAAATGGACAAAATATGAACTAGGTATACAAATATTTATTATAAATCTAGTTATTGCATTAAATTTAAAGCAAATTATGCTTAAGTCGCCTATGTTTATATCTGGTATATATGAAATCAAGCTGCTTGGAATCGTAATTTCCGATCGACGCAATTAATTCATTAGTGTGTATTAAGCATTTATCACAAAAATGATTTGCTAAATAAAGTACAAAATCTCTAATATAGGGAATTCTAAGATCAGCATGCATGTCGGCAATTTTTCTGTACCTGGATGCATCTAGAATACATCGTAGACATCTATTTTGCAGAAGCTGCAACTTATTGTAAGTAGCAACAGAAATTGAGCTCCAAACTGGGCAGGAGTACGTAATCACCGGGCGAACAAGTATTTTGCATAGCATTAATTTATTATTAATGTTAACATGCGACTTGCGGTTAAACAAGGGATAAATCGTACCTTGAGCGTTTTACTCACGCGACACGAGTTCGAATTTTGCCTTCGATAAATGAATATCCAATTTTCTGGTAAAGAAAAGAATCTGGGGAAAAACAAAGCAAACCATCTCGTATTGGCTAATCGCGAATGCGTCGTTCAGACCGTTCATTATCAACTTCCCGGTTAACAAAAATCACTTAGGCAACATTCTTTATTAACTTTCGAGTTTATGGGGCTTTATTATTTCACCCTTAGTTTTTATTTTGTACGCAGAAACAATCTTTAAAGAAACCTTGGATAAAGATGACGGTGGAATTAAATGAGGTTTATCATAGCAAATAGTCAAGGCAAGCTACAGAAAATGATAGATAAACTCGCTATCCATATCGAAGCTTTCGGGCTTTCAATCAATAAGATGAAAACAAAGTAATCGTATTTTCCAAGAAATGCTCGATACGGTTAAAAAATGCAGAATTGGAATGTCGAATATTAAATACTTAGACACCAACCTTGACGAGAGATGTAAATACAATCCAAAATAGAATAGGCAAGACTCGGTTAGAAAATTTAAGAACGTGCTGACTAGAAAAGAACTTAACCTGGATCTACGGTTAAGAATTTCCAGATAATATGTCTTTTCAATTCTGTTGTACGGCTACGAAAGTTGGACTCTAGATGAAGAATATATATATATATATATATATATATATATATATATATATATATATATATATATATATATATATATATATATATACACTAAACCACATAGCTTGCTGAGGAATACAGGAAATTTCGAATGAATATTGCAGTAAGAGATAATATGATAAAAGAATTGTGTACGTTAATGTTTAAAATGTTTGTTTCTTTCATTATTTTCTTTATTCTAAACCGGTTTTATATTGTATGTAAGTATCTATTGTTGTTATCACTATCATTATTTAGAGTGATTACACTGGTTAACCGTTAACGCAACTTTACAACTATTATGATTACGATTATGATTACAATTGCTATAATAATACTTATTATTATTATTTCCCTTATCAGATGACTGCGTAACGGAAAAACACGTGTAATTTTATTAAACCGGTTTCCTTACTATTACACTATTCATGCAAGATGCAATATATTTTTTGTTTTTCAAATTAAAAATTTTCGTCGATTTTAAACGGAGTACCTGACAAATATCACAAATTTAGCCTTGATATTTTTTAAAGACTAGGGATTAAATATTTTTCTATTACTTTATCTGAATCTGCGTAACTATGTTATTGATTTATTAATATTCATAAACCATAAATTTTTTACTTTCATGCATTATCATTCGTCATATATATATATATATAAGGTATGATATTTTTAGCCCCTAATTATGTCTCATATACATTAGTTTATGATTCTATTCGAATTTTACAACATCAAAAAGTTTCAAAATATTTTAATTTCTAAACATTATGGTACCTTTAAGCAAGTAAATATTTTAAATAATTTCAATTAGGTCCTATTTCTTCAATGAGTTCATCGTTCCTATTTCAATCAATTACCTTAGTTTCGATTATAATTCCATATTCACTACTCACTTGGCTAACAAACATGAAAAGGATGTCAATTGTTCTTTTGATTACCGTAATGCAAATTGGTCTGAATTCAAAAAATAATATAAAATGCAAAAATATTAATTTAGATAACGATTTGCAAAAATTGAGCAAAGTGAAAAACCGTATTAATAAAATAATATGATAGTAAATCTGAAAACTCTGTGATTTTAATAAAGAAAATTTTAGTAATTATAACTGTTTTTTTTTGTTCTTCATTTGTTAATTAAAGTATAGGAGAATATAAAATCCGGGGAACGACTAAACATGAATTTAGGATTAAATTTAGGATGTAATATGTACATGTGTATGTTTATATATATATATATATAAGTGTGTGTGTGCAAGGGAGGTAATTGCAACGTGATAAATTTGTTCCTGAAAGTGTAAAAATTAAATTATATATACTGTTTTATATATTATCATCGTCGTACTGTTCATTAGCGAACGTCGTGACTACCCCATTAAACGTTTATTTTTATGTGCAAAATGGGCTAGGATTCAAGGCCTTAATTATATATATATATATATATATATATATAATATATATATAAACAGGTGTTCCGCAAGGAAGCTAGAGCCTCTCCTGTACTTGTTATATACAGCGAACATACCGGTAGTACAGGATACAACAATCGCAATGTTCGCTGACGATACAGCAATATTATCGATGAATCATTCTCAGGCTGTAGCGAATAATAACCTGCAGCATGCTCTGGATCGTATAACCGAATGGACGAAGGATTGAAAAATTCAACTAAATGAACAGAAATCCGTACACGTCACTTTCTCTTTACGCAATCGTGATCCTCGTTACATGGTCCATATAAACAATCAGCGAGTTCCAGTTGTAAATTCAGCGAAAAATACTTAGATACGCATCCGGGCACAAAATTAACTTGGAGAACCCATATCGATCAGAAAGCTGTACAAATAAGAGAAAAAATACGCCAAATGTACTGCCTCGTTGGACGGCACTATAAAATGAAGCCGGAGAATAAATTGTTAATATATAACACCATCATAAGTCCTACATATGGAAATATGGGAATGTACTAAAGCATCGAATCGTAAAATAATCCAGACAGCTCAGAATAAGTTTCTTCGACTAATTACCAATGCTCGCTGGTTCCAACGAAATGATGCACTCCATGCAAATTTACAGATCAAATGGGTCAACGAAGTAATACAGGATTATGCTGACCAACACCAGAGAAGACTTCATCATCATCCGAATCCGGAGGCCTTGACACTTTTGCCCACAGATCGTGACTTAAGAAGGCTTAAACGTTTCAAACCTACTGACTTGGTTTTTACTAAGTAACATACGTAACAGAGCTTAATGTTGAACAATCATGATTGCTGCTTATTTAAACTAAAGTTTGAGATTGCAGAAAGGAAGTAGCTGTCCTTTCTTGGAGCTACATTTAAAAAATAATAATAATAAAATAAATAAATATATATATGTATATATATGCGTGCGCGTATGTGTGAGCAAGGGATAGAAACGAAAACTGATAAAAATTTTCGAATAACCAATGTGTCGAAATATAAGCTAATTTTTGTTATTTATACTCGAAAGTTAACGCGAATATCCTTCTCTCAAGTACAATACTTCATAAATTTAGTTTTCTTCTTTAAAGAAAGCGAGCCACGCCATCTATCTAACATTTCGTGAAACATAATTATACTGACGAAAGCATCGGAACATTATTTCATAGCTTACATTTTATTTTATCGTAAATACGCCGAACACTAGAGGTTATTAAAACACGTGAAAAACATCTATTTCTCACGTTTTATTTTATCAATACGACTTCAACACGTTATCGATAATCGCACTTCGCAATCGTTTTTTTTTTTTAATCGTTAGTATTTAGATATTCTTATTTTAATGAAGAATTAATATTTAAAAAAAAAAACACGACCGAACTCGTTTTTGTGTAGATAATAAATTTATACCCGTATTGTTTTAAGCAAACGCTTGACGGTGAATCACGTTTACGAATACTTCAAATAAATCGTCGTCGACATATAGATCGTGTTTAATCGAAGAAAAACTATCACTAAATTTATTCGGTTACGGATAATCATGATTTATATAAATTGAATACGCGACGATCGAACCTACCTGTTCTTTTAAAAGAACGATAATATCGGTTCACGCGAAATTCTGGATTCATTCTATTATTATTAGATAACGTTTGCAAAGAACTATATGATACAACGAAGAATCCATCTAAGTAACGTACGAACGTTCTGTGGCAGCATTATTCTATGTAACGAAGAATAAATAAACGGTGTTTTTTTTTCACGTTCTGTTGAAAGAAAATTAAATGTACATTTTTCCCCCTTTACACCACTCCAGTCAGAATAAACTGACCACTATTGGCGAAGCTAATAAGTTAGTAACAAATTAACTTATAGGTACGGTATGAAATACCCCGATCACTCGCAATAGAGGGAGCAGGACAGATAAACATGAAAGATCTATAGAAAGAGTGAGAAAGAAGGGACAAAGAAAATATATGCAGTGGTTGTAGAGAGAAAATTAAAGAAGTAATAAAATAATTATTTCAACGAATCGCTGGACTGCCGATTATAGCGTCATGTCATCTAATCCTAAGAAAGTCTCTGGTTCAAAGCCTTTTAAGCCTTCTTATCAGATTAACAGGTAGACATTTAGAAAACAGATTTATTACGTGACAGCGAACAATAGATCAGAGAATAAAAGTAACTACTTCATTCTGACTATAATATTTTAGATGCCAACTTATACTGGATTTCGAGAGCGCAACAGTTGCAGAAACAATATAGCCATAAAAAATTGCCGTTAATATTAACGTAGCTCAATCTAGTTACAATCTAAAGCAAATAAACACCGAACTAACAGTAAAACGATCGAATAAAACAATTTTACAATAAGACTGGTCCAATTTTTTCATTCAATCATGTAATATAAAATATCGATTTGTTAAGAACGTGTTCCTCAAGATTATTGTACACTAATATATATATATCTTCTTCATTCGGGGTTTTTCAGTCTTTAGACCGGATGACTTTCTTCCACAGTATATGATCTGCCGTCCTCCTCTTGACTTATACATACGACTGCACTCCTACCTCCTGTTTTATGGAGTCCATTAGCGTAAACTTTAGTCTGAATTTCGGTCTTTTCCCAGCTATTTTTCCTTCCAATGCATCTGTTAGCATTCCGCCATGTCTCAATATGTGTCCGATCCATTTCAACCTCATTTTTCTTATGCTTTGTAGGATAGAACGTCATTCTTGCACTCGGTCAAAAATACTATGTTTTGATACCTTGTCGGTTCGTGATACTTTCAGCAGGCGACGCCAACACCAAGTTTCAAATTCTTCTAATTTTTGTCTATCAAGCTCCAGGTTTCTGACCCATACAAGGCAACTGGCCATACAAATATTGTTACTATTCGTATCCGCAATTCGTGTCCCAGTGTTTGTGTTAACGGGAACATATGTAAAACACGACTATATATCGCGCAAAACCTGATTGACAGATATTATAAAATATCAAAACATGGAAAATAAAGCAATATTACCAATGTCGAATAAGCATTTATTTGATTCCGATCGCCACGGTACCATAATAAAAAAAACGTACAATCCGAATTTAGTCTTCAGATCTACAAAAATTCAATTCAGATATCGATAATAATTTTCTCTTTTTCACTCGCTCTCTTTCTTGCAGGTATGAATTGAACGCAATAGAGAAACTCAGGTAATCCGTAACGGGCACACGTAAATGGTAAAGAAATGGAGTTTGTGGTTCAAGGTCACCTCCATTCTTCCAAAAAATTATGTAAAAATTAAAAGTAGACTAACAGTAGAAAGCTCAAGATTTGAAGTAAATAACCACAGGAAAGTTTCTTCAATTATCCAGATAAAGTATAAATGTACCTGACGCATAAGCGAAATACAAATTCAATAAAATCGTAATTATGTTTGTTTTGATTTTAAAACCGCGGTAGTATATCTATATATAAATATGCAGAAGGCGCGTATAAAAATCATAATTTTGAAGTGAAACTTCTATTGACGCGGTATATATGGGGAGTTAACCCACAAAACGAGTGAGCGAGAGAGCCGAATCATATAACCACGTTTTGTTGCGTTAGCTGTGTCAACGAAATAACGGGAGGATATATATATATATATATATATATATATATATATATATATATATATATTCTGTTCGCATGTACCCAACTACCAACACCTGTGTGTTTCAAAGCACGTTTCGTAGTGTTAGGTGCATCGACTTATACACATACGTAGGCTCATTCTTATTTATATATATATATGCGTGTGTTTGTGTTTATATATAGCCCGCCCTAAAAATTAAAAAAAAAAACTCTGTATGGAATTTAGTTAAAACGTCTTTAAGTTTCACTCCATGCGCTGCGAGGCACATATGTGTTTTTTTTACTTTAACTTCAATAAAGTTTTTTTTTTAATTATCTAAAATTATTTTGACTGATTTTATGGACTGTGGGACCGTCGCACCACATGGCATCGTTTCCGAATAAATCTAGTAACCGAGTAGTATATCAGGAAATCACTGGTAAAATATTTTTCCATACACAACGTGTATAATTTTATATTTCAATTTTCTATAATGATAATAATAATAATCGTAATAATATATGTGACATCAATATGGACGCTGTAAAAAAATATTCAGTTTACCGCCCCAAGCGCAATTACTTAAGCAGTCACAACATATTATATATGCATAAACATGTATAAATATACAACCCATTCAATATAGACAACTTCAGTTTTTTGTTTTTTTTTTTTAATTAATTTAACGCTAGATACTTGTACACTTACACTACCCGTGCCCATACATATATGCAAATACGTACACTGAAGCATATAACACATACATACATTAACGTTTATTATTTATTAACATAATATCGATAACCTATCTATTGACATTATTATCATATTGTGTACTCTTTGTGTGTATATATATATATATATATATATATATATATATATATATCAGTCCTGTAAAACTTTTTTTTTTTTTTGGCCCAGCTTGCGCCATTTGGCCAGTTTAATCCTTTATCTAGTTAATCTATTTTAAATCTCAATGCCACTACGTTTGATGAAATTATATAAACTGACAGAGACAGAAGACAGTGGGTTGGAAACAATCAATTCAATACTTACGGGTAATGTGTGCCATTTTTGTACAACACTAAACAACATCTCATCTCTATGTTTTCGAAACTTCGGACAAATCCAAATTTGATGCTCGATACAATTGTCAACATGGCACACATCACATGTACCATCAGAAATTATCGGAGAAATTATGACCACTACGCAATCTAAATAAAGTTGATATATAATCCCTCGAATTGTTTTTATGTATTTGAAATCATGGTTTACTGGGAACTATATGCATCAAGGCGAAGTATTTTTTCCCTTTATTTTGACTTTCGGCGATGTAGTACTGTAGTAGACTATTTTTATTGAATAAATATATCGCGATATGGTATAAAAGTTTTTTCGATTTTATTTCGTTAAATATATAAATTTTTATTTCGTGTTTGTCGTTTCTTACGTATCGTACAAGGGAGCAGTGGACAAATAAAGACAGATAGAGAAGAATCAGCAAAAATGAAAACATAATATTTTCGAGTTAGCGATTAATTTATCGATAAGACCGCAAAACGAAATTTTCAATTTTTCGCAATACGAAATGCATAAATCGATTTTATATGAACGATATTAAAATTAGGAAGTTGTCTAAGGTCGACGAAATATTATGCTAAGCAACGTATGTAAACTTTAAATAATACGCAGGAAGTTAAAAACTTGAATCAAATTAGCAATTCAACATTACGATAAACTGAAGTAGAACACATTAAGGTCGTCGGTTAATTTGAATATATGCAAATAACCGAGTTTAGTAAAATTAACGTTAACGCACAGTATTAAGCATTTTTAAATAAGCATTGGGTCATTTGACGACCACAGTGCGGCATACAAAAATAATAACAACAATAAAAATATCGATAAAAAGAAAAATCGAACGAAGCAGAATGATGAAAAGAATTAAAAAAACAAACATCTTCTAATAACAATATCGATTTAATTACAAAAATTAGTTAAATCACTAAACGTTTATTTTCTAAAAAAATCACAAAGCTTTTCAGCAATTACGTCATTATCAAGTGATATTTAAATTAAATAAAAATAAAGATTTAAAAAATAAAAATAAATTTATTTTTTAAATCTTTATTTTTATTTTAAATATCACTTGTTAATGGCGTAATTGCCGAAAAGCTTTGTGATTTTTTCAGAAAATAAACGTTTAGTGATTTAACTAATTTTTGTAATTCAATTAATAAAAATCACTACATTCCACAATCTAAAAAAAAAACATAATATCCATATAATCATTACATTGATTTATTATAATATGCAAGTAAACTGAAATTCATTTCGTGCGCAAGACATAAATAATTAGTCCGAACTATATTGAACAAGATTAATAAATAAAGACATATCTCAACCTGAATTGTTCTTAAAAATTAAAATTTAAAAAGAACAACAAAAAAACTGATACTTTATTGTTATTAAACGATATTATTATTATTATTATTATTATTATTATTATTATTATTATTATTATATATTTTATTTATTTGTTTCTGCAACCTTAGAAATATCGTGATACTATAATTGTTTTTGTTGTAATTATTTCTACTACAATTATTATTCGGTTGTATTTTGTATATTTACATTATGTGATAGATTTAAATAAACTTGATTTTTGATTTGATTATATCGTGATTACTATTATTCTTATTTCTTACTATCATTCTTATTTCATAATAATTATTATGATCATTCTTTGTTATTATTGTCTTATAATAATTATTATGATTATTCTTTCTAATTGTTTATTATTATTATTATTATTATGAAAAAATTAAAATTAAAATTAAAACACGCAGTCTACACTTTTTTAATTCAAGCACGTAGAAATGTAGGTTTACTAGTATGTAAGTGTACAACTGTGTACTCAGTACAGTGCGATTGTGTTTGTATGTGTGTATAAGTAACACTGTATTTACGTTATAATGAAAGTGGTCGAACCGGTGTATACAGTAACATGCCCAAATTGTTTCTTCTTATTATTTTGTTTGATAATTAACGCGCTTTTATTTTTCCGGATTGTTTGAGTTTTTGTGGAAATAAGTTTGTTTGTTTACAGTATCATGCACAAAACTGGACACGAGTGATCGCTATTTTGTTTTCTTATTATATAGGGTGGCACTAGACGGAAGGTTTTGTTTTTTGAATAGCGCAGTTGATAACACTGCTTCAACACAAACCGCGTGTTCCACGTTTAGTGTACACACGAGAGATTCGTTTTTGTCCAGTTTCAGTTATCGTGGCATCCTATAATAAGAAGGAGTGCGTGTTTTTTGTGGAACGTTATTTTCGACGTGAATCGATCACAACAGTATAAAGTGAGTCTCGAAAAGAATTCAAAGTTACGCGGTGTAAACCTATACCATCTCGCAATTAAATTTTAAGCCGAGTTGAAAACTTCTAAGAAACAACTTCTGCAAAGGATAAAAAACGTCCTAGACAGAAAAAAAAACGGTTCATACAGGTGGGGCCTTACTTTTTAACTAGTACTACGCGCTATATCGAAATAATAAATTCGTTTTTGCTTCCCTCACTTCGTCATCGTCGTCGTCTAGACCGCGTACATGCGACGTGTCACTGTTCGGCAGAAACGCTCGCAGTACTGGAAGAAGCGTTTGGTAACCGCATATTATAGCATCACACGGATTTCGCTTGGCCGCCGCGTTCGCCAGATTGGACCGCTCCATATATATTTTTTTGTGGTTATACCTTAAGAGCCGCATTTACGAAACACGTCTACGAGATCTGGAAGACCTGAAAACTCGTATTTCTGAAGAAATTTCAAAAACTCAACTGACAAATAGGGAAGAACTCTATTTTAGGTATGAAAAACGCTTAATGGGATCAGAACGGAATACTAACTTCCGAAGATTGGTTATGCAGACACCACTGATTGATGTGAATGTAGTGAGATACAGAACATGTGCCCAGCAAGTTATGATGAAACCGATTTTTATCAAATGATGCGGTTCAAAAAGTGACCGTTTATTGGTGCGAGAAAATATTTATTGTTATATATGTTTTTTTTTTGTTGTTTTTTTTTTAAAGTCGCCGGAATAGCCGAGTGACTGAGAGCACGGACTTCTATACGGAAGGTCCCGAGTTCGAATACGATCGACGACGCAAAAATATCATCATTAGAAATATGTATAGGTATGTTAGTCGCATAAATTGCCCACCAACCTAGAGGTCGAGGAAAAATAATAATGATATCGTTTTTTATTATTTCTTAATTTATTTTAGGTTTTTTTTTGGATTCCCCATTCTGAACTTACTCGGTGTGGCAAGTTTGTTGTATAATAAAAGTATATAGAAAAGGTTGACAATCAGTAGTGTGTGTTGAGTTGCACAAAGTAAAGTAAAAATTAAAAAAAAAAAAAAAAAAAGGAAAAGAAAAGGAGAAGGGACAAAAGATTAAGAAAAAGGTAGATAAAGCAAAACATTATAACTAAATGAATTATTCATATTTATAATGTAATGCAAAATAGTAGTATAGCTCATAATTATACGAGTAATCGAGAATCAAAAATAAAGTCGATGAAAATATATAAAAATGAATAAATAAAAAAATATATATACTTTACTATAACTGAAGTTAACTAATAACTTCAGAAGTACCAGGAAGCGGTAACGCGGTAATTTAATTTACTTTTCAGCAGTTGTCCATCTTGAAGAAGAAAAAAAACTTCAAGTTGGCTAACTGCTAAAAAGCTTTATTAAAGTATGATTAGTGATTTATACCGAAAACTACATTTTTTTTTCACATATATATACATGAAGACGATGTATCGCGATGATGTAAACAGACTATGTAAAACACTTACGGCCAACTCGTTCTCCTTCGATTATAATAGTCGCTACGACAGAAACTATCTTCCTTGTTAAAACGCTCCTCGCATTTATACGTACGATGATGTCCGTTCATTGACGTGGTAGTCATCGCGATTGAACGGAAAATCGATTTCAATTTTTCTATTCTTACGTAAAAAAATTAATAATTTCGAAAATAATTCCTTTACAAAACATTATCATCGACAAAAACGATATATCGATATTATTCGAACCTATTAGAATAGAGAACAAGTAAAATTTACAGTCGCGAAGTTAAAAACTTATAAAATAAAATAACGAGGGACGGTAATATGAAATAATAATAATAAATATTTGCAATAACAAACGTTTTTACAAAATAAATTCTCATAAATATATGAACGAAATTTTGACGATTAAAAATTATTTCAACTCCGTTTCGATTTTATTTTTATTTATTTATTTTTTTTATTTACAATAATTGGGTTTAAGTCTAATAACCAAAATTACCCATTGTGTGCACTGTTAAAAAATTCAAAAAAAAAAAAATCAAAAAAGAAAAGAAAAAAAACGACTTAAAGACTGATTTTAGAAATAAAGACATCGGTGGCCAGAGCCATGAGGATATCATTGTTACTCAGGGCCAATAAGTAGGCAACCGAGTAGGAGGGGTAAATATTTAATTGTAAAATTTTCTCGATAAAGGTATCCTCTACCTATGGTATATAAATCACAAGCAAAAATCACATGATTAGCGTCGGCTATATTTCCCGCATGCATAGATGTCTGACTAGGATTGAAAAGAAAAGTCAATGCGGGAGATTTATTTATTATACTTATTTTGAAAAAGTAAAATTTACAGTCAAAATTACCAAGTTAAAAACTTATAAAATAAAATAACGAGGGACGACGGTAATATGAAATAATAATAACCCATAAATATATGAACGAAATTTTGACGATTAAATTATTTCAACTCCGTTTAGATTTTATTTATTACACTTATTTTTTTTAGGTTGTGTTTAATTTAATTAATTAACTGTATCTCGATATGTCATAACTATATGGCAAAATATTTCTCGATTGATAATAAATGCAAAAATTTTAGGGAAGAAAGATAAACTAAAATATTAGCAAATTGAATGAACAATTTAGAATTTAAGGTACGAATTTTAAAATTAAAGTAACGAAGCGCAGAAACAGCCCAGTGTTGACTGAACAATCAGAGAGAAAATTAAAAAAATCAAAATAAAGTTCTGAAATGTGTCCAATAATTGTGTGAAAAGTGAACACATGTGCTCCTCGCATTGAAGCATTCCTCCTTTCAACCTAATTCCAATTATCTACCCTTGGCAGTGCGACAATTGACTTATTTACTATTCAGCCGCGGCATCTTAATATCATACGTCTGGATTCCCGGTCATTCCGGAATTCATGGCAATGAGATTGCCGACACTCTGGCCAAGGAAACCATTTTCTTCGGCTCTCTGGTGCCGGCAATTTCCACCACAGACCTGATATCTCTTGCCAACATGGATATATCCTACGAGTGGTCATCGTGGCTAGTTAGTTCTTCCACCCCCTAGATATTATCTGGCCACATCACCTACTCCCTGGTACTTTAATTTGTCCAACATACACCTCAACTTCCGAAAATTTATTACAACCATCACCCGTTTACGTTCTGGACACAATCGTCTTCCGGCTCACATGTTTCGTATTGGGATTTCCGGTTCCCCATATTGTTCCCATCCAGCCGATTCACAAATTATCGCCGATGAAAACCACATCCTTTTCAATTGCAATTTTCACACACCTGACCAACTCGCACTTCTGAATTCCTTCATATCCATCGGTTATCGTCCTCCTTTCTCTATCACTTCCTTAATTTTTTCTAATGACTCCCGTGTTTTCCTCCTTCTTTACAAATTCCTAACCAATTGTAACATCAATATATAATTACTATTTATCAATCAACACGTTAGTGGGTTGTGATTGCTCCTCAGCAGTGCCCAAAAAATAAAAAAAAAATAAGAAAAAAATGTGTTAATTCTTGGCGTAGCAATGATATTAATTTTCGTTCGATTTTAAGAGTATTTTATTGTCGATATTCCAATATTAACCGGTATGCAAATTTTAATTATACAAATAAAAACTACTTCTTATACATTATAGAAAACAGTATTCTACACTCCACATATTTATATTACGACGATCGTCGTACGTATTGCACCTATAAATAATTTAGATAAAAAAAAAAAAAAAAAGTAATAATTAAAAATTTTTGCACGATAATTTATTATTAAAGTTTTAATTTTATTTATTAAAACGTTCCAGGATGCACAAACGGTATATATTATATAAAGATATACGCGCGTGCGTCAATATGCCGAAAATCGAATAGACAGTGCATAAAACCTTGTCGTAGTTACGGTAGTAGTCATGTTAGAATAGTGCACTAGAGTACTTGAAAGATTGCAAGAATATACCGTCAAGCGTTGCGTACTCATATGTGAAAAAAAGGATATAGTTGGTTAATCGCGAATTTAAATTTAATCCTAGTTATGGCGCTGGTTAGCGTTCAAATCTGATCCTAATGATTTAAGAGAAAAAAAACTGACGGTTAGATCTGGAGAAAAGATTGAAAATTAAAGCGGTAACGTTAGCAGTAAAGTATTAAGATATATAATTACACAAAATTCAAGAAGAAGCTGAAGAGACGACGCAAGTAATTATTTACGCATATTGTACACTTTCCATTCGATCATTAAACAAATAATTTTTATTATAATTTTCTTATTAAAATGATCATCATATTTGTACATGTATATTCTAACACATAACAACGCAATAAAATAATTTCTAAATACACATTGAAGCATATTTAAATTAAATAATTTAGTGTAAAGTATATTATATAATTATAACACAAATCATTTAATTTATACGAGTTGCCTCTAAAAAGCGCAATACGAACCCTCGTAATACATACATACATACATATATATATTAGAACTAATTTAGTGCTAAATAGATTAACATTTTTTCTAATAGTAATAGATAGACAAAAAATACTAGTAAATAGATTAACATTTTTTCTAATAGTAATAGATAGACAAAAAATACTAGTAAATAGATTAACATTTTTTCTAATAGTAATAGATAGACAAAAAATACTAGTAAATAGATTAACATTTTTTCTAATAGTAATAGATAGACAAAAAATACTAGTAAATAGATTAACATTTTTTCTAATAGTAATAGATAGACAAAAAATACTAGTAAATAGATTAACATTTTTTCTAATAGTAATAGATAGACAAAAAATACTAGTTCGAATATTCAAGGTCAACAGCAACATAGAGGAAAAGAAAAAAATAATATAATCTAGGCCCATTGATATAAAAAATAAAGGAGGATGTGAAGAAGAAGAAATTAAAAGAACTGCAGCGGCAAAAAATGCAACGTTGACCAGAAGTTGAACAGATTATCGCATACCAAACAAACGAAAAAGAACTTGATTTAAAAAACGTTGGTTTTTCTTATCACAAAATAGGACACTGAGTCTTGGAACGCTTGAAAATGACAAGCTACCGCAAAATATTACGAAATTTTCGTAGGTAGAAAAAAGAAACCTTTCAAAAGAGTTAAATGTCAAAAATAAAGAACGATCACTTTCAAGAGTATACAGAGACATGCTGATTGACAATCACGAAGTAAGAATTGATATTTTGCGGACCGAAGAAAGAAGCAATGACACTGGGACGGAATGAAAACAATTTTGAAAGAGAAGCAGAAGGCAGGAGCACCAGTTGACGACGTAGTCCATCAGCGACTGATTCAAAGTACACATATATGTCACCAGTTGACGACGTAGTCCATCAGTGACTGATTCAAAGTACACATATATGTACGTATCATCATTATCATAATAGCCTGTTCGTATCCCAACGTGACGATCTTTTATCGAACCGTTGTACATTGTGGTTGTGCTCTTCAGTAAGTCTTTAATTATTAAACCCGTTCTAATTTTTATAGAACGGGTTTAATAATTAAAGAGTTACTGAAGAGCACAACCACAATGGACAACGGTTCGATAAAAGATCGTCACGTTGGGATACGAACAGACGATTATGATAATGACGATACGTACATATATGTGTACAAATATACATATAGATATATATTATTATTATTATTTTAAATCAGTCGCTGATGGACTACGTCGTCAACTGGTGCTCCTGCCTTCTGCTTCTCTTTCAAAATTGTTTTCATTCCGTCCCAGTGTCATTGCTTCTTTCTTCGGTCCGCAAAATATCAATTCTTTCTTCGTGATTGTCAAATAGTTTCTTTTTCTTCAAGGTTAATCGCTGTCCTATATCTTCAGGGATTATTTTCAATTCTCCCATGTTATTTCTGATCCATATGTACCACGCGCCGTTTATTTTTACTATTCGCATGTAATTAAACAATCAACCGGTAAACCCACTCGGATCTGTTTCCTTTGCGTAAGCCATCAAATTCCTTTTTTCTGGATCGCTGTAGTAATTTTTCCATGTTTCGATATCTTCACTTAGTGCCCTTACACACTTTTCACCGTATTTCGTCGAACTTAACGTTCTTCTTACGTTTTCCAAATTTTTAGTTAATCGTTTATCAATTTTTGTTCATCGTTAAACACGCTCCCGCGTATATTAGTCGTGGTCTGGTCACACGTATATAGCGTTTCCATTTGGTATTATTTTCAATCATATACTTTGTAACAACCATGCTTGTTACATTATTTGTATTAGTGAGCAGCTAAAAGTAATAAATTGAAATTAGAGTTAAAATTTATATTTGGAAGTTTAAATTCAATAATATGTACGTGAAGGTGAATGATGAGAAAAAGAAATAGTATATATATACGTATATGTGTATGTACATCCGGTCGGCGTCGCAAACGTGACTTTCCCAAAGGAAATATAATAAAAAGGAAATATAATAAAAAGAAAATAGAATGGAGTTAGACTGATATAAGTATAGGTATATATGTATTGGGGAAAACATACTGGCGCCGGTAAGATTAGAGTTGTAAAATATTCATCAAAGTTAGTATAGAAAAAATACCGAGAGGATATATATATATAATAAATTAAGCATTGACGTAGCAAGAGCAGAGGAAGGGAGGTAAATATAGCTCATAAAATGGGCTCAGTCGGCATTTTGGTCGAAGACCAAAAGAAACAGCTCCGAATTTTTCTGATTGGCTATCCCAAAACCGCCGAAAACAGGCAATTTAGGAAATTTCTAATATCTATAGAATTCCTAGAAAAGCAAGTATGTTGGGTACATATATGTATATGTTACCTGATGCTGGCTGCCGTACTAATAACTATATATAAGACTATATATGTATATATGTATAAGTATATAACCCTAAAATATAAGGGACAATGGAACTTTTCCTTGGTTCAAATATTTTCGTCGAAAGCAAGCAAAAAACCATCAAGGATGAGAAAAGGTCTGAAAATAATATAATTGAAAAGAGAACGGCATTTCGTCAAAAGAGTAAAGGAAATAATAAGTATAACAATGATAAAATACCTGTGTCGCCTCTGGAGTCCTGGAGAGTAATAAAACGACGAGTTTTGTCGAAGTTTTAGTTGGTGAGTTTAGTCAGTTTAGTCAGTCAGTGAGTTTTAGTCGTGTAAGAATAAGTCTAAGGAACAGTTAGTTTAGTCGGGTCGGGTCGAGTTGAGTGACTCGAAATGGAGAAGTCTCGTCAGGTGTTTGAAATGAAGATCGATCGCGGAGTGAGAATTGCTCGGGCGATTCGTCTAAGTATTAAGGAAAAGTTCCGTAGTCAATAGTAATAAAAAATAAGTGATTATAATTTACATACGCGAATAGAATAATTAATTTAATAATACGCTCATATATGTATATATATATATAACCCTGTGTACACATAGTTAATCGGAATTTCTTCGCAAAAAATAAAATCGAAATAGATTATTTATCGGAAATAAAACGTGTGTTATTTTCTTCCGGTTTCGATTAATTTAATTATCGGTCATGGGCCTCCCCCATGTGGCATCCCGGACATATACCCTAATGGAATAAAGGAAATCAGAAAGTCGGTAACGTTGTATATTTAATATTTATATCTGAATATTTAGGTATATAACGTAACAATATATATATATATATATGCTAGCGATCTGTAGCTATGTATATATCGTACGGGTCGTTACAACTTCCTTCATTGAATAAAACGCTGGTTTCATTTGGATCAATCTTGTATTTAATTCCTTGTTTTTCAGATCAACTCTGTTCGATTAGGGTTACTTGAATTTTTGAAATCTTCCCTAAGTATTGAATTTTTAAATTTTTTCCACTTATCCAAACTCAATTTTTATTTTATTAGGAATGACTGCGGTATTTATTATGAATTTGTTTTTCTTTAAAAAAAAAAAAAGGTTCATAAACAAGATTTATGCGTTTGTTCTTTTAATAATTCTATCTGTTATTTTAATGTACTCATAGTTTCTGCTATTATTGCCATACTTGTATCCTGGTCTAATTTTCCCGGTGATATTTTCTTCATTCGAAGCTTTCCTTCGACTAGATAGTGAAAACGTAATGGTGATATGCCGTCTCTTAGTCGATATGCCGTCTCTTAGTCTAACTCATTTATGTATATATATATATATATATATATATATATATACACACATATATGTTTAGCACAATTATTACTTTTTAAAGAAATAAAGAATTAAAAACGAAATAGAGTGTAAAAAATACGTTACAGACAAATTTATAAAGTTCATTGTTGAAATATCGTAAGAAGACGTAACAAAATGCTAAAATGAAGCCTCCTAGTTATACACACACATATATATATATATATATATATATATATATATATACATATATATACATAATATATGTATTGTAACAACCATGCTTGTTACAGTATTTGTATTAGTGAGCAGATAAAAGTAATAAATTGAAATTAGAGTTAAAATTTATATTTGGAAGTTTAAATTCAATAATATGTACGTGAAGGTGAATTAAATAATAGATGATGAAAAAAAGAAATAGTGTACTTATATAGGTATATGTGTATGTACATCCGGCCGGCGTCGCGAACGTGACTTTCCCAAAGGAAATATAATAAAAAGGAAATATAATAAAAAGGAAATAGAATGGAGCTAGGCTGATATAAGTATAGATATATATATGTAGGGGAAAGCACACTGGCGCCGGTAAGATTAGAGTTGTAAAAGATTCATTACAGTTAGTGTAGAAAAAATACCGAAAGGATATATATATAATAAATTAAGAATTGACATAGCAAGAGCAGACGAAGGGAGGTAAATATATCTCATAAAATGGGGCTCAGTCGGCATTTTGGTCGAAGACCAAAAGAAACAGGTCCGAATTTTCTGATTGGCTATTCCAAAAAAGAAATCGGAGAGTTCCACCGAAAACAGGCAATTTAGGAAATTTCTAATATCTATAGAATTCCTAGAAAAGCAAGTTTGTTGAGTATATATATATATGTTATGTTACCTGATGCTGGCTGCCGTACTAATAACTATATATAAGACTATATATGTATGTATGTATAAGTATATAACCCTAAAATATAAGGGACAATGGAACTTTTCCTTGGTTCAACTATTTTCGTCGAAAATGGACAAAAAACCATAAAGAATGAGAAAAGGTCTGAAAACAATAAAATTGAAAAGAAACCGGCATTTCGTCAAAAGTAAAGTAAATAATAAGTATAACAATGATAAAATACCTGTGTCGCCTCCGGAGTCCTGGAGAGTAATAAAAATACGAGTTTTGTCGAAGTTAAGTTCGCCAGTTTCGTCAGTTTCGTCAGTTGAGTTTAAGTCAGTCAGTCAGTCAGTTTTTGAGTCGAGTAAGAATAAGTCAAAGTAGCAGACACGTTAAGTCAGATCGTTCGTCTGTCGAAGAAGGGAGGATGGACCGTCGGGACTTCGATCGCGAAGCCTAGCCATCCAGATTAAGGAAAAGTTTCGTTGTTATAAAAAATAAGTGATTATAATTTGTACGCGAATAAAGTAATTAATTTAATAGTACGTTTATATGTGTATAGCTATATGTATGGATAGTTAATCGTAAATTTTACGCGAAAAATAAAATAAAATTAAAATAAATTTTTATCGGAAATAAACGCGTATTATTTCTTTCGTTTTTTTTTTCAATTTATTTAATAATCGGTCATGGGCCTCTCCCATGTAGCATCCCGTTGGACAGAGGAGTTCGTCAAGTACCAGCAATAATGTCGGTAACGTACATTATCTAAGTATTCACACATATTCATAATTCTACACAATAATAACAATATAATAATAATAACAATATAATAATAATAATAATAATATAATAATAACAATAAAACTAAATGAAAAAAAAAAATTAAAAATAAAAATAAATAATTGTATGTGACGTCGCCCGTCTATATGTATATATATATGTCGATAGTAGTGGTAAGTGGCGTCGCATATAAATTGGCATCCCTGGTGGGGATTAGTTTTTATATGTGTATATGTATATATAACGAACAGGTCGTTATATAAATTCATCCCTGGTGGGGATTCTATATATGTGTGTGTATATATAGCGAACAGGTCGTTATATAAATTGGCATCCCTGGTGGGGGTTCTATATATGTGTGTATATATATAGCGAACGGATCGTTATAATATATATATATATATATATATATATATATATATATATATATATATATATATAAAGAGAGGGAGAGAGAGATGGATGGATAGAGAAGAAGGCTTACGCACTGAAATGGACTGATATAGGCTAATCATATATATATATATATATGTGTGTGTGTGTGTGTGTGTGTGTGTGGGCGTGGGTGTGGGTGTAAAATATTACATTTTTTTCGTTAATTGGGTTTAAAAATGATAATAAAAACAGGATAACGTATACACATTGTGCTAGGTATATAGTTAATTGTTCGTTGAATTAGTCAGCACATCTGACCGAAGTAAGTAAATATGCTGACTAATATCTAACGTGGATATTTTCGATAATCACACTGCTCTTTAACAAATCGTTAACTGTTATAAAAAATAATATCAATTTCAACTAGTGGTTGTTATTTACAATAAATCGTTTTCGTGTTTTACATCGAAGTTAAATGAAAATTATCGAAGGAACAGAAACAGCTTCAATAAATACAGCCAGTAAATTTTGAGGATAAGAAATTGACACATATCATGAAGGAATAAAAACTCTGTCCATAGAGCCCAGACTTTGCCGAAAACCAAGCATGTTGTCGGGGAGTATGTTTTAATGTTCTAGCAAACGAACTAGACGTTTTTTATTGATTACGTATTCGAAGAGTTTTCTAAAAGCCCAAATTTTTTTGATATTTTTTGCGGTTTTACTTACGGGAAATAATTTAATCGCAGTGCTCGTCGATTCGTAATTCATCGTCATAATCATCATCAGAGTGTCTTTTTCGCTTATCGAACTTTGGCTAACATGCTAGCAGTCCTTTCAGTGTAAAACTACTGCTGGAACAAATATATCATTGGTAACAAATTGTACCAATTCGACAGACAGACTATAACCGGGTTATCTTTTTTCTTCCCCGTGTTATTGTAATTTTCCCCTGCATTAACCTATATGGAGCAGGCTGTATCCTTCAAAATACTTCAGTTTTACTCGATTTCTTTTACAACTTTCTCGCATTTATTCAAAGGTTGCAGTGCTTTTGTATTATGTACTTTATGTGCCCACGTTACGCGAAGTATTCTACGGTACAACCACATTTCAAAGGCATTCAGTTTTTGCTCCATCGCTTTTGTGATTACCCAACATTATTCACAACCGTGCAACAATACAGAGAATATGTAACATTTTATGAATCTTATTCTCAAATTTAATTTTATATTTCTTATTTTTCGTTGATAACCGTGCCGTGTACTATAATATGATTTTCCTTTGTAGGAAGGGTTTTGAGCAGCTTAAGTGCCTTTCTTCTAGTCCTTATTCAGCACAATTTTTGTTCCACCAGGGGACTGTTTTGCATTTTGACATCATTTGTGTGAAGTATGAGTTGTGCAGCGTTAAGCGAGATTTACTAGATGACTTGGAAAGATTCGAATTGCTAATTGCGGATTTATATTATCAGTAGCATGAAGATATGTGTTTTTCCATAACTTGAAGTATGTTTCCCAATTTGTTTTTCGGGTAATTGCGATCAATTTTATGTGTGATACTATTTTGTGTTTCATTATTTAACCCCGTTACTCTGCTAAGTCATGGTGGTAATAGACTGATATGGAGTTTGATATCTGAGATGATGTAATGAGTAGGTATACTTTTTACTAGAATCAGTTGGATCAGAGTTCAGAACTGACAAGTTAAGGTTATCTAGAAAATCTTCTAAGACTTTTCCTCTACTACATGTGTACCGACCAGCCCGCAAAATAGCTATGAGAGTTGCAATCTCCTACTATGATTAAAGGCGAGAATAGATTATGTACAATTCGGTTCAACTCCACTGAGTTTATATTTTCATTCGGAGCTACATATATGAAACAGATAGTGATTTCTGGATGTAACTCAACACGTATTGTAAGGATCTGAAGATTGGTTTGAAGGGCGATTTGTCTGAAGATGATAGAGTTCTTGATGGCGATCGCTATTCCTGCATGAGCAGCATTATTAGGTATGGAACTTTTTTTATGGTTGAATAATGGGAAAGAGTAATGGTTTGTTGGGTTTGTAGACGCACTTCTTGGAGACATAATACTGAAGGTTCGTAATTTGAAATTAGGATTTGAAGTCTTCGTAGTGCCTGTAGAAACCATTGCAGTTCCATGAAAGAATATCTGGTTTATTATTCATCTTGAGGGATTTTAGTCTCACTTTCAAGATGGGTTGCGAGGGCATTGATTATTAACGTAAGTCTCATTTTAGTTCCCCACAGTGTTATTAAAGAGTGACAATCTTGGATTAGATTTATTAAGTCGTGAATATCACATTATACTCTCTGTCGATTGCTATAGGATTGCTATGTTTTGTTTGACACATGTCATGAAATAGAGAGAAATTTGAGAAGGAAATAGTGGTATTTTGGTTTTCCTTAAAATATGGGTTCTAAAGGACAAACGAGCTGTTTTAAGGTAGGCTTGGAGTTTTGGTCTGATGAGGGTCCCTCTTCTGATGCATCAGTTTCAGAAGTGTCTTGTGGATTCGGTGTTGAGGAGAAACTGTTTTTCTTTTTCCTTTTCCTTTTCCTTAGTTTTGGTTCGTGTTCAACATTTACAGAGGGTTAATTCGATATTTCTACTACATAATATTTGCTTTAGTTTCAGGAATGCGCTTCTAGCTTTTCCAATTCGAATTTTTATCTTGTACATATTGTTTATTGAAAGCTAATACACTCACCCGATGTAAGAAAATTAAATTTCGTTAGTAACGTCGCCGCCGAATTTCAGTTTGAAATTATTCGAAATCGCGTCAATTGAAAAAGGCGGAAATCTTTGAACTACAGTAATCACAATTCGAATATGTAAAAATCGACGTAGTTAGAACCGAATTAAAAAATACGCGTACCTAACCTACATCGTCGTCTTAATATTGACGATTTTAAAATTACGAATTAAAAATACGTTCTTTCCTTCTTGACGATAGATAGCGTGTTTCTATTAACAAATTACCCAACATTTATATCATTACCGTGATTTCGTCATATAACTTAAATACAGGAATACGCGCAGCGAAGATTGCCCAAAGTAATTCGAACAACATTATCGACGTCGATGATTCAATTTTGGTCGCTAGTGAGCGATGATATTCGAAAATTAGGTTTCCTATCCATAAGAGAAATCGAACAAATTTACAACCTAGATCTATTCGCACGGCGATACTGTCACAGTAGCATACAACGTTCGATTCTTAACTCAATGTCCAATGTTCATCACCAGCTCCATCGTTAATCTCTTAATTATCGCGGAACCTCGCTATCTATAACATCACATTCGCGCGCATTTGTGTTATATTGAACTAGCGTCTGGAATGCTCGACCATTGGTTATGTATATATATATATATATATATATATGTATACATACATATACGCACACATATATATGTAATATATATATATTCACATACATACATATGCACATACAAATATATAGATAAGAAGTTACAATAGAATCGAAAAACATGACGCAATTAGAAATAAAAAAAAATATGACGTTTGGAAAAAAGTTTTCAGAAATAAAGAAATACCAAATAGCCTTAAAAGTAAACTGTACAAGCAGTGCGTGTCATCGCCCCTAACATACGGAGCTGAAACATTACTAAAAGAAAAGTTAGACCAATTAGGAAAACTCGAATGGGCCACGAAAGAATTATTCTGAATATCAAACTCAAGGAACACAGGACGATTTCATGGATAAGGCAACAAGTAAAATTATCGGATGCGAAAGAATGAATCGCCAAGTTATAGTAGAATTGGGCGAAACGTGTCGCAAGACAAGGGGATGAAAGGTGGACAAACGTGTAATGCAATAGTGACCGATTGTGTGGATGGATGATTGGGTGAAGTGGAAGGAAATTAATAGGATTGTAACCGCACAAGTAGAACATTTGGAAAGTATTTATATGCATATCGTGATATATATATATATATATATATATATATATATATATATATAATATGTATTTAAATATATTTCATGTACACACACACACATACATATATATATATATTCAATAAATTTAATACACTATCAAAGGAGCATAAAATTAAACATATATATTATTTATTTTAGATCTATATATAAAGAAGAAGTAGCAACAGCATGAATTTTATTTAAATACAATAACACATGTATAACAAATTCTTAATGTCACGTACGTACGATGACTGGATACCTTAACAGTTATCTTAAACTAGTGGTGTGTTAGAGCAAATAATAATAATAATAATAATAAACAAAAATTGGATGAATTTCAGGTTATATTGGAGAAAGCAAATAAAAAACATGTATGAAAAATAAAGAAAATACCACAGAAAATAGTTAGATACGTACACATACACACACCAACACATGCACGTACCTATCTATATATAATTTTCTCAATGCGATAAAAAAATGTTGCAGTAGTTTTTTAACAGATATGATATATTAAAATTACTTATTGTTATTATTCGTCGCAATTAGTATTATTTTTATTTTTGCGCGTACATGTATATATATATATATATATATAATATATATATAATATATATAGTAAGAATGTAAAAAAATTGAGAATCGATATAATTAATTAATAATCGAACAAATATGTCTCGGAGTATTTTATTAAAAGTTAAAATATGAATAAATTCGAACGAAACATAAACGCGATGATCAAAATAGTACAAAAATTTCGTTAGAATATTAATATTTGAATACGATAAAAATATTCATCGAATCGTCTCGGAAAATAAATAAAATTTAAATATAAATGACTCACCTTTTTAAAGTAATAATATTATAAAAAGATAAAAACAAAATAACGCACAAAACAGTTATAAACGTACTAAAAATAAAATATAATTTTATTAACAGGACAACCCTATAAAAAGCATACCGAGAAGTATTCTTAATTCGTCCGTAAAATTAAACATGTTCAAAAGAAAATTGTAGAACACGTTTTAAAAAAACGCGTAGAATTAATAATAATAATAATAATGATACTTGTAACGGCCGCGCGAACGGACAAACTTTTGATAAGGAGTGACTGTGATAATAACTTGAACGAAAAACAGTACACGACGTTATCCGTGAGACAAAAAAAACGACTTCCCCCGTGTAAAAACCAGAGAGGGGTTTCACACTAAACCGGAACCCCGGCTAATAATCGTTACCTCCTATAAAGAAATTCTTTTTTTTAACGCGTTATCTAACAAAGCTAAATATCCCTAAAGGTGACTTTTCGAACCGGTTGTTAATAACGGAGAAAAGCATCGAGAAAATCAATCGAAAATATGTTTACATGTCGTTATTTATAATAAAAAATCGATGATAAAAATTCAGGGTTACACAATTTTTTTCTTCGATATATTAGAAATTCGCAAAAATATATCTGGACTAGTTAAATTGAAGCTACTAGAATCTCTGAATTAATTTTGAAAAAATTATCTTTAAATAAAAGCAGTTATCCAAATTACTTAAATCAACCTAAATTATAATACGTGTCGAACGAAAATAAAAAAATTTAAAACGATTTTTTTTTGTTAATTATTTATATTTAATAAAAACACACTCGACTAGTTTCGCTACTTACATTGTCGAGGTATAATATTTTGTTTTTAGTTTGTGGAATGTAGTGATTTTTTATTACTTTAATTACAAAAATTAGTTAAAATTACTAAAACTTTATTTTCTCGAAATTCACAAAGCTTTTCGGCAACTTAAAAAAAAACTTTTTTTGTGTTTTAATTTTTGAATCTTTATTTTTATCTAAATTTAAATATCTCTTGATAATGGCGTAATTGTCGAGAAGCTTTGCGAATCTCAAGAAAATAAAGTTTTAGTGATTTTAACTAATTTTTGTAATTAAAGTATATTTTGTTTGATGATGATATCCAGAGAAATTGGTTTTGATACTTTAAACAGAGAAACTAGTTCATCGTGTTTTCAAATATAAACATAAAACATGTTTTTGTTTATTTCTGTTAACTTCAGTCGCTTTAAAAGCAGCAGGGACATCCTGAAAGACTAGCGTAATTAAAAAAAAAAAGAGTATTCGAACGGGAATTAAAACAGTTCAATAATAGTAGGTAACGTGAAGGGGGCAAATTAATAGCGAAAATAATAAAATGCAAAAAAGGAAACATACGTGCGTAAAAAGATGTAATTTTTTCGAAGAAAACAAAACAAAAAGAAACAAATGAAAAAGTCACCTCAAAAATTATTCGAACAAATATGTACAAAAAGTATTCAAAGTTATTGTATAAAAAAATAGAGTATGTACGCAACAATAGCCTGCAGATGGCGTGGAGGAAATTAGGTTGCGAATCGTCTGAGAAGGGAGTAAATTCCATTCCTCCGGTAACGCAGTTTGCAGGTCCGCAGCATTCGAAATACGGCATTTTCAAATTTTTTGATCGAGGGCATTCCATAAATTTTCAATCGGGTCGACGTCAGAGCTCTGTGGTGGTGTATTGACGAAGGAAGTTACGCAGTAACCATTCTCTCGTTATTATCCTGCTGAAACCGAAACGAGTCTTCTAGACCGAGCTTTGTTGCGCTGGACTTCAAATTACGGCGCAATATGTACTTTTCAGCATTCATAATACCATCAATGAATTGGAGATTACCTTCTCCATTAGCTGCCATATATCCCCAAATCTTCATATTTCCTCCACCATGCTGCTTCACGGTTGATCGTAAATTCGAAGAATCTGGTTCTGTATATTCCTCTTTCGCCACACATATTTCCTCCTATCGGAACCAAAAATACTAAATCTACTCTCATCCGAAAATATCGCAGTTTCCTAAAATTCCACAGGCTCGGTGACGTATTTTTTTCCGAATGTGAGTCGTTTTTTCGATTTTGTTCGCTGATAGAAGGCTTTTTCCGGGGAATCCGCACATAAATCTACGCTATATGCAGTATATTTCGAACGTTTTGAGTATGAACCACCTTTCCAAAAGCTATAGCGACATGTTTTGTTAGTTCTGGAGCATTTGTAAATGAATTATTTTGGAATAATCTGACGATATCTCGCGATTCTCGGCAACGTAACGCACGTCCTTTCGCGGTCCGGTTTCAAAATTTCCCGTCAATTTATATCTTTGTAACAAATCGCATACTCCGCTAATTGATCTTTTCATCAACTTTACAATTTCGCGAATGGTTTTTCTCGATTCACGTGAACAATACGCGCGCGCACTTCGACTGATATTTCACTTATTTTGGGGGGCCATTTTTTATACTTCTAATGACGCCTTTTCTGGTTAACGCGTACAATTCACACCTCTCATATTCTATTTTCAGTTACAATGGACTATTACGTAAAATTTTTACATATTACCCATGACTCATTCAACTGCAGACGTAGCTGACGAGTGTTCGATTACTTTTTCGACGGGGTTTTTCACCTTTCTTGTCATTTAAACGCTACTTCTTATCGCTTCTTGTTGATCTCTATTGAAATAAGCACTTCAGCGTATTCCTAACTTACTACATTAGTCATGCCATTTTAATTACCAAATTTAAACTCATTTTCTACGTTTTTGTTCGTGTTCGAATACTTTTTTGACCCATTATATTTATATATATATATATTAATTTTTTATATAATGTGGAATGTAGTGATTTTTTATAAAAAATCAATTGAAAATTAGTTAAATCACTAATATTTATTTTCTTAAGGAAAACACAAAGCTTTTCGGCATTTACGCCATTATCAAGTGAAAAATTTAAAAAATCATAATTTTAAAAATATAAATTAAATATAATTACTTAAAAATATGTGATGGTAATTGTGAAAATATGATCCAAAAATGATGTCTGCTTCTGTTGGTCTATTTTTTTGATTTGTTGAAATTTAATATCAATATATTTGTTTATTAATTTAGTTTTTTTATATTAATTTTTTCTTCAATATTATTTTCCTGATTCTGTAAAAGTTGTATACTGTTGGAATTTTAAATTTTTCATTTACTATTGCGATGTATGATGTCCAAACGTAAAATATAAAATATAAAAATATACAACCACAAAAATTTTTTTTAAAAACACAATTTTACAAATAAAATGAAAATAAATATTAAAAATCTGTAAATTAATAAATAAATATATTGATACTAAATTTCAACAAATCAAAAAAATAGACCGACAGAAGCAGACATCATTTTTGGATCATATTTTCACAATTACCATCACATATTTTTAAGTAATTATATTTAATTTATAAAATTATGATTTTTTAAATTTTTCACTTGATAATGGCGTAAATGCCGAAAAGCTTTGTGTTTTCCTTAAGAAAATAAATATTAGTGATTTAACTAATTTTCAATTGATTTTTTATATATATATATATAGTACTCTCTTGATTATCCGTTTCACGAATTGTCCGCGGTCTTTCTAGGATGGATTTTTTGTTCTAGAAAAAAGAAACACGAAAGAAAAAACGTTTGTTTACTCAACTGTACCAGTCATCGTTACCGGAAGTATGTATGAGCCACAACTCTCAGAACCGCATTCTCACAACTTTTTATAGTGTAAAATTTCGTATTAAACGGTTTTTATAGTCGTCTTTTTTTGTTTTCTTTGTATAATTACTATATCGATATTATTCTTCGTATTATTTTAATTTGGGATAGATGTATTTTTTTCATAATTACCGAGCGAAACGAGTTATAAAAAACGAATAACCAACATTTTAGACACACGTACGAAACACAATTCATTTAAACTGACTGACTTAATGAAAAAAAAAAAAAGGTTCAAGATGGAAATAATCTTCACAGTTTGTGCAATGATTATGACAGCATTTATGATATGATGATATAAATACTGTTTAGAAATCAGTTAAACAATCTATGCGAGTAAAGTCCTGGAGGAAAGTTTTACCTAACGTGGAAAATACTTTACAAGAATCTACTAAAAAAAAAAAAAGAAGAAGAAGTTTCTATTTGTGATTTAGCTAATTTAGCGAAATCCGTTATAGGAGGAAATGACGTGGACGAAGCAAACATTGTTAAGTGGATTAATTACGATGTCAACGATAACATCTTACTGACAAACAAATTGTTGATAGAGCATCAGGTATGGTTTTGGAGGAGATTGAGGAAGAGGAAAAGGCGAAGAAGCAAGTAAGCCATGACGAGCTCTAACTCGGTATCTGGAGGAAAAATACGATGTATCGCTCTGTGATAAAATGACACAAAAAAAAATTCAATCCTAAGTAAAGAAGAGGTGTTTGGTTTCGAAGAAACAAAAACTTAGGTAACTTTTAAAATCTTCTTTACTTTATGAATTACATAATATGTCATATTTATATATTATAAATAAAACTCTTTGCGTTGATTTGAATTGTTTTGTTGACCTTGTGAAAATGTTGCGGATTATCCGCGATTGTTACGCAACCCATATATATATATATATATATATATATATATATATATATATATATATATATATATATATATATATATATATATAAGATGTTGGGCAATCCAAAACAAACAGGGATGTATTAAAACAGAAAAACTGGATATAGCAGAAGTCTGGAGGCAATACTGTCAGTAACTATACGATAATACATATACAGAGGAACCAATAATACCAAATCCGTTATCCGAGCATGAACCGAATATACTTAAATCAGAAGTAGAAGAGGCCGTAAAATATTTAAAATTAAATAAAGCTACAGGTTGCGATGGAATACTGGCGGAAATAATTAAACAAATGGGTACTACAGGAATTAAGAAAATACACGAAATGTGTGAAGAAATTTGGCGAACGGGAAATTGGCCACAAGCATGGTGTAAGACGGTCTACATACCTCTATTTAAGAAAGGACAAGTTACAAAAATTACAGAACTATTTCATTAATACCGCACACCAGTAAAATAATGCTCCGAATTCTAAATAATCGATTAGCGGAATTCTCATCCAGGCAGATTCCAGATGAGCAAGCAGGATTTGTAAAGGGAAAAGGAACACGAGAACAAATTTTAAACATAAGACTGTAGTTTGAAAAAACCAGAGAACATAATATTCCGTTAGTGTTATGCTTTGTTGATTATTCAAAGGCATAATGTTCGTTGGGAAAAATTGTGGCCTGCACTTATTGAAATGGGAATACCAAGGCATGTAGTGTATTTAATAAATCAACTATACGAACATAATATAAACACGGTACGTATTGAAGGCCATATAGAATCAAAAGAATTTAAGACAGAAAAAGGTGTAAGACAAGGATGCGTCTTATCAACGGTACTTTTCAATCTATACGATGAATATATTATGAGACAGGTTTTGAACGGTTGCAGCGTTGGTGTTTCCATTGGTGGAAGAATCATTAATAACCTACGCTTTGCAGATGATACAACGCTTATAACCAGCTCAATTGATGACATGAGAATATTACTCGACCGACTAAATAAGATAAGTGCCAAGTATGGATTAAATATAAATAAAGATAAAACAAAAGTAATGGTGGTTGATCTGGGAAACTTAATACCGGAGGATGAAACACAAATCGATGGTTACGAAACATTACACAAGTATATATATTTGGGATCCCTTATTGATGATAAAGGCACTTCAACGGATGAAATAAAAAGACGGATCCAGTTGGCTCGAAGTGCCATGAGCAAATTAAACAGAATATGGCGCGACGCATCAATTACAAATGCGGTAAAAAAGAAATTAGTGCAGTGTTTGGTATTTTCTGTATTCACATATACGGCGGAAACATGGACGCTGAAAGCCAAAGATAGATATCGATAATTTCTAAATGTGGATTTGGAGGCGTATGTTACGAATACCCTGGACAGCGAAGCAAACAAACGTTTCTATATTACGCAAGCTCAACATTAAGCGTAGATTGTCCAGCGATGTTCTTTTCAGAATATTACGATTTTTCGGACATATCACGCAAAGCGATGACTCCATGCAACGATTAGTAATTGAAGGGAAAATACAAGGAACGCGTCCTCCTGGTAGATTACACATCAAATGGACAGACACGATCACAAAAGCGCTTGCAAAGTCAATGGCTGATTGTAAACGGAAGGCTGCAAACCGGATACAATGAAGAAGAAAAATTAAAGAGGCTGTAGCATGAAAATGGTCACGACATCCCTTAGGGGGATTACGAGTGAAGATGATGATGATATATATACATGTGCAATACAACCAATTTATGCGACAATTCCTTCAGAAGTCAGAGTGAAACATAATTGTTATATGGAGGGCATTTTTTCAAAGCGTAACAAGATCCGGCATTTATTACTTATAAAGGCTCTGGTTATTGGACCAAATTACATCACTCGTGTTTTTCTCTTAGAGCACTACATTTATAATTAGCACTTATTTAAACTTCAAGCTTGCGGTACTCTCACGCATATAGAAAAAGAAAGAAATATTTTTTAATTAATGTCGTGTTATATATCTATTATTAATAGTAAATGATCGATACACAAGTAGTAAAAAACCTCCATATATTATATTTTTGGAAATATCCGGATAAGACTTGAGCTTTGTTCTGTACATAAAATTGTAAAATTGTATTTTATTACTAATGTAATATAAACCATCAATTGTTGATCTCTTTTTTTCACGGAACCCGAACTGACGAGATGTTAATAATTCTCGCTGCTCGATGAACCACAGCAGTTTTCGCTTTACCATTTTTCCATTAATTTACATAAATCATTTGTACCTGCGATTTTTAATTAATCCTTTTTTTTTTTTTTTTTAATACTTTGAAAATTATTTCCAATTTACATTCGTGACTTCGAATCGTTGACCTTAGTGTCGATATAATTCCTCTCTTCTTTACCAAATTACTTTTCCCCAATCTATTACTTAGCTGATGCTGTTATCGCGTTGAGTGTTATTCGAAATATATTTATAACTTCCACCATCGTAAGCTTTATTTCATTCGAAAATATAATTTTGTAATTTGTTCTCTTTTACGTATTCGTTGATTTAAACATAAAAGAAGGTTGTAAAAATTTTAAATACGAATTTCGTCATTGACTCGCAGCAAGTTTCGATTTCTAAATGAAACGCCATTAAAAGTCCATTTCGTATTTTTCATTTTACTTATTAAATTTTATATTTCAAATTGTAATTAAAAAATTACACGCAACGAAGCAGAACTAAAATTACGTATTCATTAATTAATCGCACGAAAGTAATAAATTCAAATTTTAAAATATTTGTTTCTTCCGCAACTCCAGATTTTACCAAAGGAAAAGAAATAGTTGAAAACTCCAATCGTGCGTAGTTTTTTTTTATTCTGACGATAAAGATTAACACAATAAACGTGATATATATATATATATATATATATATATATTTGTATGTACACACATCATCTATATAGGTAGATAGATATACTAATTTATTATGTACGTCCAAAAAACTATTTAATAAAAGAATAAGCCGATGCATGCTATCATACAACAACGCAAAACAAAATTATTTATTTCTCGCATATATAAAAAAAACTGAAATCAATATAATAAGGTCAAAAGAAGCACGAGTAAAATTCGTGTCCATATCACAAGGTCATACATATATATATATATATTCATTCACTCCATTTCCGCGTGACATTGAAATCTTTCCTCATATTAGATAAATTGCGAGTATGTAAATACAAATAAAAGTCAACGACGAAGTAATATACAATAATTTATAAACTCGTGGGGGGGTCACCATACCGAAGCAATTTCAATGTATTAAAATAAGTATTTACAATAAAATATAAATTAGTTAACGTGTAAAAATTATAATATTAAACATAGTATTAGAAACTGTAAATTCCGTCTAGTTATATCGTCAATAACGGCGAATTTAGAAATATGGTAAATGTTCTATAGAATAAACGTAAAATTCGATAAATTAATGATAAAATAAAACACTGAATATTACGAGAATTGGTACGAGAAAATTCACCACTGTTTAAAAGAACGCGCAACGACAGATTGTTGGTAGTAGTGCAAAAATGGAAAAAAATCAATATATACAAAAAAAACTTTGACAATATAAAAAACGGAATAAATAAATATACGCCAAATGAATACACAAAAAATGTTATTAATAAAAACTTATTATACAAACGATTTTAAACAGTATGTTCGCCGCTCTTATTATACCCGAGACCCAAAACACTTATTTGAATTAACACAGTCAAATATAATTTTGAATGTTTGACAATGTAAAAAATCATTTTATTATAATGGATCAAACTAATTAAATTAAATTAAATATATAGGATAAGTAAGGATTTTATTGTTTTTTTAATAACTCGAAAACTACTCGACGACCAAAATTTTTAAATGAAATTTTATTTAAAAATAGGGAAACAAGATAAATCATTTGTGAATACAATATCGTTCAAATATGATCGTCATTTGCAACGATACATTCATTTGGTCTTTTATAAAACATTTTCGAAGACTTTTTCGAGCATACGTCGCTGAATAATTTACTGTAATTCAGATTGCGGTACTTTATTATTTCTTTATTTTCTCATTTCGGAGATGTCCGGGCATCCTTATATTCGCCTCTGGTATTTCCTAAACTTTTTTTTTTTTTTTTTTTTTTATTCGCGACCCAATTTTATATATAGACTATGGTTTAAAAAAAGAAATTAAATCAGGACAAAAATTCCTAAATAGAAATGCGGATTATTAAGCGAATTCGTTATAAGATTATTTTGTAAATAACTCATCTTCTTCCAATTTGTTATTTTCTGTAATATCGCGCATCTAAATTAATTATTTTTCTTTTTACATTCTATTATTTTGTTTTTTCTTTTTATATTTTTATAAATTGCGCGTGTTTTTATATTTTAATTTTTTATGTCTACTTAATAATGGCTAAACAGCCGAAAAGATTTTCGTTGTTTTTTTATATATAAAAATTTGTCGACTTTACTACTTTTTTATTGTTTAATTTTTAAACATCACTACGTAGCACACTGTTCGAGATAATTTATTCTATCACTTTATCTCAGTAGCGTGTAAACATAATTCGGTAATCGTACTATAAATAGTAATAACAACAATAATATTAATTTCATATACGGCCAGAAATAATTTTTTATTTATCGGGGTTTCAATATAGCAGCGCTATCTACTGAGATCAATCGTGAACTACGTTTATTTCAGTTCAAGACACAAATAGGTGTATATTTACGCGCAATTGTCCATTTGATTTAAGTAAAAATTTATTTTATTCGCGATTTATGTTAAAATCTCAAAATTATTTCTTACAAATTTATCAAATTTTTGTAATTTAAAAAAAAAAACAAACACGTTAATATATTATTTTATAGGCGAATAATATCGCGAAATCGACGCTTTATTATATGAAAATCGTATCAACATTTTGACTAAATACTGAAAATAAAATTGAAAACATAATCGCTATCCGTGATTTTATATAACTACATAAAATTAAGTAATAATAATGGGACAATAACTGACCTTATCTCATTCTCATATCAGTTTCCTTTCAACTCGGGAAAGATTAGTATCGTTGAAAAAAGTAACAATAATAATATAATACCGAATCTCTTTGAAGTATTGAACGGTCTCTACATTCGCCGGTATAATATCGTCGACACTTGTAAAAGCTCTGTCGACTTGTTCGATTTTTACTAATCGTTCGACAAGGTCTCATTAGTTTACGAATAGCATATAAAAACGATAGTCTAAGGATGCAGTTAAAAAATATAGCATATGAAATATATCTCGAAAAACTTCATATCTTGGGACGCCACGAACAAAGTATATAGTCAACGATACCAAAAGGTATTTACTAAATTACAATCGAGCATACATATCGGATCATCGATAAAATGCTTACGTTTATTTTCCTGAAAAATCTCATTCAACTAATGAAATTCCGTCGTGACGTCTTACTGATTACCGGAAGAAAAAACGTGAACTTGAAAGATAAGATAATGTCGCAGTACAATTATGTAGATTTTATTTGATATCACCCTCGATCTGTTTATCAGTCGGGACACATGTTGGACGAATATATATTATTATAGTTTAGTTTTTTTATTACGACAATAATAATAATAATAATAATAATAATAATAATAATAATAGCAATAATAAAATATTATGGATAAGTATTTATCGTTCTTCGATAATAACACTATAACGTTTAATAATTAATAATTTAACTTATAATTAAAATATACGATTTATTCGAGAAATAAATCAGTCATTCAAGTGATTAATCATAGAACCGCAATAATACTTTTTCATCCTGACTTGAATCGAAACATAATTTGTGCTTCAATCGATCATAATGGCAACGCGTTGATCCCATTCTGACTCTCGGTCACAGATAATCTCTTTTCCGAGGTATAAAATAACCTTCCGCCAGTATAATAAGTTGCGGAAATATTTTTAAATAGGTAAAGCAATATTTACATTCGAATAGATATCGTAAAGATTAACCCTTTTAGTCATGACGTCCTCCGCTATACGATAGAGGAAATTTTAACGCAAACAAAATTTTTTTATTTTCTGGTTAATGTGAAACGTTTAAATTTAAAAAATATTTATATAAATACATAGAAAATTATCTACAGTTCAACTAAGAAGCTATATATAAAAACCTGTATACAATTTTTATAATTTTGTACGACTGAAATGGTTGCGCTAATGTTATGTAGAGTAAATATCTACAGTCAACTATCGTTTCATATAGTAAATGAATAGCCATATTACACTTCTAAGTTATCTGGATACTTTTCGACTAAATTTATTTTCTCAGATATATTTTCGAGAAAATTAAAACTATTTTCAAGTTGTTAGTATACATTTTTACGCTTTAATAATTGTACGATATGTACATCCTGAATGAGAGTAATAAATGTTAAATTGTCTCGCCCGCAATAAAGATTTCTTTCGCGTTTTTTTCATGATCTGATCAAACTTTCCAATGGACGTAATATAATTCGCAACTATAAAAAACAATTTTTTGCTTTTTCTTCCTAGTAATAAAATTCCTCATATTTGTTTTTCTTTTTTTTAATATTTCGAGAGAATTATAGAATGTAATCGATTCGAATTAAAAATCCGTCATCCTTTTCTGAATTGTACTGACCTAGATCCGAGGTGGTCTAAGCCGACATCTTCCGCTGACTATCGTTATTAATATTTTTCGACGGTTATTTATTGTGTTATTATTAACGAAGCTCAAACTAACGACTAGTTAATATTTACACCCTACATAACCCATTTAAAATTCATGTCTAGAGACAACTATATAAAAAACGAAAAAAATGTTAAGCTTTTAAAATATGTATTATTCTTTAACGGTAACAAAATCATACACCAACGAACACATACGCGTATCAACTTTAACGAAATTAAAGTGAGAAAAACGCAGATTGAATCTTTCAAATTCAGATCCGATATCGGGCTTATTAATATTCCGTCGCAAAAATGTTCTACTTCTTTCCGACATTAACCGATTATCTCGTTCTCCGTTTACATTATCGATATATATATATATATTTATCTTATCTTTTCCATTCTTTATGTAAGTTTATTTTATAAGAGCGATCTTATCATTCGTTAATAATTTATTTATATCGTTCTATATGTTATTTTGCGTGCGATTTAAACCGGTAAACGTTTACGTAATTAATTATGTACCGATAATTCTCTTTTAGCAAATATTTAGCATTGCTACGTTCATTTTTTAAAATGCTCAAATACGTGTTCTAACTATTAATAATCGATGTTACAAAGTGATGGCGCACCTAGTATTTGTATCTGCGATCAGCTGAAACATCCACCCACCTCCAAAAAAAAATTCAAAAATTCGTCATAAAAATGAATAAACTATACACAGCCGAATGTGTGTAACAAAATTCGACAGGGAAAAACAAAGTAAAAACGATCACGAGCAACAAGGAAACAATTAATAATAAAAAAAGCACTGGACATATTCGAATGTCGAATGGTCCAACCAAGGGACATTTTTTTCTTTGTGTTGCACAGCCAGCTGGATTTTCAATGTCATTAGCAGGATAGAATGTAACGAATATTTTCTAACAGTACTTTTTGCAATATAGGCTGTTTCGCACGCTCTTCCGGATGAGGTTTTATTAGCTCTTTCAAATATTCTCTTCTGTTTCAACTATCACTTTAGGCTGCGTAATTGTTCGGAGCTTACAAGTTACGCGCCTTCTTGATATGCATTTTATACTTTTCGAAGCCCTCTGGAGGTCTTAATCCCGCGGTAATACTCCCTACTGTGGGTGCGCCATTGATGTTACCATTTTTTCATTTTTGGACGTGTACTATTGCAAATATATATATATATATATATATATAAAATATATATTAAAAGTGGATTTATAAAATAGCTCTTAGTAAAAAAATCATAGAAGAATGGGACCTAATTTAGAAAAATTTACCGTTTAAACCGGTCATTTTTTTACGAACGTAAACTTTTTCTTAAAAAAAATTTATCGTCGTTAACGTTTAAAATACGGTCAACAATTTTATTTTATTCGTCATTTTTTCGATATTTCAAAAGACTGCGCTATTAAAAATTATTTAACAAACGACCGATAGGATACGGTAAAATAAAATCGTACGCAGCGTACCTTCTAGCGAATCTCGAACGTCTTTTCAGGGCTTTCCGGTTCGGATTATCGCGATCGTCGTCCGAAAAAACGTTACCATCTTCCGATCCGCCGTTACTAGACATCATCGTCGACGATGTTGTAATAACGCGGAACAAACCATAATACAAGCGGACGTTAAATCGTCTTATTAATCCGACACTGGTCGTACAATTCTTAACGTTAACGAAATTGGTTATTATAGTAGTAGTCGTCGTGGTCGTTGTAGAAATACCTCTATCAAACGACTTGTTGGCGCAGCGGCAATAGTCGTCATCGGACCCGTATAACCAAGGCCGACAGCGGCAAATTAACCTAACTCGCCGAAAAATTGCCATACAAATACCGTATAAAACGAAAAATTAAAATCCCCCCCAAAACACACAAACGCACGCTCGCGCGTGTTTCCTCGATAATAATGATGACGAATATATATACCGGCTAATTTATTATTATTATTATTATTTTTTTTAAATAACAACGAAATCATTTCGATTTGATAATGGCGTTCGACGCATTTTGCCGGAAACGTACGACTGGAAAAAAATGATTTCAACGGGGAAACGATAGAACGCGCGCGGGTATATAAAAATTATTAGGCGAAAGAAAACCGGCTCCGGAAAAATAAGAATGCCGATACGATGACGACAATTATAAATTAAAACAACCGCGATTATTCGTAGATAATGTAATAATAATAATAATAATCATAATAATAATAATCATAATAATATTATTAATCGATTATTTGTGATATTTTTAAAAACTTCATCGGGTGACGATCTACTTTGATAAACCGCACTAATCGAACCACTTCATTTACGAACTATCAATACACTGCCACTAATTTGTTTTTCAAACGCCTATAATCTATAAATTACTACGTTAATACGTGTACCCCGTTCCATAATTTATCGGATAAGAGCACGTCACAGCACATGCACTACTTACACAATACATACTATCAATATTATATATACATATTATGCATTTTGTTCATGTACGTATACACAATTTCACTTCATACGTATAGACGTATATATATATATATATATATATATATATATAGGATGAACTAAATTTTAATTAAAAAACAGTAATATTCGCAGTATAAAAATAACGAATTATGTACGTAATTAAACTTTAACGACGATTTTCAGACACCATCTTCTAAGTCATGAAATAAATTAACCATTACAAATCGCAATAATAATAATAATAGCAGTAGTAAAACTTAGTTCTAATTATAAATAACTTATCCATAGCACATCTAGTAGAAAGTGAAAAATATCTAGTACATAGAAACATCCAGAGTACCGACTGTAAACTTTGGCTCGTTACAACTAGTTTGTTTACAATTAGAAATGACTTCATTTCTCAATCTTTCGAAGATTGGTGGTGAATATGCAGTTTACTTTCAGGTTTCTGGTTTTCGCCTTTTCTTTCAATTCCTGGTATGTATGTACTTTTGCGTCTTCCATTATCTGAGTGACGTACTTTTGTCTTTTGGTCTTGATCTTCTTCTATTTTCGATTATTAAATATTTGTTATTTCTTATAGTGTGTCCTATCCAGCTGCATCTTCTTTCTCTTATATACTTCATTAAGCATCGCTTTAATAGTCTTAAGCACATCTATATTCTTTGCTTTATCTGTCCATTTAACTTTTTGCATTTTTCGAACGCTTCTAATTGCTTTTGTCTACGTTTGCTTATAACCCATGTTGACTATATTGTTATAATTGATTTTATTATTATTAACATTATTTTTAATGATTATTTTATAATCCGAGAACGCCCGTAAATGCCGGAAATCTTTTTTAAAGTTTAATTACCTATATATAGTGATTTATACTTCGAATTGTATTGTTTTTACGTATACACACATACATACATACATATATATATATATATAAATGTAGTTTTTAAAAATGTTTCATCATCATATAACTCATCAAAATTTCATGAATCCGGTAGCATCTCCTAGTATTTTTATTGTTTTTCTGTTCTTTGTCCAAAATAATGCTAGTCATTGTCAATTCTCTTACTGATATTTTTCTAAGAAACATCTCAGCAAAATTCATTACATTGTCCATTAACAATGCTGAGAAAAAACTGAAATGCGCGGCAAATTGAAAATGACTTCATAGTCGAAAAGCTTCGCGTTTATATAATAAAACATTTTTTAGCGATTAACTTCGATTTTATTTTGTTTTGTTAAATTCATAAAATCACTGCTCTCCAATACATCAGCATTAAGAATACTTGGAGTTTCGATTTTAATTACAGAATGATAAAATACAAATCGCTAGTTGAAAGCGCTGTATCTTTACTGCTGTTCCGTGTATATCCAACGGTTAACAATAACAATTTTCACAAAAAAAAAATAATAATTACAAAGGAAATTTCTAATTAACGCATGCAGATGATATAAAACTATCTCATATAGCACGTTAATCGCTATTTGTGGTGTACTACCACTCGACTTACTAATGAAATGCAGAGCTGTCATATTTGCAATAAAGAATAATGAATTTCAGTTTGTTAATTAAAGAACTAAGATATTTATTGCTAATAATACAAAAAACCGTTTCCTTAGCCTCTGCAGCATCCTATAACAAACGAATTAAAAACTGTTTAAAAAATTATTACAGTACAATTTGGCAGTCGAAATGGGGAAAAAGATACAGTTGAGCGATATACTTTTGAAATGATCCCTAACTTTTTAGATAGACATAACTTTAAATTTTCACCGGATTTTTATACGACCCAACTATTAACAGGACATGGGAAAGTTGCCGCGTACTTATGTCGTTTTGACTTAAGCAAATATGATAAATGCTCCTGCGGGCTGAAGGAAACTGTAGAACATATTATTTTCGAATGTCCAAACTACAAAACCATGAGACACTTCAATAAGCGTCTTAGATTCTAATCAGTAGGTAAGAATGCTGATGATACTTCTGGATTAGGATGGTGAGTTTTTTTTTCATATCAGTAATCCCAGTCTGCGATGACTTTAACTCATTTCATTCTTATATATCGGTGTGGCATTCATCGTAGGGAGAAATTTATTTGTAAATCGTTCGAATAATTTGTCTGCCCCATACTTCGGCTCATCACCGTAGTTGAATTTCGTACAGCCGCATTAGCCCGTACAATAGTCTGATAAATAAGACTTTTGTTCTGTAGCTTCAGTTTGGAATGTCGCTCGTTGATCCAATATTTTTTTGCGTACTTTTTTTTTCTGATGTAGTGAGCTTCTAAATCGATATGAGTCCTAGATGTAGTTCCAAGTATTTTCTGGAACTAGCGACTGGTATCTTCTGATTATTTATGAGCATAGTAGTTAAAAGTAAAATAGGTTTAAAATTTTGTTTTACGTGTTGATAAATTGAAAAACAATCGTGAACGAGGTGTTTTAAGTACTTAAAGTAATTTTAAATGTGGTGTTATCTCAACAAATTAAATTAATTTTGAAACGATCGCGATCAATGGGGAAAATGGGAAAACCTTTTAATAAAGTAAAAATTTTATAAATATATTTTAAAGAGGAAAATCGAATTTTGTTCGCGAAATCGTTTATGGTATATTTTAAATCTGTTCTCAGCGTACATTTTGAATACGTCGAGAAACTTATTAGCGGCCAATGATGACGTCAACGAAATTGAATTCGGTAAATGCCGTGTTTAACATCTGCATTCTTTTTTAAACGCGCGATATTACTACGTTGAATTATTCAGCGAAGTAAAATCCGGAGACACGCGATGGTCATTATTTGTCTACATCGATTTTCCTTAAATAATTAATTTCGAAATATGTGTGTCAACTTCGATCCATTTTCATACCGTATTTTAAGACGGTATATTTTAATTAAATCGAAAAATTTACATTTTAGTTCGACGGTAAAATTTAACAGACTTTTACATCCCTAAAATTATAATAGTGCAAAAGTGCCGAAAAAAATGTGTTAAAAGCATATCTAGTAAACATTATATTATAGAGTCACGCGCGTGTATTACCCCCCCAAAATTTGAAAATATTTTTCAAAAATTTAATTTGTACCGAAAAATGTAAAAACATATCTCGTAAAATAAGTGCACATGCCGCCGAAGTACTAAATATCTTTATAAAAAATTTTTTAAAACATAATTTCCTTTTGTAATGTTTTGTTTTACAGAAGAATGATGACAGAAACTAACTAGCGGAATACAAAAATATCTACAATAATACAGAAAAAATAATGATAGACGGGGAAAATGTAGAGAAAGTTTCAAACTTGAAATATCTCGAAAAAAAGAACTCCAATGCGAAGATCAGACGTAGAATAGAGATAGCGAGTAAAACGTTCGAACAATATTAAAATGTACTGCCTAGTAATGGCATCGATTTAAAGTTAAAGCTGTTCTAGGCAGATGTTACATCGCGTTAACGTTGTTGTGAGGAGTAGAAAATTGTACGTTCGAAATGTCAGCACATAGACGTTTAGTGAAGGTGAGTTGGACGGAGAAAATAAGTAACAACAAAATAATAGAAAATGGAATTGAAAGTGATCATAAAAAAAACAAAAAAAGTCTTGTCGGAAAACAAATATTGCTGTAGCTGATACTGTAGGAAAAAATATAAGAAAAACGAAGCCGCCTTCATGTAGGACATTAAAGACTAGACAGGTATTAATGGAATCAAAAGACTATATGGCCAGAGTTCGATATGTGTGAGACAGTTTGGTAGCCACATCTGCTGAATGGAAGTCGCAAGAAGAGAGAAAATAATATGTATTTCACCAATGCCAACATTCTTTGTATCCCTATGTATACGTAGGGTTTTAGGCGTGTAGTTACTATCCCTCCGCTCTTTTCCCATTTATTTCAGGAATTTTTAAAACGCATTTACTTCGTTTTAAGTATTTAATAAATGACACACACACACACATATATATATGTGTGTGTTAGTCTTCTACGCATTCACATTCGATTGAGTTGAAACTTTCTGCAGTTTTTGCTGTCACAAGGCAAATATTTCTGACGTATCATAGGATAACGGCCTGCGACTTGTACATATTTTTCTTAAATAAGACAAAAATTACTGGGCACGAGGAAATGTTTTTTATTTTGCAGTAACGTGTGTTTTTTAATATTACTGTTGATCGTTTTGAAGTAAATCCATATCTGGAGATGGCTTTTAAATGAACCAAAATGTATTTCAGCCGGCTGAGCTAATACACTATTACATATTTAGTTCTAATTAATGTTTTCGGCATACGGATGACAGATCATTTTAACATTCACGTTATGAAGAAAACATGTTCTATGATTTTATAAAAATATCGTTATATTAATGATTTAACTAGATTTTGTAGTAGACATTATTTTGTGCATTCAAAAAGAATCTGAGTTCAGATATTTTGCAGCGGAAAAACCGGGGCAGGGACAACCGCGTGGTATCAGAGGAAATTGTAATGCAGAAAACGATTTAGAGCCCGAATCAAACTTATTAACCTAACCACCTGAGAAGTTACAAATAACGGTGCCCTCATACCCGACACCGAGTGAAATAACATATATATATATAATCTTTTATTTTGCAGGCGAAATGGCAAAAAACATTGTTTACAGTTTTGTTACTATAGAACGAAAAATCGTTGCCTATTATTAATTTTGTACATATAAATGTGTCTGCCTTGTATAGTATGTATGTACTTCTTAGAACAAATGGTAAAAAATTAAAAAAGAAATTTTGACGTTTGTTGAACATTGACTAATGCACGAAATTTTTTTATTGCACCTCAACCAAAGTTTACTGCAAGAATTTAACTATTTCTATTATTAGGCAATATTTTTAGAGTATATACATAAAACATAACCATGGAAACACACATGTGTAAATAGATAATTCGATGATAAAAGTACCTAATATCGGTATCTTACCAATTTTCAATAAATTTCTGACACTAGCAATATAACCATTTTTTTCAATATAATTTAATAAATTGAAAATAAGAATTAATCTGTACGAATATAAATTTAGAATCTTCTTACGTCATACCTTCCGATTTTAAAATTACAAGCAAACTCTGATGTAAAGTCAAAAGTCAATGAACTTAACTGCGTTAGTATAATTATCAAGGAAAATACGAATATATCTCGAATCTCGTTAAAAACGAAACGTCTCACCAATATAACTACAGCCGATAATAATACGAATTAAATTAATAAATTGTATAAAATCACTCGAACGACCGATACGCTGTAGAGTGTAGAATTATCCATCGTTTAATTTTACATATTCCACCCATCAGATATGTTATAAGGCCATCCTCGAAGTCGGATTAGATCACTTCTTACAATTAGAAATATCTAATCGAACTTAAACGTGCGCGCTAACAGATGAAGTAAATAATGAAGGAAGCTGATTTAAAAGCAGCGAGCAGTAAACGATGAAAATAATCGAGGGTGTTGGTCGACGGGAAATTCTAGGAAATAATTTTTACGAAATATTCTTAGTATATACGAAAAGAGCCATCGGTTGCATTACATAAGATAATAGTTCGCACAACTATAGTTAATATTTCAGATCAAGTAGTGACTTTCAACAATAGCAAAAACGAAACGTGGAAGTTAAAAAACACACCTACACTATGAAATTATTCGGTAAAACTCGTAAAGAAAAATCAGAACTATTTCGTTCCCGGTACGGAAAAATTACACAATTTACAGGTTTGAATTTTTTCACTCATTTAGAATGGATCGGTTGAAATTTTACTCCGATATACCGTCGAAATTAGTCGATGCAGTAAAAAAAATTAATTATTAAGCCAAAAATTTCGTCTCTGCGGTTAATAACATCCATTCAGTTCTTATTTATAAATAAAGCAAAAACCTACTGAAAAAAATTAGTTCCACCCACACACGAATTTGAAATTGCGGTGGCACGCAATTATATCGTAGACGTTAATGGGGCCATTAACTGCACAATATTTAAAACAGCCTGCATCTCTCAACACGCACGACTTAATTTATGCACACCTGTTCAATTCGTTAATTTAGGAGTGAGCGTAAACGGGTGACGTAATAACTTGAAATCTCTTTTTTTTCACATATATATATATAATAATAATAATAATAATAATAATAATAAAAAAATATTACGAAATAAATAACGTTGTAAAAAGAAATAACATTTCGGAACGTCCGTGAGATTTTACTTTAAAATCGTCCATTTGTACTCGGAGGAAGTAAAAATTGTAAATGAATGAAATCAAATATTCGATTAATTTGTCAATAAATGATAATAACAGGTAATATGAACATATATAATTTGGTTAGCGTTTATAAAAAATAAATATAGCGAAAATAAAATGCGCAGTAATAACACGACAGACATAGCAGCACGTTTAATCACTCCTCGTAATAGTCGGCATTGTCACATATATATCACAGAATAGCTGCAAACGAGAATGAACAATCGATTGGATATCGCAAACAACTTTTCTAAACAGTGTCAAATCAACCACTAATCTCTGATAATCGTTGAATAGCATTAACTAAAACGAATACGCTATCATAAAATGTAAATGTAAATGTAAAAACGCGTATATTTGACATTGTATTAAAAAGTTATAATAATATTTAATAAATGTACCGGAACAAATGCCCCTCTCCATTTATGAAAGTAACTAATAATATAAACTGGTAAATAATAAATGTACAAGATAAAAATAGTATTGATGGAAAAATCAGACAAAAAACCATCACAAATGAAAAGCGGTAATTTAAAAAATAATAAGTTTAATTATATAACGAATATGTAATATCATTTATAAGTAATGGAAATGAAAGCAAACAAATTATAATGTTATGAGAATAATACATTATGTTTAATGCGTCGATGCTTATACTTAGTATAATACTTACGTTCCCTGAAATCGTAATTCCCTATTGCTGGAAGTAAATTATTAAAAAATGTTTGCGATAGTTTGAGGATATAGTCTTTTACATATGGTATCTGCAGAGCACTATGCATATATGAAATTTTAGTGCATACGGGGGACATTGAGGATACATGTCAGACATCGATTTTGGGCTAATTGCAGTCTATTAAAACTAGCATTTGAGACTGAAGACCAAACTGGATAAGAATATGTTAAAATAGGCCTAATAACTGACTTGTAGAGTATTAGTTTATTATTAATATTTAAGTGAAATTTACGTTTGAAAATGGGGTAAATTGAACAGATTGCTCTGTTTGTCTTCAACGATGCATGGTCAATATGCTTGGAAAAGGTTAGTCTCTTGTCTAAAATGACACCAAGATTATCTGGTCACACCATTCTATATCAACGCCACTGACGTGAAGTCTGGTCAGTAAAAACGGTCTTCGACGAGTAAAGAAAATTGCTTTCGTTTTGGAAGGATTAAGGGCAATTTGCTATTTAGAAAAATACTTAATTATACGATCAACATCGCATTGTAACCTATTGCTGATAGTACTTGGTCTGTAGGAACTGCAGTACAACGCTGTGTCATCAGCGTATAAGGCAACCTCGATGTTATTTATATGCGGGAAATCATGCATGAAAAATGTAAATAAGAATGGCCCCAGCATGCTACCCTGAGGCACGCCGGCAGAACAGGATTTGCTACTTGATTTCGCATTATTTATAATGGTATAAAATGATCGATTACTTAAGTAACACAGAGCGAGTCGCATTGCTGTCATGAATATTTATACAAAACTGTCCGATGTGACATTTTCATTGAACTAAACCTAACGCATACTATATACATATTCAAAAGTAAACACCATACAGAAAGTACAAAATACGGATTAATTCAATTATTAAAATCCTAGCGTTTATCGGAGAAAATCAAATTCCAGCAATACATACACGATACGAATAAATTCCCTTACGCCGTGATAGTCCTAGTAGGTGAATGAAAAACTCCATAATAAAAAAAAAAATGGACGATACGATGCGGCAAGAATAATTTCATTCATTTCCACCGATATTTATTAGAAAAAAAATCAAATTAAGATATAAATGTTTAATTCGATTATGCGAAATAATGCACTCCATGCAGATTTACAGATCAAATGGGTCAACGAAGTAATACAGTATTTTGCTGACCAACACCATAGAAGACTTCATCATCATCATCCAAATCTAGAGGCCTTGGCACTTTTGCCCACAGATCGTGACTTAAGAAGGCTTAAACGTTTCAAACTTACTGACTGGTTTTTACTAAGTAATATACGTAACAGAGCTTAACCATTGGGTTAAACCTCTGCACATGTTGAATAATCATGAATGCTGCTTATTTATATTAAATTTTAAAAGATTGCAGAAACGAAGTAGCTGTTCTTTCTTGGAGCTCCACTAAACAAAAAAAAAAAAAAATGTGGTTAGATTCACACGTTAGATTTATTTACTGGCGATAATCGATTGTCTTACTTAAGTATAAATCCTATAATTCTTATCGCGATAATCGATATTACGTGCCATTTGTAAGATACTAGCTACTATCCTTAACTGCGAACCATATAATAATGAACAGTACGAAGTACGACATATAATTTTAAATTCGAAAGTTTCGTACATTTTTTCAACAAATAACTTAATAAACTGTTTTAAAGATTGGATAAAAGATAAATATTTACAAATCTATATTAAAGTTTATCGTGAAATATATTGTACAACAAAACTCAATTTTGCGCGATAACTTTTAATAATTCTTCTGTAGTTTTGTTTCTCGGTTCATAAAAAAGAAATATATATCAAAACGTAAAATCTATCTATGCGACGATTTAAGCTAGAGGTTAAAACGGTAGATCGGAATTAAATATTATTAATTTTAAATACTAATAACAGTAGAACAAAAATTTACTCCGAGAAATTTTAATATCAACTTATTACCGTTGAAAAATGTCACGATGATAACTGTAACTAAACACTAACTCGTGATATATAGAACGCGAACGGGATTTCATAAATAGCAAATGAACTAGGAATTTTTCTTCATCAACTATAGACTTAGCGCTTATTACAGAAGCTCATCTTACATGTGAGATTTAAACTACAAAGGTACATTCAGCTTATCATGCTGATGGTACAGCCCATGGTGAGCTATGGTGATAGATCGTTTAAACAGCTTAAAAGCTTCTCACATAATCCAAACGCGTATCGTAGCTGTAGATATTGAAACATTTACAAAAGATCCCACGGTCACCCTAACTTAACGTCACGGACAAATTCGTATACTTGAAATCGAGTATGATGCAATATTCTGAAAATTAGGGAACAAATTGCGGTGGTGACTATATGCAACGCACGGGGTTCGCGTGATTAACGAATAATTCTGAGAAAAGACTTCATAAAATGGATACGCGGGAATTCAGTAACCACAGTGTCTCCAATAATACCGACATACTGGCCCGCACACGTTAACGGGCTTGTAGATATTTTAGATTTTTTTCATCATTCACAGATTACAAAATTACAGCAGAGAATGTAAATCCGTCGCAGATCTATCATCCGATAATGCCCCTGTATTCGCGATATTAGACGTGAGTACTAAGAGGGTATACAATTGACAAAAAGCTAGCTAATAAAACTACAGATTTGAAATTGTTTCGGAAATCATCGAAAATAATACAAATCTAAATGGCTATTCAAAATTACACTAAACCACTAATCACACTTTTAAAAATTCGCAAAAAATTATTACGTTCCACTCCAAATAAGAATATTAATACAAAAAACTCGAACAGCTAGAAAAAAATAGCAGCAAACTCGTTATGCGTCCTTGAAAAAATTGTATACACAACTACAGACGAGAACTAAATAACAAAATTCGTCAGTACGAAAATGAAACTCTATCTCAGCAGCTAGATTCTATGAACACTGATAACACATCTTTAAGGGAAATGCAAAAAAATTACTGAAGCAAATATATAAGCCGCGCAATACAAAATTCTATAATAAATAGACCGAAACTGATGAAGATTAAGCGAACGAAGAACACCTAAGCACAGTATTTACTACGCATGCTAACTCTTCCAACAAACAATTCGTTATCTCAAAATCTTCATCAAAAGTGTCCTTTACTTCTAAAGTAAGTGCAAAATTCTTTGCTCCTAAACAAGTATTTGAAGGTGCTCCGAAAGTACCAATGGAAAGCTTCCGTGTTAGACGGGATCAATGGGAAAATTATCTCGCACTTACCAAGAAAATAAATAATTCCGTTATGGTACATTTTTAACGGAATACTCCGGATCGGATATTTTCCTTGGAAAAAAATCGGTGATAATTATATCCGCAAACCTGGTAAGCCGCAAACTGATGTAATCTCATATAGACCTATCAGTTTACTTAGCTCGCTATCTACAGTCCGCAAACAACTAATTCTAATATACGCCCGATTACAAACAGTAATGAAGTGATACCAAATCAGCAGTTCGGTTTTCGTGTTAAGCACTCCAGGATTCTATAGTGCTATAGACTGGTCGATCTAGAAAAAAGGAAGTATGTTCCGCCGTTTTTTTAAACGTTTTCCAAGCGCTTGATAATGGCATCCTGGACAACTTCTCAAATTGAAACAACTCTTTCCTTGTGATCTCTACATGCTACTTCAGTAATATTTGAGACTGACAACATTTGCGGTTAGGATGAACAATTCTTATGCGAAGGAAAATGCAGTCTTAGTATCACATACTTCAACATATTATGTTTACAACAGTTAGCGTGAATTTCGAAATAGAGGAAGCGCCGTAATGAAACATTTTTTTTTACGTATGAAAAAATATATATATGTAAAATTCGGTTAACTACATAACAAAAATAAAAATTATGAAATACCATATACATTCAAATCAATCATTGAACCCATATTTTCTCCATTCGCTCCTATGCTATCGTTTTTAATTGGTTGTACGTTGTTTCACGTCTTTTACTATTTGCGATATATAACTGTTCCTCGGTTCTGGTATTCCTTGTTTTCCCTTCTATGATTTTTGTTATCATTTCGTCATTTCTTATTATATGTCCCATCATTACATCATTACAGGTCTTCTTTTCTTGATGGTGTTCAATAAACTACGAGTTTCAAAACGTCTTCGTTTCTGAACTTTTCCATCCATTTTAATTTTAACATTTTCTTCCAGAACCACATTTCAATACATTTCAGTTTCTTCTGATCATTTGCATTTATTATCCAGGTTTTGCACCCGTAAAGCATTACGCTCCATACGTACGACTTGATTAACTTTTTCTTCAAATTCATATGCGTACTTTTATTAGCATCGCATATTTCTGCGTGAAAGCACTTTTTGTCAGATTGATCCTACGTTTTATGTGGTTTTTCCATTCTCTGTTATCAGACTTCCGAGATATATCGCCTCTTGTTGGTATTATTTATGATTTTGTTATTATTAAGTATAATATGTTGTCTTTGTTGCAAGTGCGCTCTTTCACATATCGCAATTTTCGTTTCATTCATTTTCATATTGTAATTTTATAAATGTCTCTTCATAATGTACAATGCTTCCTGCAGATCTGCTTCTGATTCCGCAAAAATTGCTATATCATCCGCAAACCCGATCATTGATATTGTTACTCCGTGTATTTGTACGCCAACGTTTGGTTCTTCTAATTCTTGCTTTATGAGATTTATCGACTTTTCTATATAAATATGAAACAAGAAGAGTGTGAGACAACCTTGTTGAACTCCATTATGTATTTTTACTTTACCTATATACTCTTTCCAATTCTAAATTCAGCTATTTGGTTTCCTACACATAGCTTTAATTATTCTGGTTTCTGTGTGCGGTACTCCCGTTTCTTCCAGGATATGAAACAATTTTTCCCAGCTAAACTCTCTTCGTGTAATCACGTCAGCCCCATTCTACGTTTCCAACTTAACCATGCATAATAATTTAAATGTTTCATTTGTCCAGAATATTTACATTAACCAGTATAAAAAAAACTATCTAGCAAACTCAAACACTAATCCCAATATTGCCAGCATGCACTCATTACAACTTCCGGACAATTCAGCTAGAAGACTGAGAAAGAAATGGTGTCGGGATGCTCTCCCGATTACCTACCAACCGGAATTGTCTTGCGCACTATGTTACTTTAATTCCATACTACAAAGCATTCTTTAATCATTACCGCACATATTACTCTCGTATCGCAATACTTTAACTATTATCTATACTATACCTATTCATTATTTATCGTGTCGCAATCTAATGTCTCGCTGGAGACATTAAATTGATACGTTCAATTTATCATGATCAACGTTGTTTATTGTACTTGTTACCGGTACAATGACAAAAAAAATCCGCATTAGCGAGAAAATATCACCGAATCAGCTAGGATGTCTATTACCGTACATAACTACTCGTTGTTGTTTTTTTACGTGTGACTAAACTAAATTAAAAACGAAGTTTCTAAAATTGTAAACTACGATATATTGGTACTTACAGGAATTTAAGGATTATTCATGTCGACGGAACACAGGTGAAAGCAGCCGTAAAAAATAGTGTACTTATTTTAATTTCTGACGATTTCCTAAATAACACGCAGCGTGTCATTTTCAATTCTTAAAATAGTCAATTATTACTGAAACAGGTTCTAGAATTCAGAAAATTTAAAAAAACTTAAAACACGCGAATTTATGAATATACATTTTACTTATTCAATAAATTCGTTCGGAGTATTCTGTTCTAGATTCTACAATTCAATTAGCGTTTAGATTAGTACAAAGTAATAGAAATACAAGCATATACATATTATTGTGTACATACATATACATATTATATGTGTATACGTATACATATTATGTGATACATTTATATATATATATATACCCTAATGAGCAGGTAAATTAAAATCAGTCGAAGGAAATCTTTAAATAAATGATTCGTCATACTTACCAGATAGACAATAAATCGCGAACTTCGCTAACGCTCAAATCTTCTAACAACGACTTGCGTTCTAATTGTTCCTCCACAGATATACCGCTTTCAGGTGAGGAAGACATTTCTCTATGATTATTATTTATTTTTTAATATTAAAATTATAATAATAGGCCGCAATATGAATTAAACTCTGGTCGTTTATATTCAATCGTAGATGTATAAAGATTACAATTTCCCGCCGTTTTACTTATTTCCCAGATTAACAAAAAAAAGGCGCGAAACATACGCATTCTTTATAGGTTAAAATCGCAAATAACAAAAATCCAAAAAAATTAAAAACTATATTTTACACCGAAATATATTTTTTCAAAACGAAAAAATTATTTAACGGCGATAATTTTATTTCGACGAAAAATAAGGATGGGTAAATTAACGCGTAATCACTAAGCACCTTAGTTAAACGAATAAAATCACGTCAATGATAAGTTAACTAATGTATATAAGTGCGGTTGATACGCGTCAAAACATAAATCGCTCAACAGAAATACGAAAGTGCCAGACTAACATTTTGCCTAACGACCGTCATCTTATCGCAGTAAATGAACACAAATAAATAGTTGTCGCCATTTGCAATTTCACTTTGCATTCCTTAGTTACGTCTTTCTCACTCGTACAGATAACGTACACGTATATACGATAAATAACGCTATCTCTACATCCAACTGTTTTACGTTCGAACCGTACATCGAACATTCCGGACGACTTTTTTATAAGATCACGTGCAGGAGCAACTATTTTCTCAATAATTACTCGCGCTAGAACATCAGCTCGATGATGTTTCAACCCGTGTCTTTCGACATTAAAATATATATATATATATATATATATATATATATATAATGTATGTATATGTATATATATCCAACGAAATATACATCCGTATGATAAAAAAACGATTCCTAATGTAACCATCGTGAATAATCGTGAGTGACTGGTTACAAATTTTCAGAAAATTATTTCGCCCTTATTACCACGAAGAATAAACGATTAGCGTCGGTAAATTCTACTTCGATTTTATCAGAAATTTCTAAGGAATTTAAAAATAATAACGCACACGGAAAATTTCAAGATGGAAACTGTAGTTAGACCATTAGCGCGGACCCTCTAATCAAATTAATTTAACATATAGAAAAGGCAGATAAGCCGTATTAATAATGAAAAAATAACATATCACAGATTACGAAATATTCTGCGTAAAATCATTCAATCTAAATTCCCTTTACCTCTGGTTAAACTAATATAATCCTACTTAAGTAATAGATCCTTCTGTGTTATTCATCTCTCTACTAACTCTTCTGTTAAAACCTACATACAGCAATAGATTGATATGGGCATTATATATATATAAGCATACAATTAAATTTTTATGTATACTTTATAAGTTGCCATTGCTATTATTTTAAGTCAAACGACAAATTATGAGTATAAAATCACCGCATATAATTACAAACAAGACTAACAACGTATGAAATTACTATTTCCTTACAATTACTACAGTCGTTATATTCTAGTCACACAACATAGAAGACGTTCGGGATGTTTTGGGAATTCACACATACTGCAATGGTTTGATACATTCATATTATGATACACACATATATATAAAGTTTAAATTTATATGTATACTGTACAAGTTGGCATCACTATTTTTTGATTCTAGCGGTAAATTATTCGTACAGTGTGACCACATGTGATTATGTAGAACAGAACAAACAACGTATTTACAAATTACACCTTCCTTATAGTTCCTATTATCGTTACTAACATGAAAACAAAACAAAAAAAATAGGTGGGAGGAATTTTTTAAAATCTACCTTTCGTGGTAGTGACGATTATACAACTTAATTACAAACTTTCGTGATTCTGTACTTACTATTAAACTATGCAACCAGTCTGGCGATGGTTATCTGATAGTCAGATTTATTACCGAATTTCTAAAGTTTCACGTTGAAAACCAAAGCATTCTATTTAATCTATTTTTTTCCACTCCTTTTTTTATGATTAACGAATTCCTTGAAATATATATACATATATATATATATATATATATATATATATATATATATATATATGTATGTATTTGTGTGTATAAATAAAAACAACATACTTTGCTTCCCCAAAACAGCTATTAACTAGTATTAAAATAATCTGATAAAATAACGTATACGCTTTAATGAGAGAAAAGTCTGCATTTTACATGCGCGCAACTAACGTCATTCACTTCCTATTAAAGTTTATTAAAATTTCATGCAGCGTTATTACGAGCAAAGTTTGAAGATATCATCGAATCTTGATATTTAATTATTTATTCGCGAAAATGCACTTTAAAATATTATATCTAGATGACGTTATTACGAAATAAATTAAATGCAAGAAAATTATGCACGGATAAGGTAGCGTCGCATTTTTTTAAAATTCAAAAATTTAAACTTAAACACGACCGTATAATATAATATCGTAAATAGAAATTAAGGCCGATCCGAAAATTCTTCTAGGAGGGAATTAACGTGTTTTCTGATTTTCAACGTAATATATATAGGACAACGTTAACTTAATCTAGAATCTTCCGAGGCGCATATATATATATATATATATATATATATATATATATATATATATATATAACCTATCAAACCAATCCCTTTCTGATTGAGGAATGACGATAAATAAAAATATTAACATTCGCAACACGTATAATTCCATAATTCAGTCGGAAATTATAAAATTCGAAGAAAGATATTTACCTTACTACTCATATCCAATGGAAAGTCTAATTCACTCTCACAAATGTACCATATATTTCATATCAATTTTTTACCTTAACTCATATACGTTGTTCCTACTTTGAACGCTCGAAGAATAATTATTAGTAATTTCTGAATGATCTCTATCGTGCAATCGTTACTGATTATAATTCGTAATGATTCCCTGGTATAAAACATTTATAATTTTATACGTCTCTGCTTTCTTTTTTTTTAATGTTCTTATTACTTTCACACGAAACATTATATGGCATAAATAGAAACTAGACTTGTAAGCACTACAAAAGTGAAGAATGTTTAAAAAGAAGATAACAAAATCCGTCGTAATTTCATCTTTTTTTTAAAGCTAGTACAAAGGTTCGTACGTTAAAAAAAAAAAAGGTTACTAATGAAATGATCAAAGGAAAAACGTCCAGTAAGAGAAATTACATAATATTGAAAGATCCAGCCGATGACTATAAAAGGGTAAAAAGAAAATTATAGGCCAATAAACCTTGTGCAAGTATTGACAAACACCAGCCATCAGTACAAGCATGTTTTCGACGGGGATTTTTTGAACCATAAATAATTTAAATATAATAAAATGGAGAAAACATATCAATGCAATATAAAAATATATATCCCCGCAAAATTTGTCAATTTTCAGAAAGTATTCAACTCAGTTTATCACGACCGGCGCGGGAAAGACGAAATACCCACCCCAAATACGTGAGAATGATACATAAATGATAATGGATGAAAAAACTTACCCTTAAGAAGAGGCGTATAACAAGCAGATCCATTGTTACAAGCCCTATTCAATGTTGTATTTGAAAAAATATTTTGAAATTTGAATTGAAAACCAAATGGAGTAAAAATTAATGGAAATATATATATATATGAATTCGAAGATAAACGGTATGTAAATATATTACGAATAAACAATGATAAATTAACTAACAAACGGGAAACACTTAACGTAAAAATAAATGAACGACGTTTGTTGTATGTTTAACAAACCCCTTTACAGGTAAATAGGAAAAAATATAAACCGTTAGGAAAGAAAAGCTTCAGATACGGATTTCGTCCTTCTTACCCGTGACTAACGGTGCACAAACATGCTCATTGACAATTAAACAAATTAGGAAAACAAAAGATAGCTCAAAGAGCATACGAGAGGAAAGTAATAAGGGCAACAAAGATAGATAAAGTAAACAATAAAGTAGTAAGAGACAAATTCGAAAACGAAAGATAATATGGGAAATTAAATGGAATTAGTCTGGACATTTTATTCGAATGCAAACAAACAGATGAACCGAGGAGTGGTTGCTACTAGACGAAAGAGAATTGAGAAAAAGACTGAAAAGTGATGGAAGGATGATATTGATAAAAGTGCAGGAAAGGTAAACTTAGATTTAAATTAATATTTTATGTTTTTATATATTTAATTTTATTTATATATAGCTTGATAATGGCGTAGTTGCCGAAAAGCTTTGCTTAATAAAATAAAGTTTAGTGATTTCAACTGGTTTTTTGTAATCAAGTATGTGGAAAGGATTTTATACGTAAAACAATGAATCAAATATCTATAGATGGAAACAGTCCAATACTAGATAACGGACTTAATTTTCTAATATAGATATACACCTTAATTCAGTAATAACAGAACTATTTTCTTTTATTCTTCAATATTCTGATTCGTGGTCAACTTTATGGAAAGCAGATTAATTTTAAATAATCTGGCTCCCGCCTCCTCCTTCATTAGCTGGTATTTATTTATTTCGTTGTTTTTCAATATTTGAAAAACATATTTTCGCCGTAGTTTTCCCTGTATTAATTGATGTTAAATATATGTTATTGCTTATGATGTGTCCTATCTAATATTTTCTTTTTTTACTCTTATAATCTTCATTAACCAACGTTCTTCATTTATTTTCTTAAATACTTATATATGTTATTTTGTCTATGAATTTAACGTTTTGTATTTTTCTCAAACACCGTATTTCAAATTCCTTCCACGGTTTTTGTCTTCCTTTATTTATGACCTAAGTTTCTGAAGGAGTACACTCCAAACGTATAATTTTATTAGTCTTCTCCATAATTCTGCACTGACATTTTTTGACGTTAGCGATGAATTCATTTGAATGAAAGCAGCTTTTGCTGACTATTCTAGAATTTATTTCTTGATCACCCACTTTTCTTCTTATTTATCATCATGTTATTAAGAATAGAGTTTAGCTTTATCAAAGCATCCGCCAGAGATTTTTCACTCTCATACCCATTATCAATATTTCGTCAGCAAATTTAAAGGTTTTTGTCTACATTCCGTTTATATATTTTACGTTATTACTAACTTCTTCCCATTCTTCGAACACCCGATATATATATATATATATATATAGGGCCGTCTCCGTACCGGAGGTAGGCGATTACTTTACCTATATATATTTTGTTGCACAGTATAATTAGCGCGCAAGGCAATCATAAGACCCAAACCGGAGAACTGATTATAATCGCTTTGTTGTCACGACACAATCCGCGTGTTTTTATAGTGTACTATATTATTACTAGCGCGCATATAGTGTTGTACGTGGTGGATTGTCATTACCATTACGATTATTTATATTTAATTTCCTGATAATAACTAAAGATTGATTCATAATCGAATGATTTCTCTAAATTAATAATTGCCATGTATACCGTTTACTTCTAAATGTCCTTCAACCACCACGCGGAGTCTTAATATAGTTTCTCTTGTTCCTCTTCCTGATCTAAAATCATATTGCTCTTTGTTTAATTCATTCTCTGTTTTATGTTTTATTCTGCATAGCGCTATTTTTATTAATAGTGACTACAGACTTATCAACCGGTGTTCTTAACATTTTCAGTTGTGACATTCCTTTTCGGTTCCATTATTAGTTTATTTTTCTTAAATCATCCGGTATTTCCCTTTTCATACATGTCAGAAATTACTTTCGTATTTTCGTGCTTCACCCCTTAACGATCTGATAATTACGCCGCAGATATCTTATCCTGCTGCTTTATGATCTTTTACCTCGTTTAGAGCCTTATGAAATCGTCCCTTATTAAAGAGGATTCTATTGTTTCATTAATAATAATCTCCTAATGTAGATATTATTCAAAGTTATACATTTCATTATATAATTTTTCTACGTATCTCTTCCATCTTTCAGTTACTTCATCGTCATCTATCAATTTTTCTCATTTAAGATTTGTTATAAGACCCTGAAGTATGTTGTGACCTGTTTTATGTCTTTTCTATATTGCTTTTTTAAAACTTTATTACACTTTTTTAAATTTTGATTGGGACCTCTTATGACTTCCTTATTTAATTTGTCGCACTTATTTTCTGTAGAAGTTACCGGCAAACACTTTTCTTTTTATAACATATTATATAAACTATATTTCTACAATCGATAATGCCGATCTTAACTTGCACACTTATCACTAACGACAGCCTCTGCAGAGAATGTAAAGAAGCAGAACATTCATCTGATCACAGCTTTAAGATATGCAAAAATTTTAATAACGACAGAGAGAAATATACGGAGATTTTTTTGAAAGACCTTGTATAGAACAAGGACAATTGTAAAAACCTCACTAAAGTTGTCACCGAAATACTGGACAAAAAAAAAAGAAATATATCATAATAAACCACAATTAAGGTTTTTCTTTTTTAGTCCAACTGTGAATGAAAAGCTACCGCAACAGGGTGGGTTAATAGATTTACTTATTTTGTTTTATTTATTAAGTTATCTCTAATCTGTATTTAATTAACCATTAACATATAATATGTAACAGTTCATTAATGTTAAATAAATATTTAGAAAAAAAAAAACTTGTACACTGACGATACTGCTCTACTGACGTGATTGTATCGTATAGTTACTATTAAAGACTAAATAACGTCGAAATATTCAAATTCCGTAATAAATAAGTAAAAATATACGATTACGTTTATCACTAACTACCCGGACTAGAAATCGAGCGTTAAATATGTCGACATTATACTGAGTAGCGAGAGCTAACTTTCACGAAACACATAAAATTGATTGCGCTGTTTCGCGTAATAGTAAATCTACATTATTACCTATGAACGAGTTTTTAATCTACAGACAAGTTATTTCGCTTAAAATATAGTCCTACCTGATCTAACACGAGTCTAAGCAACGTCTATAAAACCATTGTGTCAGGATTTTATTTAGCAAACATACATAATTATTTTTATTTTATTCAGATTTTTAATATTTATTTTCATTTTACTTGTAAAATTGTGTTTTTTAAAAAATTTTTGCGTTCGTATATTTTTATATTTTATATTTTACTTTTGGACATCATACATCGCAACAGTTAATGAAAAATTTAAAATTCCACCAGTACACAACTTTTACAGAATCCGGAAAATAGTATTGAAGAAAAAATTAATATAAAAAAACAAAATTAATAAACAAATATATTGATATTAAATTTCAACAAATCAAAAAATAGACAGAAGCAGACAGCATTTTTGGAGCATATTTTCTCAATCACCATCGCATATTTTTAAGTAATTATATTTAATTTATATTTTTAAAATTATGATGTTTTAAAATGTTTCACTTGATAATGGCGTAAATGCCGAAAAGCTTTGTGTTTTCTTTAAGAAAATAAATATTAGTGATTTAACTAATTTTCAATTGATTTTTTACATAATTATGTTTGCGTGCAAGAATTAATAACGAATAACATTTTAAAATTCGTTAAGGCGCGATGCGTTAGCTCTACCGACGTATAAACACGAAGAAAATTGGTAATTAATCAAATAAAAGCGAATAAAACATATTTTAATTTTATTTTTATTTTTTTTTAAGTAAACTCTGAAGAAATGTTAATCGTTAACATTTTTTTTGCTTATTTATGCACTCTAAAACGTTTTCATCTAACGCTTTTTTATTAATTTTTTATGCGACTTTCTGGAATTTTTCCCACGTTAATAATAAACATTATTTATTATTACTTTAATCGCATACAATTATCAATTATATTTGGTCGCATATTAATTCTGATTAAGATTATTATAAACACGTTCTAATTACTCGAGGAGGTGAAAGTATTAAATAATATCTAAACAATTTGTAATGTACTATACAAATATTTTTCGAATTGAAACATTCTAAGTCGACACAATTATCACTTTAAAATAAACAATTTTGTTAGCGTTAAAAAATGTTCATCTACTACATAGGTTATGTTGCGGATGAAACGGTTAAGATTATAGGTAAGAATAGGGTTGCCATATAAAATCTTTCTATTTTCACTAAATGAAAATTATTAGTACTCTAAAAGCATAGTTTCCAAAATAATACTTTTTGATGAAATTAATATTGCCGGATGGGAATTTTAAAATCGCTCGCGTGAAGTATTTGAATAACGCCGTATCAGGTAAAACGAAAATACGAAATTATAGAATTTAATATTCAATAACATTATGAAATGTTTACAAACTAACTTATAGAAGCTACTAATATACATATGTACTTGCTATATATATATATATTTCCATACTACCGATGCTCTTCAGCACAGCTTTGTCACCGTTTAATAAAAATTCGTAAAAATTTTGTCAAGTAATGCGAAAATTGTATTTGGTTTTTATAATATCAGCAACTGTTTCGGTTTTCAATTATTTATTTTGTCCACTGGCTCTCTATTAAAGAGAACACCCGTTCGGCATGTGCATTATGCAGAGGTGAACAAAAATGAAAAATCTGTCATCTTTTTTATTTCCTGACAGTTTTTGTTGCTGTCGAATTTTTGAAAAAATACACACCTTAGTTTACAATTAAAGTCATTAATATCAATATCAGACAACAATTTTTTAAACATAAAAATTCGTTAAACATTATCTCCTCATTTATTGTTATTCCAAAGGATCTTATAAATTCTATACAAGATTCTAAATCCTCCCACTCGGCAAATTTCAATTTTTTAGGATCAACCCAGTTAAATACTTCCATCTCCATTATTGGAGTAATCCAGGATTGTAAATAATCCTTGATTATTTCATAAAAACTACACACTTCGCCCCAAAATTCTTCACTCTTCCTTGCATCCATATTATTTCTAAGTTGTTTTAACTTTAAAGGTATACATATTTCATCAGTAATTCTTTCATTTAAATTTTCAATAATGTTTTCTAAAATATTCCTCACCTCAATGACGTTGTCAGCTCTTTCAATATTTTCAATTATATGCATAATGTTCATTGTCGAATAAACTGCAAACAAAATACGCTTCGCTAGAATTAGTTCCGAAAAAATTTTTCAAACAGTTGGTGGATGTTCCATTTCCAAAAAGTAATACTTTAATGGTTCGCATAATTTTAATATCCGTTCAGTGGTTGGGCATAAACTTAATCATCCCTTTTTTGTGCGATACAGTAACTTGGAATATTCTACATCAGCCTGCTTTAATGTTTCAGTTCTGACAGTGTGAATTGAAAAATGATTGTAAATTTTCACCACAATAGATTCTATGTCAACAGAAAAAACATCACAACCTCTATGAACAGTATTATTAATAATATGAACTGGACAGCCAATACCATTTGCTTTCTAAGTCGGTCTTTTAATTTACCATAAACATTACACACTGTATATGCTACCAAAATTACTATTACAATTGTCGAAGCTACACATTTTGATGTTAGTGAATATTTTTTTAAAGCGCAATATAAAGACCCGGTAATGGTTCCAGCTGTTCGTCACATATTGTTAAAATTTCGACGATTTTGGTTGTAATACCATCGTTTAGAGCATCGAAATATTGATTATAGGTAATAATTTAGTTGCTTCATGATTGCTAGTATCCCGAGAAATACTTATACATTCAACTTTTTCAATTTCTTTTAACATCCGTGTGTTATTGCTGGCCGGTGAAAGTACATTTTTAATTATAGCTGTCAGCTTTAGTTCTGTTGCAAGTTACGGATTTAGCTGTATTGGAATCCTGAAATATACACTTGTTTAATTTCATAGTACAATCGAGAGATGAAAAAGCCATGTGATGATTAACTGTATGATATGCAATAGCTCCCCTTCAGCGGGATAAAATTTATCACTTTCAAATGATTTAGGGGGAAAATTATCGATTTTTGAAGAGCTAGTCTGTTTTGTTGATCCCATTTCTTACGCTTGTTGGTATTTAAATATTCAATAATACCATACGAAACTTTATTTGCTATTAGTTGAAGAACAAAATGTGCACGACACTTCCCATTCATATTTAACTCTCTTCATAAATGGATACTTTTTTTTTGTAAATCTTCTTTAAAAATACATTTTCTCTTCGGCACGTTTGATTCTAAAAAAAAGTATAATAAAATAAAACCAATGAACTAGATAAATTTAGTTTAACTATTTTTATTTTAAAGAAAAAAAACGATCTATTGTCTATCACTTTTTAACTCCTCTGTTTTCGCATAGTAAAAAATAATACGGGCATTAAGTACTTACCTAGTTATCTGTCCAAATCCGAAAATATAATTAATTAATTATTAAATGTATTCGAACAAACACAAGAATATAACTAATACACTGTAATAATAACCGCAAAATATTAAAACAATGTTATAGCGCCATAAAAACGCAGCTCACAATAGCGGACAACGGTGAGTAATCGCGCGATAGTATTACAACATTAAAGTTTCAGACGTGGATTTATTTGCATAATAGTGAAACGATTAAGTAACGTGACAAAGAGAAGGTGACGAGGTGGACATCGACGACGTTCGTCGAATCCAATTATTGAATATCGCAGCGCCATCTTTTTAATGTAGGTCAATTGTCATTAATGTTAAAAAGCAAAAGTTACTAAGAAAAATACGTAATTACATTTTGTGCAAAATCCGGACAATCCCGGTTTAAGAATCCCCCTGGGCGTGCTTAAAAAGGGGCCAGTGTCCGGGGAAAAGAGGACGGATGGCAGCCCTAGTTAAGAAACATATTTTGTAAAATTATTTCGTGGAAATATATATTTTTCTTCCTTCTACAAAACCCAAAAAAGTGTTAAAATAAATCGAATATAATAAAAATCGTTTAAATTCGCTTAATACGAACTCTTTCCATAATTACGCCTTTATCGAACATAACTGTTCGTAGAATTTATTAACTATTTACAGCGTGAACCAAAAATTATATATTATTTTATAATAATATTTATACATAACTCATTGTTCCACGAATGATTGTTACTTTGAAATATTTACAAAGTTGTAATAATGTCATTTGTTCATACCATCAAAATATTATAGTATGACCGCTTATTTTTATGTCATTTGTAAAGTTGTAATAATATTAGCTAAAGCCTGTCTTCTAGTGGCGTGGTATTCAGTTTCATCACTTGATATCGTACATTTTATACACAGTCGGAACGTGACTTTAGGAACAGACGTATGTGAAGTGTATACAGCGGTCGTCTATTAATTGCAACCGTCTCTTCCTAGATTTCCATGGTTTTACTTTTTTAAAACCATTATACGGAGAGGAATTGTACTTACCAGCAGATTGCAGTTTGGGCATTGCTTGTTGCCGGACCGCCAGTTCTTTGTACAGCTTAGAAAAACCCCATACTGTCCTCTACACGCTGAGCGTGCAATTTGCAATCCTGATCGCGTGTTCTTCGAATGTCCTTTAATAACATTACGTTGTGAACTGTACCTTAAATTACTGCGCGCATCTTGTAATGGCCGTCCGTATAACGTATTGTCCACCGTGAGAATTTATATCCGGGCATAACGATATTTCTAGAGAAGCTGTCCGAGTTTATAGAAATATACAGTATTCATGTTGAGTAGACTGTAATGGCATCCCCTTAAAAAAAACAAAACAAAAAAAAAAAAACTCTTGTACAGACCATGGAAAATTACAGTACGACCGCTTACCTTTATATCATTTGTCAAGTAATAATAATGTCTTTTGTTCAGATCATCGAAATATTATGGTAGAACCGATTAATATCGTTTGTAAAGTTGTAATAATGTATTTTGTTCAGAACACAGACTAAAGCACAACACGACTCTTTCTCATTACATGTTTTTACTTTTATTTTTAATTTCGATAAGATTTCGTGTTGTTTTTTTTTCTATTCTTTCTATTTATTTCGATGACACGGAAGCCATTATAACATCTTATCACGCTAAACGCCATTCGTTTATTTTACTTCTTTCTGATTTTACATGCACTTAACAAACCAGGACTTCTCTTTTTTCGGTCTGTTTTATTTATTTATTTATTTTTTGAATCTATACTTACCCTAAATGCTATCTGTAGATGGTATGCCAAATAATTGTGACATAAAGGATAGTAGTTTATGTTTTTTAATGGGTCACATAAATTTTCACTCCTATGTCAGGTCGCATGGTTTGATTCGTTTTAATCTGCGTATTTGCAGTAAATACTATATGCTTTGATCTATTATCGTTTATCTGAATTCGTCATGTCTTACACCATGATACAATTTTATTCACTGCTCTTTGCAAATTACTATTTGTTATTATTTTTCTATAAATTCGACGACTGATTATTCAATCAATAGTTCACCAAAGTCGTACGTTTTTTTTAATAATGATGTTTCCAGCAGCCTGTCTATTTTGAAAACATTCTTATTAAATTAAATTTTTGTTGTTGTTGTTATGTTGGAAAAGGGTACATAGAATATCGTGGATTGCAAAAAGATCAAATGTTTCTGCATTATAAGAAATCGGTATGCAGGAATGTCAAATGTAATTCTATCATCCTTATGTGAATGGAAAATGCAATACAGTGATTGTTGATACACATGGTTCGACACGATAGAATATATAACGGGATTACGTTTACAGATGTCTAACCATCGAACTGCACATCGTGAGCAATGAAGGAAATCGGGTAAATCATTATCATGATCACGACACCGCTCTGAGGTAATTTAAAGCGCCGCGTCTCATCGCCAAAATTTCTCTTAAAATCACTCTTTTAAATTTTAAAAACAAATCTATCAATGTTGATTTTACGGAGCTGCATAATTTAAGCGGTATGATTCGATTCAATAATATCATATTGAGAAATCGGTTAGCTAATTTTATAGCAAAATGTTGATCTAACGGTAGGATTAATTTCGTAAGATAGATTTCATAATTTCATTCCAATATAACGGCAATTGTTAAAAGTAGTTAAAAAATTAATGCGTCACAATATTCGAGTTAATTAAAATTTTTAAAACGCATTAAATGGAAATATTTATTCGAATTATTGTTAATAACTTTATCCTTTAGAAAATTATAGACAGTGAAACACAGATAAGTTAAATACATCATTTCACTTGCAAAAAGATAGGAATTATTTGATCGATTAGAGGTACTCGAATCGAAAATATACGGTTACTTAGTATTGTTTATACTTTATTATACAAAGTCTAAGAATACTATGGCATCGGCTTAAATGTAATAGTCTCAGCACAGGGTAACGTTCTATCTGGTCTGTATTTTTCTAACAGATTATTGTATAACCATTAGAAAATATAAACTTTGGAATAAATATAGAAGAAAAGAAATTTAAAAAATTAAATTTACCGATGACTTGACATGAACATTCTTCAAAAGATAATTAAGCAACGGTAATGCGGAAATAAATGCGAATAAAATAAAAAATAATGACGACTAGAAAGAACTCGCCAATTTTATATAAAAATTGATGGAAAAAAGTTAAACCTGTATCATAATATGAAATCTGTATTTTGGTAGAACAGTCATCGATTTGAATTAGTAGAATATACATTTCACGAGAAACAACGCGTATTAAGACTAAAATCAACGTCGTTGAATTCCATATATGTTTTAGGATGTTAAAATCTGGATAATGAATATCGACAAGTTGCAAGATTGGTAAAAAATGGAGCGGATGAGTTGGACGGAAAAAAATCCCAAATGAAACAGATACTTTAACAAATCGAAGAAGAATGTTTTCAATAAACTGAATAGAGGGAATATGTCTAATTTGAACTGTTCATGCGCTTCGGCATATCTTCGAAGGTAAAAATGAATACGCTGAAGACCAAGACAAGTTTACTAGAAGGCTCTGGATTAGAAAATAAAAAGAAAACAAAAGACCGAGAATGTTAAAAGTCTATTATAACGAGGACAAGCTAATCTCACAACTACACTAATAATGATGACGATGAATAATTTTTCCCATAATTTTATTTAACTTGTTCGTTACAAATTCCTATTTTATGCTAAATTTTTACGTTGCTGCGTTCGGTTATGATGCAAAATCTGTTAGCACCGGTGCAAACAATTTTGAACGCGCTCATATCGAATTTTATAACAAATATATATTTACTTACTAACACTTTAATTTAACGCCTTTTTTTTTATTAAGCGACATCAATAAAAAATCAATGCATGCCCTAAATTCGAATAAAATAATCTTTAGCTACAAAAAATTCGGTAATTAAAAAATATATAAAAAGAAGTAGAATATCAAAATACAATACACGTAAATTAATTATAACTTCCGAATATGAAAGTAAAGAAATGACTTGAATGTACATCATTGTCTTTAACAGGATTGAAACCTTTAGATACGAACATTATTTTTTCTGATGAGCTTAAGTTAAGCCGCACTTTCCATAATATGTATATTCTTGAACACAAATTTATGTGCTTCATAAAAAATATACATTACGTATTACGTTTCTCTATATGTATGTGTACATATACAAAAAATTTAAAAAACGTAAATCAAATTAAATATTTTGATAATATATCTAGTCTAAACGTAACATGCATTCACAAGTCCTCGGTAGTATAGTGGTAAGTATCCCCGCCTGTCACGCGGGAGACCGGGGTTCGATTCCCCGCCGGGGAGAAATTTTTTTTAATATTTTTTTATAAAGTTATTTTTAAAAAGTGTATGGAATTTTATGATTTTATTTAAAAAATTAATAGTTTTTAAAAAATGTATGGAATTTTACGTGATTTTTGTTATTAATGTGAATAAATTTTTTTATTAAATTATAATTAAAATTCATTCACATTAATAATAAAAACATAAAATTCCATATATTTTTTAAAACTATTCATTTTATAACAAAATCATAAAATTCCATATACACTTCTTAAAAATTATATTTTATCAACATTGAGCCCGCAGCACATCGAAGGAAACTTTAAATTGATATAACACTTTGCATCAATAATTGAACAAATTAAGTAAAAATCATTGAATACTTTTTAAATATAAAAATAGGTATATATTTTTAAGTTTTGATTGATATTTGGTTACATAAGTTTGGACAATCAAAATATTTCATGGTAATAAAACCTGTATTATTATATAATTTCAAGTATTTAAATTTTAGGATATAAAATTTTACATCAATAATTAAACAAATTAAGTAAAAAATCATTGAACACTTTTTAAAAATAAAAAAATGTACATTTTGTTACACATTTAAGTTTTGATGATATCAAAATATTTCACGTATTAGTAAGAAAAACTCTATTAATATATATTTCTAAAGCACTTAAATTTTAAATATTATATATATTTTTTCATGTATTCGTACAGCGTTGTGACCAAATATTTTAATAATTAAAAAAAAAAAGAAAAAATTTTCCTCCGGGCCGGATTCGAACCAGCGACCTATGGATTTCTGCATTCAATGCGTAACACTACAGTCCACCGCTCTACCAACTGAGCTACCAGAGGAGATGTGAAAAGTCTCTTATGTTAAGATAATAAATATATATAAAAATTTACATATGCTACTTTTATGTACCATATTAGTAAACGACATATAAAATTATTTTTAATTTTTCACTCTGAAATTATTTTGATTTAATTTTTTTTATCGAGATAGTGATTTTAACATAATAAAATTTACATTTTAAAAAAGAACTCAAATTTATTTTTATAACGAAAATTTAGACATTTTAATCACCATTGCATCAGTTGTTACTCCTCATAATTTTTAAAACCTGTAGTCCATGTACACCATATCTGATCTGTTATATATATATATATATATATATATATATGATTAAATAATTAAATTATACATCGATATAAGTAACTCCATTTATTTTTGAGAAGTAGGTAATAACTTAAATTACCGTGTAGCAAATCGTTACTTTTAATATATATATATTTTCATATTGATGCAAAGAAATCGTCCTTCTAAAGAAACATTTGTCACAGTTTAAAATAATACGCATTCAACTCTATCACCTAAAGTTCTGATGATTTTTAACAATTTATATGATTACGTTCTAGAATTTAATAAACTTTATAATCACAATTATTTATGAAATAAAACTATAATATGTTGACTATTTCACTATAGTTCTAATTCCAATTATTTACTATTAAATTAATTTTCAACTTAGTTGTTTTAACTGCTTACGGGAAACCACAATCTACCAGTCTGTATGTTGAAATATTTTTTATCATAAATTCTGACCATTTTTTATTTTTAATTTTGTGCAAAAGAAAGTACAATTTATATTTATAAAATCTCGATTGGTTGCAACATTATCCAGTATACCAGATTATTCAAAATATAAACGAACCCGATGTAAACGAGTTTGGTAACAAGAAAGTCATAGTGAGCAGTGTTATAATTGAAAAAACACTTGAAAATTTGATCGAAATGTACATCTGATTCAATGTCAAGATTTTACTTAATATAGAAATGATAAAAAAATAAGGATTTTATATAATGATACATAGAAGTTTATCGTGCAATCATTGTACAAATTCGCTTGCCAAAAGGTTTCTACAGATATTAAGAGAACGGATGTATGGCCCAGTTTGGTACTAAATCAACAATCAGAGTAGAAAAGAAACACAAATTGCAACGAAGACATGGATTTTGTAAATTATTTCACATATTTAAAGAATCTAACAAAACGTTACTATAACAAAAATTTTATACTTAAGTACGGAACGAATGAAGGCTATATAAAAATTAACATCTTAAGTAATATGATTGAGATACTTTTAAAAAACTAAAAAAATTAGAATATGTAAACTGAATATTTATGTCACAGTTAAACATCGTGGGTATAATTAAATTTAAACATCTATGGGAAGAACACAAAATAAGCTCGTAAGATTTTAAGTGTCTGTAATAAAAAACATAATTGATAATTTATTAATCGTAAGACAAAGTCCATTAGCAATCAATCGATAGAGTAGAGGTGTCAGAAATTGTCCATCAGAAATAAGTTAACTCTGAGCACGGTTGTAATATAAAAGACTGCTGAACAAAAGTATATATTAAAAATGACTGAATAGAGTATTATAAATTATTGATTCAAATTGATTAAAAAGCATATACTACAAAATATTATACTGCATTAACCTGGTACGAATATAACTCACAAATTATTTATTGATAATTCATGACTTTTTCTCGAGCGTTCTAGAACTTATACGAAACGTGAGAAAAAACAAAGATCCATCCTTCGGATTTAAAAAAAAAAAAAGTACTTATCCTATAATTATGTTTAAAAGAATATTCTTTTATTGAAAAACTATTTTAATAGACTTCGTAAATTGAGGTTTGGCAATATGAATCTACCATTTATATTCCCTTTTATTCCATTCAATAAAAATACCTATTTTCAATAGAAAAAATCATCTGCAAAATTTTTTTCTTAATAAAATGGTATTATTATTAATATGTATTTCCATACTAAAATTAAATTTATTTATCGAGGAGTTAGAAAATTGAAAAAAAATTCGTTTGTTTTCTTCTTAGTTCTATCAGAGAAGTTTATATTTCGTCCATAATCGTTTACTATGTCAAATAAATTAGTAATTGATTTTTCGAACAATATAAATTATACCATTAGCATATATCATAGTATAAAATTTTATACGAGAAATTGATATTTTATGTATACATGAGAATTATGTATATTATTAACATCAAGAAAAAACGAAGTTCATTATTGACTACACTAGTGCTATCTGTCGACCAAAAAAAAAAATAAGATAACATAGTATTCGTTTCTAAAAATCCAGATGGCGAAATAATAATAATGTTACACAGGTTTTTGAAAATGACAATAATTGTGATGTCCGCCAAAGTTTATTGAAACAATACTCGACAAACCTCTTGACCAGGTGTGTACAACCTTTTTGTAATAGTGGCTCAATTAATTACTCATTTTCCGAGTTCAGTTGGCAGGAATAAAATAATGTAATTCTAACAGTTCTTTTTTTTTTCTTTTGGCCTTGCTGTACATAACGTACATATTGGTTAAATTAAAAATATCAAACTATTTCATGATACAGTGAACGACATAATAGAGTACTAGACTTAATATGGTCTACATATTTACCATCGTGATTTGTTGCAATATGTCCCGTTAATAATTTTGAGATGGATTTGTAGTATCTTTTTAAATTATTATCTGTCACAATATAACAGTTTCTTGGCCAATTAGACATGTTACCTCACTTTGATATTGAACAAAAAATATAAATCGCTCTACATATCCTGAGATACGTACTTTTTCTTTAACTTTGCGTTACCCGACATTTTAGAAGCTCACAAATACAATGTATAAGATGTCAGACTACTAGACAAAAATAAATAGCACAGCCCGCACAGCTAATAAATTCGAATAATTAACTTAACTTCATTTCAGAAGATTGCTAATGTGAACTGCAAATTATGGGTAGAGCAACTGACTCATATTGCTTAGCTGTAGAAAATGATTCTGTACACAAATTAGTGTAGCAATGACGATTTATAACCTAAACAAATACAAGTCTATCAGCCTGCCTTCATAATAATCTTCTCTATGATATACTTATACATACGGTACATGAAATATTCATACAATAATCAAGTATGTAAATAGACAGGAAACGATGAATAAAATATTAATTAAACGATATCAGTATCGCATTCTTCTTTGGTACAACAATATTGTTCACTAAATTCGAGTAACATTAAACTCCAAAGAACAAGGAACCGCGGGTTATGCACCCCTGCTTTAAACCATTCATCAATAACAAGTCAAAATAAACGATATGTAATTAACAAACAAAATCTTTCAAAAGTGGTTGATAGTTTTAAATACGTGTATATTATATTAATTACTATCAAATGATTCTTTTAGTTATAAAAATATTTAGCGGATTATAAAAACAATAACGGTATTAAACATCGATATGTAACCAGAGGAAACGTAAAAATTACTATTAAATTTCGAAACATGAAAAATAAAGCCAATCGTCATAATTTTCAGAAATTTAAATTAAAAGTGTAATCATCTTATTTTAAGAAGTAGGGGCTACCGATTAAGTAAAATAGTTTATCTAACGGACTACGCAAGTGGGAAATCTGTATACTTCAAAAACAATATTTTGCAGGCAGTAACAGCATATGCGTGGGATTATATATATATATATATATATATATATATGTCGCTAATAAATTTTACGAATTTTTATGTACTTTCCTATCCAATGAATCATTTTCTTATATATTTTATATATATATATATAATGTTAATATTATATATATATATATAATTTTTTTATTATAGAATTATTTATTAGCTGGAAGAAAAATCGTGAAAATGACGTCATACCCGTGAGATTGTTCCACTCCGTATACAAATATATCTAACGTTTTTAATCAAATTCAAAAATTACTATTCACTTCATGCATATGTATGTATAAATTTTTGGATGTTTTGCTACAACCGCAATTCCTCCAATTTAGGCTAAATTCTTTTTAATAATGATGTTTTGATGAAATGTTCTTTTCTTTATGTTCTTTTAAATTACGATAATAATGTTGTTATAACTTTAATTAAAAAATAATAAGATAGTGAAATTTTGTTTACTTCGTAAGACATTCATTGTCAGCTTTGATTTTAGAAAATTTAATTTTATAGAAATAAAATAAAATCAATTGAAAAAAATGTATCGTTTAAACGCTACATAAATATTCTTAGAAATGTTTGATACCGAAAAAAAGTAGATAGATTATTTTCATACGAAAAGTCGTCATGTTAAATCGAGATTATTCATAAATTTACTCTAACTCTTTTCAATTACGGTGTTCCCTACATGTACATGAAATTTTAACGTTAACAAATTATATATTTTCTGGTTAACATGAAATGTCTCATTCCAAAAAATCTTTATATAAACACATTGAAAATTATCGAAATTCATCTAATAAAAAAATAGTATTGTGTGTTAAACACGTTGTATAAAATTTGTAATTTTATGTAAAAATTTAATAATGTGTGATTGATAGAATTAATCAGTCTTATGAAATAACATTGGCGTAAGTTAAATTAATAAAACACGACTAAATTTTTATTATTACAAATGTCTTATAACATACACACACATATATATAAATATATATATATATATATATATACACCCTTGGCTAGTACATCGTACTTGTACTTTCGAGGATCTGGACCTCTAACACGTTCCCAAGTTGCGGATAGTGGAACGACCTACACATACGACTCAGCTGCGAATAAACAAAGAGCGACCTGAAAAAGAGCTGCAGCTTTTTCCGTATTGCAGATGGAGATCAAGTAGATTGAAACATCCGTAAATCGAAAACTGTGTGGTGACAAAGAAATCTATAAAATCCGTCATGCACACTGCGGATCTAAAGAAGGCAAGTATTTAATGTAAATAGAAAAAATTCCTCTTGGAGTAGGTAGAAATAGGACAGTCTATCTTAATGGCGACGCCGGAAGGCTCGAGAAGGGCTACAATCAGTGTGGAAGAATGAGGGTTATCACTATCTTATCACATTTCCCTAAGAAAATCAGCCAGATGTAACGTTCGGGGACTACTGAACCCCGAAAAATTAGTCAATGTGGAGGAAGAAACAAAGAACTATATAATCGTTGGCCTACCGTAGTGACATTTGAAAGTAACTGGCCAATTCGGTAATAAAGATAATTTTATTTGTTACTCAGGAGAAGACATTTCCAAACATACACATACCAAAACCAATTATGAAAAACTTATTTTTTTAGATTATTGTGTTAAATTATGTAATACAGCAAAGCGCTCGTTCTTGTTGCTCTTTATATAGATATCAATAGCAAGGAAAAAATCGAGACGACCCACACGTTGTAATTGACGCGAGAGCTAAGCAAATATAACGAGAATAACTATGAGATATACGTTAAAAACGAAAAATGGTGAAGATTATTTTAACATGCCAGCTGTTGAATATCACGAAATTAACTAAATAATTCCCAATCCTCGAAATACTTAGTTGCATGTCAACCGATAAGAATATATATGTCATAATAATCCTCTAAGCGGCCACTTTTTTCCCGTACGTTATGATAAATATTTACGTTCTTACGGGATTTAATATAAATTAGAAAATTGTATTATTATCGTTATAAACGTAATTTCAACATCATTTTCACTAATAAAAACCAAAAAATATACAATCCGTTTGAATAAAATGCTAACAATAGATTAAGAATGCAGTGGGTATAATAACGCACCATTCATTTGGTGAAGGATCAATATCAAGATCTGATCTTGATAGACGTGCATGATGCAGTCTTAATCACATTCGAACTAGTCAAGGACGCTATATATCGTAGTATACATTAGGGAACAGACTTTACGAATGCTGAGAAATACAGACAAACCTACATAAATGATGGATACGCGTAACATTGATCTGTTCAATAAAGATCTTTATGGCTTAAATTTCTTCGTAGATGATAGTAAATCGTGGCTTAATATTATTCATTTGTACTTTTGCGTGATTTACGCGATTATAAATAAATAAATGATAAAGAACAGAGGAAATAAAACTGTAGATTTGACGTAGTAATTGTTAAAATATAATCAAAAAAAAAAAAAAATATATATTTATTAATAATACGTAAGCAACGGAATATGAAATATTTAGATAATTATAGACCTATAAGTTTACTACTCTAAATGTTCAAATAGCATTATAACAATATATGGAAATAGTTTAATGCATCGATTTCAACAAATAACCGAGAAAGAAAACTAAATTTAGATCTGGGTTTAGTATACAAACACCATCTACTATCAATTAACGACGCTAATAAAGAAAAAATTGGTCCATCGGAGTAGTTGGAAGGAACTGATGAAAACTCTTTTTTTTTTCTTTTTTTCATGTACCGGTCACCAAAACATTATAAACAATGGTGAACAAACTAATAAAAATGTGATTAATCTAACGTCTCCAGTGAGACAATTAGGTTCTCAGTGACAGTATCATTAAAGTTGGAGCACTGAATTATTGGGTTATAATTTTATATGCTAATCGTAATAGTATATTCTAAGTAAAATTTTACACCGTTCTCGATAAATTATATGTATATATATATATATAATGTGTCATTACGCTCAATATGTTCGTCATATGATTCAGCATGAAACCATAATTCTAGTTATTGTCAATACGTGATAACAGCGCATACTGCATAATTCTCGGAACTGCCTGTTAGGACAATTTCATTTAATTACGTCATTGGTGTGAGATCATAAATCATATTCTCAAAATTACAATTTCACGATAACACCTATCGATGGTTGTAATTAAAAATTTAATTCGGGAAAAACGTTCGAAATCTATACTCATTTACAATTACGTACAGTCGAGATAAGAATCAACGACCTATAATTCTTTGATCTCGTTTTTTAAATAGGTTGAAATACAATTTAGCCGTAAGCCACGCTTCAATTTATATATATATATATATATATATATATATATATATATATATATATATATATATATATATATACATATATAAATGAACGAATAGCCGGTCAAATGTCAAAGATATTTATATAACCTTCTAGTACAGCTGTAAATTAAGATATTTTAGAAAGGCGAAGAAAAATGAACTCGTCAACGAATCGGAAAAGTTATAACTTTATTACGCTGCTACTATTATTATCACACGATATTTCCTTTAGGAACTTCATCATCGCTACTAACTAGTTGTCGAAGTATACAACTCCTTAATCTAATAATAATTAAACGTCAATCATTATCAGCCTTACCATATTACTGTCAAAGACTATTATCTAACCAAATCACGACATTACACGCCCTGATTACCCTATCCTACAAAAACGTATTATAACTTTACCTACTAAAAATTGATCTCTCCATCGACATCTGATGCTGAGAATATAATGGTATGTATGTTACAATCAAAAATTACTATAAATACACACATGTATATATGTATATATAAAGTTACGGATAGTTGTAATTAGAGTGAGACACGATAACTACACCAAACAATCACCATTACCTTCGAACGCTTCATTATAACGACCAACAGAACTATATATATATATTTATATATAGATATAGAATTTAAGTTAATGCCCGGATGTTATTAATTGAGCTATATATCAAACAAATGTATTTAATATTTATTATATCAATATGGTAAGATGGTAAAAATAAAGCTTCAACCATCTTCAAGGAATACCAAAACAATTATGATAACGAAGCTGATCGTAAATTAATTTAAACATTTTTCCCAACCCTCTCTGATCGTTTTAATAATTCAGCTTTTAATATTAACTAGTACCCAACACAAATGTTAACTGATCATGGATCAGTTGCATATTACTTGCATAAATTTACCCTAACTGTAATAACAATATTATTTAAACTGTGGAATGCATAATTTTCACATATAAGTATACAGATCTTAGAATTAAATACCGTGATCAAATAATTTTTTTGGAGCAATTTTCAAGTTTTATTTTTGAAGTCTTCAAAATTAAACATACGTCCGTCCGTTCGTATGAAGCTAAAAGTAATATATTTAAATATCTATTAAGAACCCATATATACAATGAAGTGCGCTATTCATGACGTTATCTACATCATGTCTACCAATGTAGTGATTCGGCGGCAATACAATATAGCTTCGATACACACCTACGTCGCGCTCTTCTAATCTAGTAATAATAATAATAATGTTATTGTTATTTAAAGAGAAGATTTTGAAACTATACGAATGGTCCGAAGTGTAAAGTTCTCCACATTCACATAAAGAATCGAAAACTAATGTGAGCTAGAACAAGAAGCCAGTCTCCTTATTCGTCGACCTCAATGTGCCTCTAGGGGGTAAGGCAGCAACCTCCCCGTGGTGCCCTCGGATGCAATCGTGCTAGTATAACGTGTTTTGCGGAAAAGTGACTGTAATGAATGCTGTCAAAAGCAGCTAGAATATCACAGCAACGAAAAAGTTATTTTCAGGATTATAAGTTGGCGAACAGAAAACTCAGAGGACTTAAGATTTTACAGATAAACATAGAGCAATCTCCCGTAATAAATCTAAATGCATTAGTAGGACCACGGAATCAACCAATACGAGGTGTTGTCGTACAGAAGACACATACAAAGAACAATGAAGATCTTAAGAAAAGAGGTGGATATACAAATAATCTACACTACCGGTAATTATAAGCTATTTCAGTAAGTTACTACACACGTATTTATTTAACTATAATTATGTTTCCTACGGAATTTTTTTATCGCTTATATACATAATTAATTTTATCCGCATCTTATATTTTGTTTTGAAATTTTATTTCATTCTTTATTGTCGTATCAATTTAAATTTGTTCTAAAACACCCACTTATGATATATATATATATATATATATATATATATATATATATATCAATAATGTTACAGAGCGCGATAGTTAGAGTTGGGCACAATAACTTTATAAATCACCATTACCACTTTGTAACGGTAAATAGTAAATATTTCATATTATTTTGAATGTTTTATTATAACTACCAATATATATATATATATATATATATATATATATATATATATATATATATATTTGTGTATATATATATATATAAAGTACAAATTTAGTAGTTTTTTCGCATTCGCCACAATAATTATAACATACATAACAATAATCGCCATGTTCCATGATTTATCGTGATATACGTAAAATTATATGTTTTCAGACACAAGTACGCTATATAAAAATGAATATAAATATAGGCATGAATATATTATCCAACATACTCTTGGTGTATTTAAACATGTATATATATATATATATATATATATATATATATATATATATAAAATATACTTATATAATTCATACACATACCCGAATTGTATAACTAGTTAGTATTGACCTCCAAAGATTGTAAAACATTATTGGATACGAAAACAAAATAATAACTACCTGTCCCTTTATTTTTTCACGTCGACTAGCTGCTAACACAGCGCCGTAAAAATAAATGTTATACGTGTACATGTATATAAATACACACACACACATATATATATATATATATATATATATATATATATATGCATATATGCATTTATGTATTATCTACCAATATGAGTTAAAAATATTATTTATTTATGTCATTATTATACAGGCTGATAACCTTAATTGGAGGAAACTGGTATTTTAATTGTTTATCGATTATATATATATATAAATTAAACTAATAATTACGATAATATCTGAAATAGACGCAATGTCGGTCAAAATTATTATTACAATTTAAAAGTAAATTATCTTCTATTTTCTTATTTTTAAAGACAAACATTAGTATAACGTAAGAAAAATGTTTGTTATATCAACTATCGCTACAATGAGAATCGTTCATACGACTTTCAAAAAAAAAAAATGGAAATTTATCGTGTATTATTAATTCCGTTAAATATCACCGCGATTGGAAAACGTTAGCCACCCTGAATTATAATGAAAATCAGTTTCACCCATTAATGAAATTTTCTCTTATCATAAACATGGATAATATTGTGGGTATCGAAATTTCAACCGTAGTTAATTTTTTTTCCGTCGATGCTAAACATGATGTTTAGAACAACGCTACGCGCACGCACAATGTGTTACATACGCGTACACGATATATCACGTGTCAAAGGCGGAGACGGCTTTCAATTCATTAGGACCAGTCAACGACCACTAAAGAGGATTATTTCACTAATGAATCCAGGAATATATGTGTCCTTGACGATGCATATTAATTTAACGAAATAAACTAAAAATACTTTTATACCGTATCGCAAAATATTTATTTAGTAAAAGCAGTCTATTTCACTGGTTACAGCAACGTTTCCATTTAGTACTGATAATGCTGTAGCCAGTGAAATGAGAAATCCGGGAATACAAATAAAAATATAATAATAATAATTATATATATATATATATATATATATATAATGCTCGCAATTTGTCTATTACAGGCAATAAACGATCAGGATGACGTTTAAGAATTAAAGTAATTTATTTAGTGGAGCGTGCTTCAGTAGCCACAGCTCCTTATCTTATGGCTGGACAATTTTCCAGGATCTTATAGAATATGTTAATTAATGACATTACGCATTTTTAAGCGTATGAATCTTGCTGGGCCAGGTGGTTAATGTGTTTTTCTACCCGTTACATGTATCGTTCTTTGATTGATGGTATTTGAAAATCTTTGCGTATATCATTTCTTCCCTGTTTTGCGTGGTCAACATTGAGATATGCTTCGAAAACCTGGACATTATCGGAAGTCAACAAAAAGAAAATCACTGTCACAGAAGGATGCACTGAATATCGTGGAAGGAAAAAATAACGGGAACATATTAGTTATATGCTATTATTCAAAAGACAATTCCAAAAGAGCATTGGATTAAACACGGAGAATTACCTTCATAAAGATTTTGTCACTGTACTCGTTAGATCAAATGGTGGACATAACTGTACACTTAGTCATCTTGCCAAGTTAGCTAACCCAAGTACAAAAATAAAGATAGCGTTTAATTTACTTAAACTGGCTAAAAGGCAAAAACTGGAACAAAAAATGAAAAACTATAAATACACACACACACACATATATATATATCTATCTCTGTATTTATGCATGTATACAAAACATGTACGAATATTTTATGTATATATATATATATATATATATATATATATATATATATATATATATATATATATATATATATGTATGTATATATACAAAACATGTACGAATATTATATATGTATATATATATATGTGTGTGTGTGTAGATCGATACACAAATATATTGCATATTTATCTCCTTGTTGTGACAGAATATTGAGCTTGTTTGATAAACAAAACTATAACGTAGAAGTACCAAATGGCATTTTAAAATTAGCCTTCTTCAAAATATCGGAAAGATAAATGCTTATCAAAAAACCGTCTATATCAGCGTACAACGGTGAAAACAATATTAAGTCAGCCTTGCTCCTGTTTCCAAGTGTCCCATTTCTTTCTCTATTTTCAAATCTTCTCATTTACCGAACTATTACCCACTACCGCCGCTATTACTAAACTACTACTACTACAATAACCACTACGATTACTATTTTTTTAAAGTCGCATATTTGTAGCATTAGTTACATATAGTACGCATAGGGCACTTCGTTCACTCTTAATTATACAACACACTAATGCATGATTTATATATACGTCCATAATTTAATACTACCACTATTACGACTAAAACGGGTACCACACAACTGGTACTATTACTACTGCTATTATGACTGAAACTAATATAACAACCACCATGACTAAACTAATACCACAGCAAACACCACTACTACTATTACGACTAAATTGGACCACAACAACTACTACTATTACTACTGCTATTATGAATAAACCTAATACCACAACAACCAGCACTACTAATACTTACTAATGTGATGAAAATGAAAAGCCTAATTACTTCGAAAACAAAGAAATCAATTTCCGGCGAATTTACCGAACCATTGTACTCGTTCTCTTCGGACAACTAGTGCAAAATGTGCACATATTTTTTTTTATTTTTTCCTTTCTCTATATGCTTGTCGCTCTAAAAATAAATTATAGAAATTACCTGTACTTACAGGACCATGAAAATTTTGTCTCGCGATACGAAATGTCAACTGCTTATATGTAAATTACGTTTTTAACCGTTATCTTCGAAAAATCAAACGAACAGAAGATAATTCCCGTACACACCTTTCTTTCTTTCTTACTCCCTATTATCGTTTTATTTTAATGTCTATAGCAAATAAATATAGTTATCCTTGTTCATATATTCCAGTCATCCTGTGCGTATAATTAATTAGAGGTTACAAACAAAATATATTGATAATTCGTCGCATTTATTTTTAATGCACGATTTGTTTCATTTTTTTAACTCTGAGTTTATCTACTCGTTCCATATAGAGACATTTTTCCTGTCATATGAGTTATATATATATATATATAGAAAGAGAGCGAGAAAGAAATTGTGGTGTAGCAGTATTACTTCGAAATCCGATTTCAAATCCCACTAGCAACAAGAAGAAGCAGTGTATTTCTTATTATTAAGTTACATGCACATAAGCATATTAAATTTTAAAAATGAACAATTTACCCGTACCGAAATATAAAACAAAAATTCTTCCCAGGCAAACAAAAATAGAAAAAGCTTATATGATAGGCTTATAAATATCAAATGTATAAATTACAGGAAAAATTTGTATAAAAAACCTGTTCCAATATATTAGAATAAAATTATAACTTACTCTATCACAATATAATATCTTAAAAATATCTTAGTCTATTTGCTGATACTAGAACTAGAATTTAATAGCCGGCTTACTATAAACAGGTATCTTTTATACGTCTGTGCTTGTACCTCTTATATCTGTGTCGCAGAGACTGGTAGTCGTAATCTCCTATCGAATGTATTACTACATTATCAGATGAGCTGCAGTTGGCGAAAAATTTTTTCGCTGTATTTTTAATGATTTCCTGTGTGTAAGGAAACGTTAAAATATCATGAATAGATTTAATTTTAGTAAATCTTGGTTTATTCAAGATAATTCTTAAACAATGATTTTGTAGTCTTTGCATCTGATTTATACTGCTATTGCTAGCATAGCTCCAGACTGGGCTCGCATACAATAATTTTGGTAGAATAACTTTTTTGTAAATGAGGAATTTGTTTTGCGCCGATAATGCAGACTTTTTGTTAAATATTGGAAATAGACAACCCAATATCGTTCTATTTACACAATCATTAATATGCCTCGTAAATGTAAGTCGTCTATCCATAGTTATGCCTAAATATCTTACATTTATATTGTTTTTGACTCGAACGAAGTGATTAAGTAGGGGCCTACGTCTAGTAAAAATGATTGATTCCGTTTTTTCATCATTGACTTTAATTTTCCATTTGTAGAAAAATTTTGATATTTTATCAAGTGCACTTGTTAGTCTGTTACTGATTGTGTCGATTCTATAAGAGGATACTATTAAAGAAGTATCATCAGCATATAGGTTTATGTCTACTCCCGGAATGGTTGGCAAGTCATTCAAATAAAGTATAAAAAGGAAAGTACCTAGGATGCTCCCTTGAGGTACCCCAGCTTTAATAAATCTCATGTTAGATTTATGGTTTTTTATTTTCACGTAAAACTTCCTGTTCATTAAATAAGATTTAATAGTGAATACTAGATAAAGAGGAAATTCATATTTGATTAATTTATAGATAATTCCATCATGCCAGGTTGTGTCAAACGCTTTTTCAATGTCCATCAAGACTACTCCTGTACGTTTATTCTGATTAAAATTATCGGTAATTTTATCGCAAATTTTAGCTAATTGAATTGTGGTACTGAGTGATTTATAGGTAAATAAATCTCTACCATAGTCAATCAATCAATCAATTCGTATATAAATGAGTACAAATTTGCTGGAAGTAAAGAAAATACGAAGGATAAGCAATGGAAAAATACTTCGAATTGGTCTACTCAGGATGCATTTTGTATAACGAGTACTTATTCCCTTTTCGTTATATGTTATTAGCGCCGTATCCGTTATCGAATGTTGGCTAACATGCTGGTAGTCTTATGTCGAGCTAAGACTGCTTGGAATATATCACTGATAGTAAATAATACAATCCGATAGATTCTATAACCGGGTCGTCTTTTTTCTTACCCCATCTAATTTTTCTCTGCATTAATCTATATGGAGAGCAGATTATATCGACCCAGGTGACCCATTACGTGATCAAAATACTTCAGTTTATCGATTTCTTTTACAACTTCCTTGAACTTATTCAAAGGTTGCAACGCTTCCGTGTCCCGTCCACGTTTTAATATTAAATTTCGAAAATTGTATCGGCTACTTGGAAAAAATTCACCACTATCCTTGGAAAACAAGGTACAACTTTATAAAACAATGTTGAAGCCTATATGGTCCTTTGGAATTCCACTATGGGGAATCGCAAGACAATCTCATATAGCGATCATCCAAAGAGCCCTTCTTGAACGGGGCTGTCCTTTTTTGCGGTAATCCGTCCCGGTGTCCCCAATAAAAGCTTCGACATACAGAATTGTCCGGGTTTTAGTTTCAACCATAGACGATGTTTAATTTGGCTGAAGCAAAAATTATACGAAAAGTCAATACAGCGCCTAAGAGTCTCGAAAGCGTTAAACTATCGTGCATTTACTACAGTTGTTTATTCCGGATGTACGGGCGAAAATTATTTATTATTATTATTATTTATTTCTACTCCTCACTGTCCATGTGATCCGTCATTGACTTGTCTATAATAAATGTTACGACAGAAAATCGTTCGGTAGAAGTATTTAAACATTTCCAGAAGAAGAACAATAATATATTTTAAATATTTTTTCGTTTACAAAAAAGTAAAGTTACCATTCAATAGAATTTTCTGTACCGAATATATCAACGATTCTTTCCAGAAAAAATTAATACAAAATATAATCTTATAAAATATTATTTAAATTGACGCCTTATTATACGATTGCAGGAAAAATTTTAATACAAAAAACCTGCTCATTTAAAATAACAGAGTGCGTACACTCTTATCGTATCAACCACTAATAATGTTAAACATAATAACTTTTGCATTTTAATATAATATATCTTATGCCTGCCTGGAACAAAAGCGCCAATAGAAAGAACAAAATTATGGACATACTCAGCATCAAGTGGCTGTTCTCAAAAGGTGAATTTTATAAAAACCTGCCAAGAATTTAATTCTTGTTTGAAGTCATCACCGGCTAAACAAATATGCTCGTCTAAAAAATACGCCTAACAATAATTAGCCGTTCCTACTTTTCGAATTACAGCATAACCAACGTGTTATTTGATTTTAGTATTATGTTTATAAATAATAATAGTAATGATCTTAATAAGTATAACATTTTCGTTTTTTATTGCGATACTGTACCAGTCGTCGTAATTTTGACAATGTTCTAAAAATGGTCATTTTCCGTATAACTAGTACCCTCAATTATTTCTGATAAATGACTTTCTAAAACGTGTCGAAACGCTCATATTTTAACGGAAAAAGGACGGGCGGACACGGGTGAGAATGGCCTACCTTATTTTCATAAATTCAATGTCAGTTAACAAGTTTCATTCGGTTTGTCACGATCCTGCGGATATAGTAGCGTAATAATGAACGTACTCGCTTTTATTTGTTTAAGGTTACTACGAAAAATTAATGCATTACGTCAGTGACTGGTATAATGGTAGCGATGAATACGATCGTATACATTATAACCACTCACGCATGTATGCAAACGTACAAATAAATATGTATACATTTACCATGCGTATACTCACACATATGTATACATTATGTATACATTATATATATATATATATATATCTACTGAGTATAATGGGAGCGTGCGAGTGAGCGAAAGTGGGGAGAAAGGCACGAAACGAATAATGTCTATCGAGAATATCACACGAAACTGGTTTGAATTATTAAAAAAAAATTGTTAAGCAAAGACAACTTTAAAAATTCATACATAAAAAAAAAATGTTAAGTATGTGCTTTGCCTCTGTAAATAAAAAATAAAACGAACCCATTAAATATAACGAAATATTAAAACTTCTAATAACTAGGAAACGTGTTGGACAGCATTTGAAAAAGTACAGGCTCACACTTGTTTGAAAGCTAAAAAAAAGTTAGTATTAAGGAAATATATTACCTAACGATTTCGATCGTATTCGATAATATAAATCGGATTATCGACAGAACTATCTCCGTCGTTTATTGGACGTAACAATTAATCGTAAATAATCTGATATCGATTCATAATTAGTCGGGTTCCGCTGAAAACGCTCTGAGATGACCTGGAAACCAGTATGGCATTATACTATCGGGCTGTGGGGGGATGTGTGCTTCGAACATCAACGCAAAAAGAATACAGACATATCGAAACAAAGTATTACGAATGATAGTCCCTGGTATATCTCTAATGACAATCTACACGATGACTTCAACATGGAATACATAGAAATCCATCAAGCGACCGTCAAAACATTTATCCGAGCTAAAAAATCATTATAATCAGCTGGCAACTAGAATTCTTCAAAAATCAGATAATAGGAGAAGACTCAAACTCAAAAGGATCGTAAACTATATTTAAATTCTTTCTAAATTAGCTACTTCATGAGTCTGCTGATGGACAAACTGTTATCTTCTTCATACCATCTAGTTGATGATAAATATCTTATCAGTTCGAGATTTGAAGCAAAGAAAAAATAACTGAAATTGATTATACCTAATTAAGTTATATATATATATATATATATATATATATATATAATATATATATATATTATATATATATATATTATATATATATACATCGATTAGACCACACCAATGCTTTTCTGGACGTAGGCTTTACCTAGCACCACGGTTTGGCTTTTTCGTCACTTCATTTTCACCAGGTAACATTCTACCGTGTGTTTTTTGCGTATTACATGTGCGGTCCACAACACCTAACGCAATTCTTCAAGACGAAATTCTTCTTCGGTCTGCTTATTCTAATGTTCACACTGTCTTGATTCTTCCTGTCTTCCTAATACTTGTTTTAGTAAATGACCACGTTTACGTTCCGTACACAAGAACAATACGCTTTGATTGTATCACGCTACCCGATAGGTTCCTTTCTGCTATTTATTTCCACTTCCATTAATATCTCTGCTAATTCGACGTAATTCCTTAATAAAACTTGGTCGATCTCAGGATATTCACCCACATCAGAAAACATTTCCCAGTTATCGAACGTGGAATTGCCACATTTGACAAAAAAGAAAATAAATACGAATAGGGTTTTTCTATTTATTTTTATTTATTTAATTACTCACCGAAATCCGTGCAATTTTTCTTGCAATTTAGTAACCGCCGTTTTTTTCGCTTGATCACTTATTTCTTCGGAGCCGACATTAGCGCCCGTTGTTTCAGACGCATTTCTATTTGTCATCTTCATTCTACGAATAAAATAATTCATCCTTTATTCTTAAAGTTTATAATGACGATGATAATAATAATCAATACGTTTCTATCGATCGATATATTTATTAAACAAGTACATCGTATTACAGAAATATCATTTCTCGTAAATAATAACGCTTGCTAATCACATTATCGCATCGAATCGTATAAATCTATACTTACATTATAAGAGCGGAACCTACTACTTAATTATGAGTAAACTTAAATTTACATATATAAACACATTTCTACACATCCACAGATTACTTCCGAAACACAAAGCACCAAAACGTAAATATTAGCCGCTTCAATAAATTTTAATCAGTTTACTTGCACACTACCCCACAGGCCCCACACACATCACAGGCACAAACACACACTCAAACACAACGAGGCGCACACGCTCCTAATATTATTTATATGTACACTGCATACAATACACAATTCATCGAATTTCAGATTTATGTGTTAATTTCAAGACGGTGAGTTTGCTGAAGAATAAAAACTATTAAGATTTCACGTTGATGTTTGTAATTCATTTCGATTTAACGAGCAACGGTAAAGCGTTATAAAAAATAGCACCCGTGTAACTATACGCGGATGTGGTATTTTAAAAATCGTGGTATTTCTGCTCGTTCTCCGGCCACAGATCTACTTACTTCTAACGCATTGCTATAACTTAGGTTTATTTTTATATACAAAATTTAGCAACTGCAGTTGGTACACAGTTCTTTTACATTCAAAATTACTTTTGTACTAAACCCAATATCGTCTCTGATACAAATAATTTTAAGTAATCTCTTCTGGAGAATAATAATTATAAATAATAATAGTAATGAAGAATAGAATAAAAAAAAAAAAAAAAAAAATAGGATTTATATAAGATTATGGCGAAAGAAAGTAACAATTGTTCTCCAATTTTTCCCATAGTAATCGGTACACTTTGTGCAATTCCTTCTAATCTCGGCGAACAATTGGATTAAACAGTATTATTGAATAACAGCTCAACTTCAAAAATTAACGCCTATTAGAAACAACCTACATACTGCGCAAATACACTCCCCTAAATCGTTGGATAGGCCAACTAAATGTGGCCGCGGTAATGAAGACAATAATAATAATAATAATAATAATAGCGACAATAACCATAATAATGATGTAATAATAAACATGAAAATGATAATAACGACGTTTTATGAAATTTTCCAAATATAAAAATTATTCCGTATCAATGATATATGATAATTTCTACTAATTTATCTATTTTTAACTGATAAAAAAAAATGAAAACACCTAAAATTTTCTATACTATAATAAAAAATTTCAATTTATTTCAATATCTTCTATATCGTATGATGTAGTACATAGTAAGCAAAACAATTAGTGTAATATTCAACTATGTACGAGCGTCGATATAATAGACGAAAAAACAAACAAAAATTTAAACAATAACGTGAAACTAATATGAAATGCACCGTCTTAAATTATGCCAATAAACGTAATAATAAATATAATTTTAATATTTTTGCCGACATGCTACAGTAGATACATCTGTTTGTTCGTATATTTGCCGAAATTAATAAAAAAAATAAAATAATAATTAAGTAGAAAGAAGAAATTACTTATTATAATAGTCGTTCGAAAATGACGATTGACAAAAGTGGATAAGTCGAATAAAATTTGAAAAGATAGTTGTTTATGTATCGCTTTAAAATGATCATTCAATTAAAAGCTAACTTGTAAAAAATTAAAACATTCCTAAATTACAATACGTCACTTTCTCGGTGTAATTTTAACGAAATTATCATATTCCAATAATGAATAAAACCGTATTTATTATTTAATTAATTAAAATTAAAATATACTATAAGCAAATTTACTATTTTCTCTCAAACGGCTTCGATCTGGAAAATTTGCTACATAGGTAATAAATTAACGAGCAAAGTCCCCGTATGAAAAAACCACCGAAAAAATTCTTCTTCGACCTTTATACTATAAAATCGAGCTCAGAATAGAAGGAAAAACTTTATCGAAGAACTTAAAATAAATTAAAAAAAAAAAAGATTACACCCGCTATTAAATTTTTCTCGAACACTTTTTTTTTTTTTTTTTTTTTTTTTTTATGAAATAACGTGTAAAATTCGATTCGGTTAGAAAAGTAAATAACTATAATTTATTTATTTTTTAATGTGGAACGTATTTTTAGTCTATATGCGGAACAATGTGAAATTTTGATGCTAAGAAAATTTTTTATTTTCCGGTAGACGTGAAATGTTTCAATTTTAAAAATATTTATATAAACACAACGAAAATTATCTACCGTTCACCTAAGATTATTACGTTCGCGTAACAAACACCTGCACAAAATGCATAACTTTGTGACGAAATTTTATAACGTACTACTGGAAGAGTTATTATTACGCTACTAACCTCGAATATAAAAAGTTAATAAGTATCGTATCTTCCTCTTCATCCGAAGACATGACGAGAATTTCCTACAGCGAAGATAATAAACTGAAAGAGCAACGAACGTAGTAAAATGCGAAAAATACACGAGCAAAACAAAAAGATGGAAAATAAAAAACGGTTATCGTTAATAGTTAATAAAAATGACGATGACAAATAACGACAAAAACTAGTTTTACCCGGTCGTTAAAATTCTTATAGAATAACCGTTAATAGATGAACTTGAATGTAAAGCTAACAGCGAAACAATGATCGAACGAGACTATTTTTTTGCCAAGTAACTTACCGTATGCGAATTTTCATTCGCGACAATTTTTCCTTTTCATTTTTTATTTTTTATAAGCATACGACAAAAATTACTCGGTTCGAGTACACGTGACGACAATAATAGTAATAATAATCATAATCATAATCATAATAACAAGTATAGTCATGATGATGAGATAATGAATATAATGATAATAATAATAAAAATAATTGGATAATAATAATTCGATGCCAACTTTCATAATAGTCATTTGGGAACGTAACAAAACATTGAAACATTTATATATATATAATAATATATACTCATTATGTGCGCTCACATATTCATTTAAATTCGCCAATCGAGAATTTTCTACTTCATTCAACTTACTGAAACTAGACTATGTTAATGAGACAGAACGATTAAACGTGAGCATCATTTTATTTTAATGCACGATTATTAATATGTAAGTTTCACACAAAATAATAAACGTAGTTAGAGCCTAAAAAATTACGATTTAATAGTTCGATACTTGCCTATTGGAGGTGAATTTCCAAAATTTTCATCGTTAACGATAAAAAAACGTGATAGCGATCACTACGGAATTTACATTCGTTAAGTAAAAAATACATAATAATAAATAAATTCATAAAGACATTTTAAAATATTCGATTGAAATTTTATTTTTACCTTACATTTATTTGTGAAAAAATCTGATTTATGATGTAAACTTCGCTTTTATTCAAATTATTTATTTATCGTACTAGATCGTAATCAGTGATTATAGGTATATATGGGTTTTATTTCTTACAAATTATAGTTTTTACTGTATTATTGTCGATATGCTCGGACGTTTCAACTGAATATTACGCTTTCTTCAGACACAAGTTATCGCCGATTTTTTATTAGTTTTTATAATATTCTATATGTCGCAGTTTAATCTCGTATTAATTGATTCAAAATTCGGGGGGTAAACTTTGATTTTATAAAAAATCGTGAAACCACGCCATTATTTTCCCAACTCTATAACGAATTATGAAATGTGAAAGTAGGAAACACTTTGCTAAATCACACGTATGGAACACAATAATGTAGGGATCGGAAAATAGGACGTATAAAAAAAAATAGAGGCTCTCGAAACTCGGTGCTGACGTAGATTACAGAAAATTAGTTGGAGAGAAAAATTGACAAACGAAAAAGTTTTTAAAAACACAAACGAATCGAACAGCTTAATTCAGAAGCTTAAAAAGCAGAAGAATTAAATGAATAGGCCGCTTATATAGACACAATTCAAGTTTCGTATAATTGAAGGGAAAATGGAAGGAAAACAATACAGAGGAAGGTCAAGGAGTAAATATGTAGATCAAATAATAGAAGACACGGAAGAAACAAGTTATGCAAACTTTGAAAGACGGCTAGAAACAAGACAGTTTTAGTTGAACTCACTAGGATCATGAGTCATAAAAGTTATCTCCACCAAACTACGAATTGAGGAAAAGAACATATTTATCGTACAAGATCATAATCGGTGATTGTTATATGTAAAGGTAGAACTTATATATATATATATATAATTTTTTACAACCGATATAATTTTTATCGTCATTATTATTATCGATATGCTGATAAGCTTCTTCGTACGTAAGTTTTCGCTAAATTTTTTCATTAGTCTTTATTTCCAAATATTCCATATGTCGTCCGTTCGAGCTCTCATAAATTTGTTAAGTCGTTATAATTACCTCTGTTATTCGGTGTCCTCATATAACATACGTTTTGAATCTACATTAATTGTTATCATTTTAAATCTATCGGCTTTTTAGGTATTTAAAATATTCACTGTTTTAAGTTATTTTAGCGTGTTCTTATTTTTTTCCTTTTAGATGCTAGAAGTTTGCTAATTTTAATCAACACATATCAAGGTAATATTTAACAACGATGACTTCTCTATAGATAGTCGTAATCTCAATTGTTGAGGGTGTAAATACACACACACACACACGCCGTTATATATAGACTCGTATATATGTATTATGTGAGCTCTCCTAATAACTTTCCTTTAAGTCCCGTGTAACCTTACCGCAGTAATAACACAATAAGCTTTGAATAAATATTCCATTTCGCCGAAGGTAATTTTTTCTTAGTTACAGAAAGGAAATATATATTAATAAATATTTTCAAGGATTTCCCCGGAAGATGTTATTATCAATTGTTTTTGTTTTTTCGTGTTTTTTTTTTAACCTTTTGTTATGCTAACAATGCGCTAGGTGAATATTGCCGAGGATAGTAAACCGTTGATGAAGAACTAATTAAATTGTAACACGCGCGCACTACTGAAGGGAACATATAATAATCATCATGATTATTTTCATATTGCATTATATTTAAATCGGTAAAATAGAAATATTTTCGGGAACCGAAGAATACACCAAAACTTGACAACGTGAATAACGACAATGACGATAATAATTTATGATTAACGGTAAAATAATGATGCTAACATTTACAAAGTACAACTTGAACAAACTTCTTCTTTTCCTCAATCCGCAGATTGGTGGATAACTAAGACCCATGTTCCTAGTGAGTTTAAAATCGTCTCCGTTATGCCCTTCTTTTAAGTTTTGCATAACTTGTTGTTTCCGTGTCTTCTAATATTTGATCTATATGTTTACTCCTGAGCCTTCTTCTGTATCGTTTTCCTTCCATTTTCCCTTCAATTATACGAAACTTGGATTGTGTCGATATAAGTGGCCTATCCATTTAATTCTGCTTTTTAAGCTTCTGAATTAAGCTCCTCGATTCGTTCGTGTTTTTAAAAACTTTTTCGTTTGTCAATTTTTCTCTCCAACTAATTTTCTGTGTAATCTACACCAGCACCGAGTTTCGAAGGTTTCTATTTTTTTATACATTTGGCGGTTGATCGTCCAACTTTCCTATCCATACATCACTACGCTCCATACGTACGATTTAAGTGCTTCGTAGTTTCTACTTTTACATGTCTGGACGTTAGTAAAGATCTCTTTTTATCGAAAACCATTTTTGCTACACTAATTCTAGTCAATATCTCTTTGTCACGTCTTCCATCTTGACTGATTATGCTACTCGGGTATCTATATCAATTTACTTGTTTTAATCTTTTTCCATTAATTTTGACATCTATTATATCTCGCTTTTTAGCGCATTTCATAACTATCGTTTTTTCTCTTCACTTATTGGCATATTATACTTTTTTCCTGTAATCGTTAGCTGTTTTATACCAATTCTTTGAGTTCGTTTTCATTACTTCCACGATTGCCATGTCATCTGCAAAACGAAACATCATTTTTTGATGCCCCTTTCTCTTTAAAATCTTGCATTATTTTTTGTGCACATATATTAAAAAGTCCCGGGGCGATATACAACATCCTAATCTTATTCCTTTATTTCTTCTCGATTCTTATTATCGACTTTTTCATATAGTGTTTTTATTATTATTTCATCTTTATAGTACACTGATATTTCATTCCATTACAAACCGTACACGGTCTCATCCCTGTCAAAAGCTGAACAAACTACTAACGGAAATGTTTGATTAAAATCGAAATTAAAATAGCGAAAATACATTTAGAATACTTTAATTACTACCGCCAAAGTTGTAAACATTAGTAAAAAAAGACAACTTATTTTAAGTATTCGAACGAGAAATACGAAGCGTTCGTGGTTATGTTTCGTGGCCTTTTAAACGTAGCATCCATAAATTCCTCAGTTATATAACACGTCAATCAAAAAAACAGAACAAATTAACCGCAGATTATTTATAAAACGCTTAACAACTCAATTGGTCGTGTACAATACGAAAAGGCGAGCTTTAGATCAACATATACCACGAACAATCAGACAAAATTCTATTCGTTTTACAGGTACAGTACAGCGAGGAACACCTCCATTAAATTGAAAGAGCTGCAAGTACTGTAAAGATGGTAAAAAAAATAAATATTACTGAAAACATCGAAATAATTGGCTTTGTACGGAGCATATTATAAGTTTATGTGAAAAAAAATAACGCCTAAAATTATATGTCTTTTTTAAATGGTTACTAAAATTTAACGTTTTGATATTTTTGGCTTCAAAACAAACGTAGCTTATAAAAAACGTATGATTTTATTTAAATTAGGTAATGCTAGATATTTATTTGGGTACTATTTTGTGATGTATATCAATTATCTTGTATATATGTTTTTTTTTTTTACTAATAAAAATGATCATGATTTCTTTCAAATCGATGAAAAAGAAACTAAAAAAAAAAATTAAAAAAAAAATAATTTTAAAAACAGAAACATTTTCAATATTGAATTCAATAGACCCAACCCGTCTATACTTATATGCGAAGGTTAATAAAAACTGACGAAAAATTTAATTCAATCTAAAAATAGAAAAGAACGAACACCGAACAAATTATATTACCTATATTTGTTTTACTATTGTAATCATTGTACCAAGAAGCAACAGCATCAGATATCTAGGAGTAGATCGCACACTAAGTTGGAAGGTGCATATACAAAAAACAAGAAAACGACCAGATATTAAATTCAGATCTCTCTACTGGCTAATAGGGTATCATTCGAACCTCTCCTTAGCCAATAGAGTATTCATATACAATGCAATAATAAAGCCAATATGGACTTACGCTGCACCAATGTGGGGGTGTGCGAAAAATACTAGCAAACATATAATACAGCGCTTTCGAAATAAAACTTTAAGGCTGATATACAGAATGACGTGGTACGTTACCAATGAAGCTATTCATCGTGAACTTGGGGGGTCTGTATGGTCGACGAAGCGATAAAGCAGTGGGCCCGAAGACATGCAATACGCATACACGGACACTGTAATGAGCTAGTCGCTGCGCTTCCAGACGTCACGACAACCCGACCATTGAAAAGAACTAGAATTCGCGACCTAGTTTAAAAGAAGGACTGAATACATCAATGGATGTATTCCCCATACAAGAGAAGACGATGATACCCTTCATAGATAGCCAACATGGATAGGAATGAATTGGCAGAAGTAGAAAAATAAAAAGTAATATTATACTTAAGCACCCTTCACTGGATGGGATGCTTCTGTCACATTATGCATAAATAATTATAAAACTTACTAAATATCATTAGCTAGGTGTAAATTAGCAATTTAATAAATAAAAAATAAAAAAAATATTTGTTTTTTTTCTATGTATTTTACTTAGAATACGTGGCATTATTAAATTTCGAAAGTGAACAAATTTCTTAATACGCACGTTACATTACACCAATATTGCGTACGTTAATATCATTAATACACGTACATCTGTATGTGTGTGTGTAACATGGTAGTTCGTAAACAAATTGTTATTACAAAAAAAAACCGCAGATTGATTATTTTTCTTCTTCTATTCGATACAATTTAAATTTTGTTACAATGAAATGATCTAAATTGTATAAGTTTAACGTACTTTTTTGACTAATACGTAACTTCGAATTTGCAATATTCATTACGTAAGAATCGGATCGAATAAAAATATTTGTTCAAATTCACTGTACATGCTCTAAAACTACAATCATCTCTACCTATCGTCAGCGATTAAATAATATCGAAATATACGAAATATCGAGAGAAGAAAATAAATGATTAACTTATGCACGTAATTGAGCAATATTCAAATATAAACATACTCATTATCACTCGTACTATTTACAGTTTACTCGGTTACGGAGATGAGACTGATCCGGTTTAAATGACTATTATCGACTCTCAAATAGAGATAACGCGCCCGTGTTTAAACACGTAAATGTATTATGTGTATTACATAACCCCCGCTTCTAATATTATATATATATATATATATATATATATATATATATATATATATATATATATATATATATATATATCACAGTCGTAATTAACGTATTTTATAGTAGTATAGGCTATTTACACGACGGTTTTAATTAAAGCGATCAAAGTTTGACCTACATAGGATAATTTTTACAGCAACGTTCAAAATATTCAATTTATTACATCCATCTCCCCCCCCGTCAGGTACGTTAAATTTAAATAGATACGTTAATTTTTAAAATTTATTTGAAACTTAAGCAATATATACATAGCGTGCCGCAGAGAAGACAGACGGTTTTGATGTTTTTTTGATTACTCAAGAACTATTCGATCAAAATTTTTGAACGAAATTTTATTCAAAAATAGGAAAACGAGAGATTAGCTAACAATCATTTGTGAAACACAATGCCATTTGCAACAATACATTCATTCAGTTCTTACAAAATTTTCGAAGACTATTTCGAGCATAGGTCACTGAATTTTTGAAATTTCTTCATAAATTCGAGTTTTCAGGTCTTCTAAAATCTCATGAACATGTTTCGTAAACGCGGCTCTTAAGATATCCCTACAAAAAAAAATTATTTTCTAAACTCTCTTTGCACTATCGTGATCGATTCAACGTTTCACGCAAAACGCGCGCTCCTTCTCGCTATAGGATGCCATGATAACGGAAACTAGACAAAAATGTGTGTACACTAAACGTGGAGTACGCGGTTTTGCGTTATAGCAGTGTTACTAACTTCGCTATTAAAAAAAAAAAAAAACGTTTTCACTGGGCCACCCTGTATATTCATCACGGCGTTTAATATGTTTTTACAACTGTTTAACGCCACGTAATTACAATAAACTTCCAATTATTCGTGGTATCGGGTGGCGTGGCAACCGTGAATAATCCGCAAAATTTCCAAAACGTCAACGAAACCATTCGAATCAACGCAAAAAGTTTATTTATATATTATGTAATTTATATCATAAAAGTTACCTGAAGATTTTACAAAAAATCTGTCACCAATTTTTCTTTTTTCGAACTCAAACACCTCTTCTTTAATTGAGATTGAAGTTTTTTTTAATATAATTTTATCACAGCTTTTTCCTCCAGTAAGTCCTTCGATGTATGTTATAACTTCGTCATGGCTTACTTGCTTTTTCTTCGTACCCTCTTCCTCACTCTCCTCTGAAACCATACCTGACGCTCTATCAACTATTTGTTCGTCAGTAAGATGTTCAAAGCCTGAATCATTGGCATCGCAATTAATTCACTCAACAATGTTCGCTCCGTCGACGTCAGTTCCTCCTATAACAGATTTCGTTAAACCACAAGTAGAAATTTCTTCTTCTTGAGGTGTCGAGTGTTGTGACTCATAGAGTAAACAAACGTTTTTTTTCATTCGTACTTTTTCTCTAGAACAAAAAGAAAATCCATTCTACAAAGACAGCGGATAATCGAGTTTACTGTAATTAGAAAGTCCATAATAGTAATCTACGTACGGGGTACAATCCATTCGGAATTACAAAACGAATCAATTCATTCTCTGACATTATCAATAATCAATTCTAGATACTCGAGTTAATTCAATCGTCAGTCACTACACTAAATATATACATATATAAAAATGTAAACATACACATACGTCTTTATATGTACAAGATTAGAGTTTAAAAAATCCTAAAAGTCAATTGCAAAATATCCCCTTATTAGTTTGCTCAGGAAACAACTTTTCATTCTCAACTTTCGGGTCGAAGCAAATTGATTATACGTACGACATCATCTACCAGTTTTTGAGTTGACGGGACCTCCTTTATTTATCCATTTATCTATCTATCTCTTATATATATATATATATATATATATATATATATATATATATATACATATATATATATATATGTATGTATATTATACACTTTAATAAGTAAATACTTTCGAAGATTGAAATAATATGCATTATAAAAAATTTTTTACTGGGCAAATATACAAGTCCACTTACCAAATAAATGCTCCATCTAGCGTTTTTACGAGCTCGAATTAAACATAGATCATGCGGTTTATTTACTTAAATACTCCCCACTTCCCTTAAAGAAAAAGAACTAGAATACATAAAGGCATACTATTTCATTTTGACGGGTTCCAACGAAACCGCCTGAATTATAATAATATAGGACCGCGTTCAGGTTAACCTAAACGTTGGTATTTTATTTCGAACACCCGAGGGCAGGTTCGCCAATAATAAAATACGATCGGGACCCAATAAAATATAAAATATTTTACTTAGAAAATGTTAACTATTTTTCAAAATCCACTAACCAAGTACTTCTACGAAAAGTTAAATAATAATAATAATACGAATTAATAAAACAAAATACTCTTATCGAACACTGTTCAGCTTTTACATTGTAAATTTTAAATTTTATGCTAAATAACACAAATGTACTATAATGAAGTGTTATGGCGACGTGAAGAAGACCTGAGAGATTAATATAAAGTCCACTTCTACGAATAAGTTTCCGTTTGTCTTTATGAATTTATTATTATTATTGTTTAATTTTTCGTAGAAGTACTTGGTTAGTGGATTTTGAAAAATTGTTAACATTTTCTAAGTAAAATATTTTATATTTTATTGGGTCCCAATCGTATACACGTCTAAAAATATTGCGTGACAATTTTAACTTATTATTATTGTCCGCGTAAGATTCGCAGTAACTATGTATGTAGTATTGTATTTTTTAATAAATAAAGAGTAGATACATATTTCAATTTTCAATTTGTAAGACCCTAATAGAAAAAAAAAATTATATATATATATATATATATAGATGAGTAGATAAACTATGCATTTACGTTTGGGTTTCCGACTAAAAACGAAAGAAAAGGGAATTTTAACTTTTTACATTTTTTCGACCTCCTTTCATGTAAGACCAGGATAAATTTCGCCCACACACACACAATGCCATACCACAAATGTTCTCTACCGGTCTAATTAAAACAAAAATAATAATTATAATCATAATTATAACAATAATTGAAAATTAAATTTCTACACAAGAGAAAAGACTTACGAAAAATGCATGTTTATTTGAACAGAAATTACAGTGTAGACACAAACGACCGAGTATAGGCTCATCAAAGTTTTACGGTCATCTATTATGAAAAATTGTAAAAAACAAATACAGCTGCGAGTACGAAATCGGAAGTTGTTCGCGATAAATGAATGATAAATATTAAAACCGAAAGAGCCACGAGAATAGTCTCTACTATATTAACTAACGCAACAGTGAACAAAACAAGTCACCGATACTAAACTGAAACGAAGATTCTGAGATTGTAAATCGCCATACAAGACTTTATATACAATATATATATATATATATATATATATATATATAGTAAGTGCATACAGAGGTCACAATATCGTTCGCTATAAAAGACCATTCGTTGAAGTGATCTTTGCAAGTGGGCATTGTAAAACATCTTTCATAGAAAATAAATAATTAAGTAATATATACGTACACTGCCCGTTGTCGTGACAATTTGTTTTCTATAGCTTTAGGCGAATATGTATCGCGCATTTTTTTATTTAAAAAAAAAAATGGACTCATTACATTTAAAAAAACGTGACTATAATTTCAAATTACACCGTATAAATATATTTTTTCTTAAATAATAGACAAACACACGTTTTTGAACATCGTAATTTTTTTTAAAACAATTTTCGTTTTTATATACATACACACACACACACATATATATATATATATATCTTTATAATTCCTCTGCATGCGTATATGTGTCAGAACTGTGATTTTAGTGATGTGTGTATGGTGTGTTCCTGGATGGTCTATATTTACAATTCTACCCCTTAGATCACCCGTGCGGTTAAAACCGGTGCTCACAAAATTCACAATTTTTTTTTATGTACTTATAAAATATGTTGGGCTTGTACCATATAACGTCCTCGTCGTGCGCTTGGTAACATTGGTTGTATAAACAATGGCTAAGAATACGGGAAACAGTCGGCGAACTTTCTTCAGGTTAATCTCGGACGCAGTCGTACAGCTGTGGAAGAGGTTGCCATCTATATACGCGACTGGGGTGTTCATATCGCTCTTTTACAAGAGCCTTATATTCATCCTGGCGGCCATATTGGGTGTGTCTCTTTGGACACTTGATCCCTGGGCGGCAATTCTCGTTGTGGATCGTGCTTGCGACGTCCTTAGATTGGGTTTGTTATCGGATGAGTACTTGGCGGTATGTCAGCTGCGATTCAGTAATGATCATATGCCGTCAGTGCTTACTTTCGGTTTTCAGAACCAGTTAAAAGACATCTTAGGCAGTTGGGACGTGTTCTCACCACTCTAGGTAATGTCCCAGTTGTTGTGGGCGCTGATCTCAATGCGAGGTCGTTGCTCTGGGGTTTGGGTGATACGAATGCCGAAGGACACCTGATAGAAAGCTTCATAGCCGTGCATCTATTGAATTCGGCAGATTGTGCACCGACGTGATATGGAAAGCTCGGGATTGGAGAGTGCACTCCACGATTATGCCCTGATTAATTTTAATTTATTTAGTGGTAGTCGGGACACGGTTCGTGGGCTGTCGGATAGGGTGTTGAGCTTCGATGGGGACTTTGCCGTTTTTAAAGAAAACATGGATAGTTTAGCCCGAGAGCTGTACATTGGCGACACACTGGACCTTATGGTCAAGGAGTTCCAGCAGGCAGTCTTTCAGGCGGCTAAAGGGTGTATACCCTTAAAGAACCCGGTTCTGTCAATTTGCAGACAGCCCTGGTGGACATAGGCTGTTGCACAGACTTTGAAGGCGATAAGAAAACTACATTGAAGAACTCGGCAGACGATAGATTTTCGGGGCTAGATGACCAAGCAGGCATTGGATTTCAAAATGCATAAGACAAAACTCTGGTATTGGAAAGTGTTCATTGGACCTTTGCGCGGCAAGAATATTCGCTGGAAGGTCTTAAATGTCCTATTGGATGACAGTGGGTCGGAAATAATGATAGTCGAGAAGAATGTTACTTGCCTGCTGTATTCGCTCGTTCCAGATTTTTTGCTCACTCTTTCAGGAACAAACTCTGGCGGGTGGGATACTAGCGGCAAGGTAGCTCCGAGTCATTGTCCGACTGCTACTGATCTTGACAGTAAGCTGGACTCCACTGCCAGTGTCCAAGTTGCCAAAGTATCTGTGGAAGAGGTCACCTATTGCCTTTCAAAGGTGAAAAATAGAAAGACCTGTGGAAATGATGGAATTCCAGTAGAGGTCTTGAAGGCTGTCAATCTCCAAGAACCGCACATTCTCATGAGCCTGTTTCAGGCATGTCTTGTGCAAAGCACAGTACCAATGCTTTGAAAGTGGGCGATAAAAGTTCCAATACTAAAGTCATTCCTTCATTGCCGGCTTCATACAGACCAATTAGCTTACTTTCTTGTGTTGCAAAATTATTCGAATGGATATTGGTGTCCTCCCTAGAGCGAGAGTTAGCCGACTGTTCATGGCTGTTGCCTGCCCAGTTTGGTTATACTTGTGGGGTCTCTTCAGAGTCCATGATTATGACCTTGCTGGCCTGGGTACAGTCCCATTGTGAGAAGTATGTAGTGGGAATCTTTCTAGATATCACCAGTTTTGACTGCATAAGCTGGATGAAAGTCCTCAGTGAGCTACATGCAGCTCAAGTCTCTGGTTATTTAATAGAAATACTGGAAGACTATTTCCTGGGGAGAACTGTAGTCCTTAAGGCCTCTACAACTTTGTAGAGAAAACCTTAACCCAGGCTGCCCCAAGGAAGTGTTGTAGGACCCATGCTTTGGCATGTTTATTAATCTGCTCTCAAGGCCAACTGGCCTGAGGGGATGAAAGTTATTGAATATGCTGATGATGTCACCATACTCGTTGCCAGTGACAGTTGTAGGCAATTGGAGTCACTGAGTCAGGAGGTCACATCAATTTTATCAGGATGAGCCGACTGCTCAGGCATTATCTTTTCTGCCAAGAAAACAATGTATATGTCCCTTAAAGGGAAACTTGAACATCATCCAGTGGTAAGATTAGAGAATAAACCATTACACTGGACAACATCTTTGAAGTACTTGGGAGTTACCATAGATTCTAGCAGTAGCTTCTCGGGTCATCTTTGGGATGTTGTCACAAAAGCAATTACAGCATACCATGGCATAGCCTGAGAAGCATGGGCTGAGTGGGGGATCCTGCACACTCCAGCAAAAATTTTGTACAAAGCAATAGTAATACCAATCATTACATATGGTGTGGTGATATGGGGGTTCATAGGGTCGCTAATGTAAAGCTAGCTGACCTGGTACAAAGTGCACAAAGGCTGGCCTTTACCACAATGATCTGAGCATAAACAGCCCCAATGGTTGCTTTGAGAGTACTCCCACTAGAGATAGAAGTTTAGTGTTGCACTGTGATGTTTGCATTAAGGTACAACACAAGGTCTACCTGGGAGAGGGAAGTATTCTGCATACAAGATGATGCGTATGTCAATGAATTCATAAATGGTAGAACTGATTTTGGGAAAATTTTGTGTGTTTAAATGGGTTCTTGCCTGGTTTAGAATTTTTTTCATTTATTCATATTTTTAAAATTTTTCGCATATCAAAATATATAAATCACATTTCCCCCAATAACATACATACATGAACAATTAACCATTAAAAAAAAAAAAAAAAGGAAACTTAATAAATAACTGATAGTTGTGTTTGAATATCATAGATGATGCTGATATACAACTCGGTATGAATAACTGTTGTTGTGTTTGAACATGATGGATGATGCTGATATACAGTTCTGTTAATTTTGATGTATGCATTGCATCATAGGCTGATGTGTTGACATTTTAGTTTATCTTCGATATGCATACTGAGTGTATTTTGAAATAACGTTTTAAATCCTAAATTAAATTTAGCTAAAAGGTAACAGAACATTCACTGACTATTAGATGGTATTAAGTTTGCCAGCCAGTTATATACACACACACGCATATATATATATGTGTGTGTATAGTAATTTTTTAAACAAAGAAAATAATAGTATATAAATAACCGATATTTTATTTAAATTAACCCAAAACAAATGACCATGACATAATTTTTGGGTTAATTAAAAATAAATTTTATGTAAATTATCAAACTAACAGATTATTTTTTTTTTTAAATTGTAATCCTGCTGTGTACTATAACTATAGAAGCACTAGAGGAAATTATAATTAGCGATTAGATTTTAGATTAATGAAGGAAAGAAATGAGTTTTTTTCAGACATAGGAAATATGTTGTAGAATATGTTTTTAGCAGATTTATGATTGTGATGTATGTCCATATGTCATAGGACTAGATCGTTTCTTCTGCTTGTTATCAGATGTGATTGGCTTTATCCAGTTGATGTTGAGCTGCTGTAAACGTGAGAATATTGTATTTGCTTTGTCGGTCAATTAGGATTGTATGATATAAATTAAGTCCTTTATTAGAATCGGTACAGGTGTTATTAGAAACGCTTCAGCAACATAATTTAGGTAAATAACTGCACAATGGCAAGAGTTGACCCACTTTGCAGCATCTGTGTATAGCATGGTGATTACTTCATTAATTCCTTAAATGAAGGCTCTAAAGATAATTGTTGAAGGTGTTCAAAACTGTTGCCCGACTGTCACCAGAATGTCAAGAGCTCAATAATAGTTCACAGCATAGTTATTCATCTTCATCTAACTTGTAATTACAGCAAAAAAGACAGTGGCATCCCATTCTGTGTAACATCATATGTACACATGTGCATTACATATAACTTGTGCCTTGAAAATTCACCAATTTTGTATGCAAAATTCATATATATATATAGATCTAGATGGAGTCATTTACATTTGAAAATATTGTTCAAATGTTAAAAGAAAAAAACATAGGCTGGAAAGATAGAAGGCTAACATTAAACTTAGATAAATCACATAGAGATTAATGAAATAAGAAAAGTAGTTAGGCAAACTCGTCCTTTTTGCCATACCTACTTTATGTGTGGAAGAACAAATTGAAAAAATGAGGAAAAAATCAAAACAACTAAAAGTAAAAAGGATACAAATCAGCTGCATATGTGTTGCTAATGATATTGCTCCATTAGCTGAATCACAGAAAAATACAAATCAAATTCCATTAGTTTTGTCAAAAGAATTAGCCCAGTTGAAAATAAATAATAATAAATGGAAACAAAAATATATAGGAAATGTAATGGCAGAAAATAATAGGAGCAAAAGAACAATGTTACAAACCAAATGAAAATTCAACAAGAAGTCAATATTGACAAATCAGAAAATTAACATAGACATCTGAAATAATAGTGTGCACAATCATATATATGGCATGTACTAAATGCTATAATTGGTACCCAGCTGCTCAAGGAGAAAAGAAACAGCTTAGTGAAGATGTGGATCTGCTGCTTAATAACAAAAAATTTTGTGAACATAAAAAGTTTAAATGAAATAATTTAAAAAAAAGACACATTGAAAAATTAAAAATTGAAGTTCTAGGACATGTACTAAAGCAGAACAATTTTATAAAAAACAAACCAGGATGAAAGATTACAGACAATATGCATAACAAGCAACATTTATAATGGATAGTATTTATATCAAATAAATTAATAACTAAATGAAACTATGACTGGTGATTATGAATATAATACAATGGTTGAAATGATAAGTTATTGGTTTTAGTTTTAACTTTGGTCTTCTATTTTTTTTTCATATTTGCATATCCCTTGATTCTCATATTTTTGCATACATGCTGCATGAATATAGCCCCTTTCCTATTTATCATATAGTTTTCCTTCAATAATTTTCATCAGGATACCTATAATTTTCCTTCTTCAGTTTACTATTGTTTTCAACATAATCCATCTTCTCCAATTATTTTTAAAACATCTGTATTTGTTATTTTACCAAGCCATTTTATTTTCAGCATTTGTCCACAACATAAACTTCAAACATTTCTAGCTTATTCCTGTTTGCCTATGATATTGTCCATATTTCACACTTGTATAAAGCAACACACCATAATAAAACCTTTAATAATTTCTTTTTTAAACCAATATCGAAATTACTGCTCACCAACATGTTTTGTGTCTCATAGAGAGCCATTTCAGACTCCCAAAATGTTTTTTTTTTAAATGTTCTGAGCATTTATTTGTGATTTTACTACCTAAGTATGTAAATTCCAAAACTTATTCTATTTTTATCCCTCAAATACAGATATGTTTTCTTGTTGTAATCTTGCTTGCTGTAGACCATAATTTTTCTATTTTCCTTATTTAATTTCAATCAGCATTGTTGGCATATTGTAATGTTTCGTTTATTTGATTTTTTATCAAAATAATCTGCAAATAAAAACTAGTTTATTCTTCCTCCATGGATTTGAACCACACAGTTTTTTGGGAATTCTTCAATTTCTTTTATTATTTCTTCAATGTATACTTTGAGGATTGGCGATAATATACATTCCTGATAACTTTTTTTATTATTTTTGCTTCCCTGTTTTCATCACAAATTTGTATCACTGTTTTGTATTATTTTGTGTATTGTTTGAAATCAGTGTTCATTAATATTTTAAAGAACACGCTTTACATTATCGAGGACTTTTTCAATGTTCATAAATGACATATATAATTTTTTGTCTGCACAGGGTAGTTTCTCATTCAAAAGTCCTAGTACTAATATTGCCTCGCAGAATTCTCTATCTTTCTGAAACCAAATTAGTTATAAAATTTAAGAGTGATGGACATTAAAAATTATATTTTTAAACCTTAACATTACACTGACTGCATGACATGTTACAAGCATTTATAAATTGAATAATAGAATGAAAAGTGCACCAATTAATATTTGTTTAAATGTTATAATTCAGAATACTTAGTTTATTCATAAAATCATATTTTTCGTAGTCTACATAGTGATAAATTACATGAAATTAAATAACACTTCGTTATTTCCTTTGTTTTCTATAAAAGATGACAGTAAACCGTCGTTTCCTACTGAAATCATAATCACCGATCGAATGAATCAGGCAAGTAAGTATAAATACACACCAGGTATGCCATATATAATATCAGAATACAACAAATCAAACATGCATCAACACCAATTCCAGCACACAGACTACATACACTTCTTCCACTACACCGAACATTATATATACACCAATCGCATAAACAATAGACTTACAATCGTTATCTAACACTGCCAACCACACGTCTAACATCACTGATAGAGCTAATAGATACATTTTCTGCTAATGACGTATAATAAATTTAGGTGACTAAATCAGCCACTATTCCCAACAACAAACTAAACCACATTATCACTAAAATTAATATCTTACGAGTCAGTCCTCCCAATAAGGAGTTTGGTTAATCAGTTAATGAAGATATCTCTAATGTGCCAAAATATTTCTTAATAAGGCACAATGAACATGATCGCCACACCCTCTTACAACTAGAACACTACATATGTACTAACTGTAGTAAAGGTAACAAACCAGAAACGAAACAATTAAAAAGAATATCCCAATGTATGAAGTTCAAATGAAAATAGAGGTCCACCAGCAAAGCATAAACAAAAACAACCACATCCAGCAACATGAAGTAGCCCAACCAGTAATGAAAAAGCAACTATTTCCCAAACACCCACAACTTCTACAAACATAACCAAAAAGTGTAAACATTTATTTGAAATCACCAACTTCACTCATAAACATACAATAATACTTAATAATTTAATAACTAATGTAGCCACAAACCCAAACTTTATCAATAAAGCTGACAGAGAGGGCTTACTTCACATCTTCTCTTCTTCTGAACTCTTCTTAACAGATCAAAAGATTAAAAACCATTGTACGGGAATCATAAAAGCAAATACACATCAGAAAATAATATTCAACAATCAACATACCAAACAATAGAACACTGGAGAATATATTTATTTGGTCAGTTACTCTTTTGTTTTGAATTGTAATAATGACGAACAAAGGAACTATCATGCAATGAAACTGTAGAGACAATTACAGCCAACCCACTGAACTGTAACAGTCAATCTTTCATTATCTTTCCTTAGTAGTGTATCTACAAGAGATTCACTTAAAACAGCCTAACAATATATATATATAGTATAAAACTATTTTTATTTTATTTTTAAATTAAAAATATATATCACCCCAGAAATACTTTCTGATATAATGAACAAGGTTGCAGATTTAGTGGAGATGTGTCAACCTTTGTCTACAACACAATCTCAATAAGCTGCATTAACATTAAAACCTCATTACAGTCAATGTGACCGCATATCAAAAACATATCTCCACCCCTCATAACAATATTTTATTAACTTTAAAGAACTTTAGATACTTCTAATCCAGTATCTACCTCCAATAATCTTGCTTGGAAACTTTAATGTCCACTCTTCATTATGGGGTGCATCATACAATAACAATCACGGCTCCATAACAAATAAACAGATATTACACAATTACCTAGTGAACCTTAAATCACCGAACTACACTTACTTCAGTTCATCTCACAATATATTCTAGACCATATACTTAGCAACTATCTCTTCCTCCATCTTCCTAAAATTATGTTCTTTTGTTCTACAAGACACTTATTCAATTAGCCACTTTCTCATCTGCATCCAGTATCTTCTCCACCACCATCACAATATTCCACCCAAAAGGTTCATTATAATTTCTATTAGGCAGTCCAGAAGACATATACAGAACAAATTAGTGTTCAACATAAGCTTTCATCAAGCATAACACATAACTTAATCATGTTAACTTATCCTATACTTACAGTTACTGATTCCAATTCTTAATTCAACATCTTATTGCTACTCGGAAGGGTCATGGTGGTGCATTGGGGCAGCAGTAGCTCAAAATCATTACCTGATCTTATTACATTAAAAAAAATATTGAGCTAATGCACAAACACTGATGCAGTCTAAGGAGAAAAAATCCTGGTATACTTTTATAACTACCATTTCTAAGTCCTCTTCTAAATGCACAAAACTTAAAAATATAAACGACATTCATTCTAATCCAACTCCTACATCACTCAGCAGCAATGGAACAATGATATCCAATCCACAGGATATTGCTAATAACTTTGTACAGCATAATTATACCCAGTTATCTTCTTGCTGTTATTGCTCCACCTTTCTACATAAAAAATCCACTAAAAATGTGCCAATAACTTTAGTACAAATTCATTAAATATAACTGCGGCTTTACAATGTCAGAACTCAACTTGCAATTAAATGATCACAGCTCTAATAATGTACTTGGACCAACATGCTAAAATATCCCCTGCTAAAAGTAGCTTTTTCTACTTCATATTTATACCGGACTACTGGAAGTTAGAAACAATAATACCTTTTCCAAAACTAAATAAAAGTCCCACGATTCCAGAAAACTATAAACCCAACTCTTTTAAGCACAATTACTGAAGTCCTAGAAAAAATGATAAGCTTCTACATTTCATCCTAAAAAAAAATAATATCCTTTCCTATGCATGAGCCAAAGGGTATAAAGCAAGATCTGCAGCAGATCATTTATTAAGCCTTCAAAAGCAAATATTAACAAGTTTCGAAAATAAACAACACTTATATGCGATATTCTTTGATCTTAAAAAAGCATTTGATCAGGTATGCGGTATGACTTGTTAAAGAAGCTAATGTCTGCAGTAAACCGGTAATAATGACAGTTATACACAAAGTTTTTTGTACAATAGTACATTTTGTTAGAATTGAATTGTTAATATCTAAGATCTTGCTATCAGAGAATGGAATCCAACAATGCTCTGCTTTCAGTGAAACCTTGTTTATATTGTACATAAATAGCCCATATCCCAGTCAGATTGAAATATGAAGGACAACTGGGGGGACTTACTGGCAACAAAAGGGTAGATGTGCACGTGCAGGTAGCAATTTATCCCATGATTATGCCATCCATAGGACATCTTCTCCCCCCAAGTAGCCCTTTTATTTTTGTTAACTGCATAGTGTTAAAAGATGAATTTTCTAATCAAAATCATAAAAGAATGGATTGCTATGTTTTTATTAATATGTAACTTTTTTCTAACCCTTCAAGAACATTATTTTTTCATATACCATGGTATTACCGAATGACTTACTCGTTCCTCGCTCGTATGCTTATGAGTCATCTTGAATGAAAATAAAGCAGTGGTTCCAAGAAAAGTAATAGCTTAGTAGCAGTTGTTGCTACAGGATCAATGCTTGAACTATTATTGATTTTGTAAAACGAAAATACAAAATTAAGGATTGTGTTTTATCAATGTTAAACAATTTTAATGTAGTTTATATAAATAGTAAAATAAGTTTTTAAATTATTTTCCGAAAATACAATTTATCTGTTTAACAATTCTAGATTTATCAAATCCACATTTTCTGATTGTTTCAATAATTGTCATACTCATAATGAATGTAAACACATTATGCAAATGTTGTAATTGAACATGCATACTATTTATATTATTTGACTAATAATTGTACCAAATGTAAATCAATGACAAAATACATTAATGAAAACAATCGAAAACATTGTTTACATATTTGGAAGAATCTAATCACTAGAAGTAAACACATTAATATTCAATAATCATTAATGCAATTTAAAATCATTCTAATATTTTAATGTTTATTATTATTGTTTATTTTATTTACATATATTTACATAATAAATCTTCATGCTAATAATGTACAATTAAAATATTTGAAATCATTGTGATTGTAATTGATATTTAAGTAAAAATATATATTTCAAAGTTAATTTCGTTTTCTTTTTTTCATTCGATAAAAAAAATTATTTCATCATATAAATTACATTAATTTAAAATATAAGACTACAAACAAAAATAGAAATGAAAATATTGCAGAATTACACTGTGCTAATAAACAAGGAAGAAACATGTTTTCAAATGTCAATATCCGAGTACATAAACATATCACAGAAAACTTATTTCCCTTTCTTCTATTCCAAAATGCTAAACTGTTGTCTCAGAAATAATATTTACATAATTACATACACACATATTTAATAATTAGAACCATCAGTTTACCTACAAATGACCTAAATTATTGAATATTACATATATGCGTAAATTAATTTGCAGATTGTGAATTTTAAACATTACGTTATAAACAGAAATTTTGATTTAAATTAGTTACATGTGGTGGCCTGAAAAAAAAAAATCTGAAAATCATATGAAATATGATTAACGGAAAGTCTCCAAAATTCATTAAATCTAGGAGTTTCAATTACAAACGACTACTTACTATTAATAATATATTCAGTTACTACACTTACTATTAATAATATATTCAGTTACTACACTTACTATTAACACCAGTTAATATATATATTCCATTTTTATACTTATTAGAATCCGAAATCAAACTTCAAGTAACAATATATCTAGCTGTTACACATCAATATTAGTGTTGCATATATCTTAGTAAACAAAATCATATTTATATGTTAAAATCTTGCTAACAAATAACTACTAATTTAATACACCATTCTGAAAGAAATTTAATAAAAAATAATTGAACATTGATCAATAGCATTACTTGTTAAAATGTTAAGTGTTATATTATTACTTATTATTAGTACACTTCCTGAATATCCGCTTATTAAGAAAATGGCGGGTTATACATAAAGGAGTAAACCAATATCCACACTATATGGTTACTAATTATAATTTAAACTTTAGGAAATGATGTTTTCAAACAAACTAATATTTCTGATCTTATATCATTGATTTTTCTTCAAAAAGATATAAAGGTAATTCAGATAAATTATCTCCATATAATATAGACTAAGTAGACTTTTTCAAAACGTGGGAGAACCAAATTGTCTTTCAAGAAATAAATCGAATCATGTAACGAACTATACTAAGTTTTATATATATATATAAAATTTCAAACACTTGTAAATCTAAAAGAAAATTATATTTTATTTAAGTTAATTAAATACGGACAGAGTTTTTCAACAAAATTAATTTTTGATATATTATAATTTGTATAAAAAACAAAGTCGATTATCATCTCGTAAAGTTTACGTTTAACAACTTTCCAGAATTATTATTATTCACACATTCCCAGGAAACTCTGTCATATCCTAATATGTATTGTATTAATTTCAGCCAATCAGAATTAAGCGTTTATTTTATGCCCATATATGGTAAAAGCGTACTTTTGACGTTAGTCAGCATCTGGCTTCAACATTTTTAGAGGGGCGGTCTGAAAAATTATTGTCATTCTTCTATTCGAGGCAATATTAATTTTTAAAAATCTAATATTTTAAAACAAAAAAAATGTTTACAATTATTAATAAATTTTAGTACTAAAGACTGTGGTATAAATGTTTAAAAATAATATGAAACAATGTTTAATACCGCCCCTAATAACACGTTTGTGTAATAGAAGTTGTCGCCGAATTCGGTTTGTTTCTCGTACAGTACAGGAATAATCCGTTGCAATAGTCATTGGTGATTTTGTGCTCGGTCTGTTCGGTGATTGTTTTTGAAGCTCTTCATTTTTAAATTTTTAATAAAGGTAAATTTGTTGTTACAACTTTTTATATGTGATACTCATACATATTGTTTAGATTTTCTATATTTATTATATTTCTTATTTTAAATCTGGGTTTAATTAGTTATAGTTTGATTTTCCAGTATTTGACAATTTTTTTTCACTTATAGTTTTCAAATTGTTTCACCAGAAGAGTTAAATTTAAGTTAATATTCTTTGTAATTGGCGTTCTGTCTTTCAAAATTTATTAGATCATATTGTTATTTGATTTGTAGATTAATTCAACATGTGTGACGAAGAAGTTGCCGCTCTCGTAGTAGATAATGGATCTGGAATGTGTAAAGCTGGATTTGCTGGAGATGATGCGCCTCGTGCAGTTTTTCCATCAATTGTTGGTCGTCCTCGGCATCAGGTTTGTTGCTTTAAATATTCTTTGTTGTATTCGAAATTAATGGGCGTGGTTTAAAATATATTTGCACTGTGTGAATGTTAGAAAGTAGGTTTTTATTTAATCGTGTACATTTAGAGATGTACTCGAATATATATTTGTTTATACTTATTCTAAGTTTTTTAATTAATAATCCCTAAACTTAATAGTTTATTTAACCAACGCTGTTCGTTTTAGGGTGTTATGGTAGGAATGGGTCAGAAAGACAGCTACGTTGGTGATGAAGCTCAGTCGAAAAGAGGTATTTTAACATTGAAATATCCAATTGAGCATGGTATTGTGACCAATTGGGATGATATGGAAAAAATTTGGCATCATACTTTTTATAATGAATTGAGAGTTGCACCTGAGGAACACCCGGTTTTGTTGACTGAAGCTCCTTTGAATCCTAAAGCTAATCGTGAGAAAATGACTCAGGTAATTTTTATGATTAACGCTCTCGTTGAAATTGTGTATTAATTCATTATTGTTTTAACGCCTTTAATAAGTTTAAAGTGAATATTTATTAACACGTTAAATAAATGTATGTCGAATTTTTAAAAATTATTCATATTCCGTCCAATAAAAAGTTAATTCACATTTTATGTTTACCATAAAACAAATACAGGCACATTTCTGTCCTTTCAAAATTTATCAAAGCTTTGATAAATAAATAAGTTATAAATTATTAAAATAAATTTTAAAGTAACTACAATAAAAAATTATAAGTAACTAAAATAAATATATTTATAACGAAGATCAGGGAAACTATGAGGAAAAAATGGCAAACGTGGTCAGTTTTTGAAACAAAATAAAACCAAATAATTTTTAAAGTTAAATAGCTATAATCATTTAATGGACACTACCGTAGTAACGGAGATACTTCGATTTTTCTTTTTTTTTTTAAACTGTTTTAAGGAAGCAACAATATCTAAATTAAGATAAACTCGAAAACGTTTAATACTCGAGGAATGAGCTTAAATACGACTTTCAGAACACATGTACACTGAAATTTTTATTATGAATTCATTAACAATAATCATGAAATTGCATAATATAGCTAACTCCAATATTAACAAAGGTTGAAAGGTGCAACTTTTATAATTTTGTAATTTAATTTTTACTGAAATTCTTCGTTGAGGTATAGTGTTCTGTTAATATTTTATATAAAAAAATCAGCTTATACATTTAAACTTTTATTCTTTAAAATCACGGTTAATACAGTTAGTTAAAAACTTATATTTTTGATAATTACGTAAATTTATACAGTTGCACAAATAAATGTATGACATATTTTAATATATAGACTGTTAGGCAAAATTAGTAATTTAATATTGAAAGTGCACGTAAATGGTTTTATAATTATGTAATTATTTGAAGTGAATTACATGAATATCACATCATTGAATTAATGTACTTTAAACTTCGTTTTACATTAGTATTTATTGCTAATACTCTCAAAGTATGACTTACTTAAATTGTCATCTGTGCAGTTAGTTTTTTGTTATATTCTAAATTTTAAAATGAACGATTCTCCAGTTAAAGTTCTTGTATTCAGTAAATAAAATTGATTATTATATCACTTATGAGGTTGCTCTGCTTTTGATTTTGAACCACGAATTACATAGTGCGAAGTTTTATTTTTATTATTGTTGAATACTTTGAGTAATTTAATTTTATTCATCACTGGAACTAAATCGTGATTTACTTGCAGCTGTGAATTAATGACGGTATTTTTCATATAAATTATTAGATCGAAAAACGAAAAATTTAATTTTTGGTAAATAATCATGTTTTTCTTTTTTAGATAATGTTTGAAACTTTCAATACTCCAGCGATGTACGTTGCTATCCAAGCTGTTCTGTCGTTGTATGCGTCGGGTCGTACTACTGGTATTGTATTGGATTCTGGTGATGGTGTTTCTCATACTGTACCTATTTATGAAGGTTACGCTTTGCCACATGCTATATTACGTTTGGATTTGGCCGGACGCGACTTAACTGATTATTTGATGAAAATATTAACTGAAAGAGGTTACAGTTTCACTACGACCGCGGAACGTGAAATTGTTCGTGATATCAAAGAAAAACTTTGCTATGTTGCTTTAGATTTCGAACAAGAAATGGCAACTGCAGCTTCGTCTAGTTCTCTTGAGAAATCTTACGAATTACCCGATGGTCAAGTGATCACAATTGGTAATGAAAGATTCCGTTGTCCTGAAGCTTTGTTCCAGCCATCGTTCTTAGGAATGGAAGCCTGCGGGATTCATGAAACTACTTATAACTCTATTATGAAGTGTGATGTCGATATCAGAAAAGATTTATATGCTAACACCGTTCTTTCGGGTGGTACTACTATGTATCCTGGCATTGCTGACAGAATGCAAAAAGAAATAACTGCGTTAGCTCCGTCTACAATGAAGATTAAAATTATTGCACCACCGGAAAGAAAATACTCAGTATGGATCGGAGGTTCTATTTTGGCGTCGTTATCCACATTTCAACAGATGTGGATATCTAAACAGGAATATGATGAGTCTGGTCCTTCCATCGTTCACAGAAAATGTTTCTAAATATTTGCTTATACGTATGATATATACACATATACTATTAAACGCCTATTATATTTACATATTTTATAAATACATAGCGCAAAATTCTATGTACACAAAGATATATTTCAATTTTTTTTTTTTCATATTCAGAAATATTTACTCTGCTAACAGCTGTTAAGCGTCAGCATTTTTATAAAAGCGGTATCATCGAAAGCTTGCTATAATAATGTATGTATAACTTTAAGAAATATTGCATGTCATTTGTGTTATTTTTTTATTTTGCATAAATACAAGAGTACATTCCGATTTTTAAATTTTTTGTATTTGTGTTGTTTATGTTAGACAATAACTTTGTTTTAACTGTTCTCAGTGTAATCAAAAATTTAAGAATTTTATAACGAGTGGGTATATAATAATTTAAACATCGGTGTTATCAAGATAAAAGTTTTCTTTATTATAAATATGTGATGAAGTAATCGCTTAAAATATAGTTTTGTCTTGAACTTTACATGGATTCGCCGTAAATATTTGTAATAGATGGCAATTTAATTTGTAAGCGTCCATAAATTATAAAATAAACATTTTAACTAGGTGTAATTTTCTATATATTTGAAAATCCACGTAGGTTCAACGATTTTCCCATATTGATTCCATTATTAGAAATAAACCATTTGAATGAATGTTACAGACAAAATTTAAATTTTTTATTGTATTAAAAATATAGGGACGTATTGTGTAAGAAACTTGTAATAGTGATAGATAATTTAGTCAACAGTTTAGTGTGATTTGTTTCGATTTATTTTATGAACTACAGTTATGGCTCTTAAAATGTAATAATACATGTTTATTGGTTATATTATGAAAGCGTAATCTTTGATTCTGGTGTAATTTTTCTGTAAATCTTATAATGTAATACAGTTGTTAGATACTTATGCTTCACCAGTGCAGTTTTTTAGTATGATCCAAATTGTAAATTAAAGACAACGTAATATACTTCTGATTGTTAAATATACATTTTTTAAAACAGGTAAAAATTAGTAAATCTGTGAAGTTAACTTCGAAATAAATGATCGTAATGCGATGATCAATACATTAACATTATGAACAATTTTTTTAAAACATTACGTTGTCAAGACATTACATTCGTTTGGCTTAATAAAAAAGTAATATCAGCGTGTTATCAATTCTGATAAACGCATTTTTATTAAAGACCTTCAATCATTTATTTGATGATCAGTTTTTAACACAATTTAACTTTATGTATATTCATTATAGCTGTACTTTATTCCCCGTGAAGTAAATCCATCTTGATTATATAAAATATTAATCGTGAAAGAATCATTTCACATTAGTAGTTGTGTTATGCTTATATTTTACTTTGATAACTACTCAGTGTTCTTTTAACAGTAATTTCTGCGTCATTAGGATTTACGATTCTCCAAAAAGGGTGTAAATTTAATTTTCAAAATTATTGTCTGTATTTCTTTAAATTATACTGAAACCGGCATATAAACAAAAATCTTAAATAGTGAATGATAGAAAATTGACATTAAACTTGTATTTTCCAACGATGAATACCAAATTTAAACCAGTAAAGCAAAATTTTGCAACTACTGTAAACGGTAGAATGCTTGATCAGTTGTGTAATTGATTACAAGACTACAATTTCATATCACTACACTACCCAAAAAGGTAAAAGTAATACGGACGGTGGGATTATAAATTGAAAGCAATTTTTGTAACTAATTCGAAATATTTGATATTTATTAAACTACTTAAGACAATTTATTAACTATTAAAAAAGTACAAGATTTATCTTGTAAGAGTTGGAATAGACCCAGTGGCATTACTGCGGACACGATGGATCATTTAACTAAGGTTAATTGCCATAATAAGTGCACGATAACAGAGTTGACTAGAAATCTATCACGACTTCCATTACATTACACCCTAGGAATTTAGGAAATAGAAAAATTATAGAAGTTAAATTAAGTTTTAGAACTTGTCATGATATTCAATGGTGATGTTTTAGTAATCAGAAACTGCAAATTTAAAACGCTGAATGACTTAAATTCAAAATAAATTACAGACGGACAAGAATGAATACAATAACATGTGTAAAATATAGAAAGGCACTTGCGAATAAATCCAAGATTTATGTAATAAACAATTATTTTTCTTTCATAATATAATCACGCCAGGGAGTAAAAAGAAAATGAAAAGATAAATACAAAAAAGTTGAAATTATAACTTCATCATGGCGCCGTGTCTGTTAGGGAACGTTGTTTAACATTTTGCCAATTTATCTGATCCACGAAACTGTGCTAAGTTCTACATCCATGTTCTTCCCGGGGGTATTCCCCTCGCGATCACCCCTTGTATAAGATGTAGTGTATTATACCGTTTCAGATGCGCATTATATGTCTAAAATAGTTTACTTTTCGATATTTGACTTCTTTTACTATTTACTTTGATTTAAACGACTTAATATTTCACAGTTTTTTATCTTGTCAGTCCATTTTACTTTAAGAATTCTACGATATAGCCACATTTCGAAGACATTCGTTTTTTTTCTAACGTCTAAAGTGTAACTTTCAACATCACACAGTAATGTATCGAGAATGCGTAATATTTTACCAGCCTTAGCTTTAATTCTATATTTATGTTTTTACTACATAACAGCCCTAAGCTCGAAAAATGTATTATAGGCTTTCTCAATCCGAATTTTCATTTCTTTGCTCGTATCCCATTGATCATTTATGTTGCTACCTAGGTATTTTACTTAATGTTCCTCCATCAACTGTTAGTGGTGTCTTCATGTTTTTATTTTTCATATTTATTACCATTTACTTTGTTTTGGAAATACTTAGATACAATCCATATTCTTTACAGGTTGTGAAAATATCCACGAATTTCTGTAATTTTATATTATTCGATGTTAAAATGGTATCTTCATATATAATATGTTTACTACTGCTTCATTTACTTTAATATATTTTTAAATTTCTTTTGTATTTCAACAATTTTTTAGGAATATATATTAAATAGAGTGGCGACAGGATACAACCTCGCCTTACACCTTTGCACATCGCCACGTGCTACGTATTCTCAATTCGAATAGTTGCTAACTGGTTCTAATATAGGTTTTTTATGATTCGTAAATCTTTGTCGTCAACGCCTGTTATTTCTAAAATATCCATTAATCTATGCTTTACATTATCGAAAGCTTTCTAAAAGTCCACTAGGCATCTATACACTGGACGCGCAACAGACCTAGCGCCCAATAAGACGTCTCTGGTACCTAAGTTCCTCTTAAACACAAACTGAGTATCATCTAGGTGTTCTATGTTTTTATATATTCCCCGATTGAGGAACATTTTTAATACGTAGCTCATCAAACTTATATCGGTAATTTTTACATTTTTTTAGCATTTGCTTCTTTTTGGTATTACAAAAACTTCACCCAGTCATCTGGAATGTTTCCTGTATCATATATATCGTTAAAAAGTTTAAGCAAAGAATATTTAAATTTTCCCACAGTATGGTACTTGATCGGGTCCTGTACCTTTCTGTTTGTTGCAGTTATTATGGTTTATTCCATTTCTTCAATTATGATTTGTGGTCCTGTCTGACCTTCATGATCTTATTTAACAGGTTTTATATCATAGAACAAAATTTCAATACATTTCTTACATTCTTTTAGTCTACTTTCTTTGTGAATTATATGACCTTCACGCACGGTTCAATCATTTCCCTTATTTTTCTAAATATATTAAAAGTAATATTACACTTATTAAGGTTTTCAATTTCGAAGCGCATATTAATCAGATTCTCTTTACCGCCCGTATTTTCTTTTTTTCTTTTCATTATCTGTATGTTATACGTTGTTTCATGTATGATGTTTTTGATTTTATTCCAATGATTTCCTATTGCGCAATTTTTTTCATTTTGCTCTTTAATAAGATTTTGATTATTCGTATTAAATAAAATGTTATTCAACTGTGATGTTTAGCGCTCAATAACTGAAAACATGAAGCGGTAAATAGCAAATATATATCAGGGACAAAGGGATTACATAAATTTTAATTCATATTTTTGAAAATATTTATGTTAATTTAAGAAACGACATTTTAAAAAAATTTATTATGTTTTCAAAAGTAATAAATTCATGTTAAACTTTATTTAAAAATTTAGGAAAGTAGATACAATAAAAGTAATATATTTATTATATTAATTGTGAACATTAGTCAGCCCCAAAATTTTCTTATAATACAACTGGTATCATTGTTACTGATGGAGTTTTTTTTTGCTTTTTATGTAAATTGTTATAAGAATTATCGTTAGTTTTAATTATGAAGCATTAATTATTTTAAATTTAAGGTGATATTGTTCAAATATGCTGTTTAAAATTCTTGAAATTTATAACCGTCGAAAGAATTAAAAAAGGTAAAGTTCATACTTCATATAATTATTATACAGATGTAAGTGTAAATACCTAGAAAGTGATTTCAGGTTTATTTACATGTTAGGAAGCCTTGAATAAAACTATTGAGTAATATCGATTTGATTTCAGAAAAAAAAGTTTAGGATGAAGACATCAAAAGTTTACTTCCTGTTAATTGTATTTAGTGCAAGTTTTTGTTACATTTTTGGTGAAGCGTATGACATTGAAAAAGCTGATGATCCAGCAGATTTCGATCCATTTGAAGAATTTGACTCTGAATTTGAGGAAGATAAATTAGAAGATATTTTTGAAGAGGTTGATAATACTGAACTAAAAGATGATTTTGAAGAATTTGTAGAAAATCAGAAATCGCCCATTTCGGGTGCGGAAAATGTTTCTGCCGATGAAGACGATGACGGTGTAGACTTAGAGGTAATTTGTTTTTAAATGTTCGTTTAATATAATTTTGCAGTACGTGAATTTTTTATATAATTAATTTCTTGTTGTATGACATAATGTTGAATGTTAACTTTTATCGTAGTTAAATAAGGCTTGTTTACATTTAATAAACATGTTACTGTTGGAAATAAATGCAGCTGAATTTTGTTGAACCGCAGTTGTCTCGATTTTATAATCTGATATTTGAAATAATTGTTTAACGTACATTATTTTTATACTGTTCGTTATTAAGCAACATATACGAGTATTCTTCGAATATTATTTTCTGACATTAATTTGTAGGATATTGATGAGGACGATAATGTCGACACAGAAGAATTTGAAAATGTTAGTAAAACACAAAATCAAAATAAAAGTTCCGATCCACCATTATCCTTCGTTAATGTAAGTCGTCGCTATGATTACATATTTTAATCATTGATAATCGTGCTCCTTTATTAAACGTGTTATTTTTATGGTCGTCCATTATTTTACTAACGCTAAGACCTAATTAAAATAAATATTAATGAATATAGATACAGCATATTTTTTTGTTTCTTGAATTAAATTTTATAGAGTTAACCTTGAATAAACCATAATTCTATTTGTTAAGAAATGGTAACAAAGTTAAATCTGAAATGATAGAATTTAATAAAAATTAAACGTTTATATATATTGGTTATATTAATTGCAAAAGGATTTATATAATGGTTCCTAATTCATACAGGGACAAAATTTAAAATATTAAAATTATCAATAATTACTTGTTAAAATATGTAAATTCGGAAACGTAATGCGATACACCTTCTTAAGTAAAAAAAAATAACCATTTCAACTGATATTTACTTCATCATAATTTTCGTAAAAATGTATATTTTATTTATCGTTTAAACAGCTTTCTAGTCACACAGAATTTCGATATTACATCGAAGCAGTATTATTTATTGGCCTTGTTGCTTACTTTATAAACTTCTTCATCTGCAGATCGAAAAATGTTCATTTCGTTAAATCGTGGGTGAACACCAACTCTCTTATTCTTCGTGAGAACTTTTCCCTAGTCGGTAAGAAATATTTTATACATCATTTCATGGCTGTTTAAATTTTATTGTCAAGTTATATTCGTCGTTAATTTATCGTTTAAAAAATTAAGTGAAATATCGCGGTTAAATCTAAATTAATGAAGAAATAGTGGAAATTTCATTAATATTTTGTCGCTTACTAATTTCTAAGTAGAATAAAAGTAAAACGAATTTAAAAAATACTGCTTTGAAATATAAAACGTAACGTGAAAATTATTATTTTTTTTATTAAAAGGAAATCCGAATATATATTTTATTAAGCATATTAATATTTATAACGTGTTCTTCTTCGTCTCTATGACGCAGTTTTATATCTTTCCCCTCCAACTATCGATCAATGTGGCAATCTTGTTATCGATTCTATCATTCCACAGATCGGACTTCGTTAGATCAGTTTTCATTCCTGGAAATTGAAATAAGTGATTTTGATCTTGTTCTTGCTCACATTGGCACAGTCTACTGTCCGAAAAACCTCATTTTGCTTTTTTTCTCCTAGTATTGCTACATCCAGTTCATAGTTTCTATTGATTTAATTTCTGTCCTATTTTTATATCTTATGATGGTTCTTTTCCAGTTGTAATCGATTCCTTCCATTTAGTTAAATATTATTTTGGTATGGTTAGAAATATTCAGTTGTAGTAATAGTTCACAACTAAAATGCTACAATCATTTCACTGCATTATTATTATTATTATCGATTTTGGCCAACTATGGACCACGTAAAAACAATGATCATGAGATTTTCTTTTTCCTTCTCCAATATTCTTTCATCTTCAAGCTGTGCTGCGCTTTTCTTTCTTCCGTCCACATGTAACTACTGTTCTTCACGTTTTCAGCAAAACCTTTAAATGCGTTAATTTTTCTCGGAATTTATTTCTATTATTTACGTCCTCCTCACTTTTTATGTTCATTTCTGATATATCTTTTTTGATTTCTATAAACCACATAAGTTTATTCTTTGGATTGCTTTCAAAGTATTCAAATATGGCTTTAGTTTGTCTATGTGGTTTCATTCTTTTTAGGTGACCGTAAAATCTTATTCTTCTTTTTCTCATTGTGTCCGATATCTTTTCAATTTTTTCATATATTTCCTTGTTGCTTTTTAATACCCGTTGTCCATCTTTAATGTTCGGTCCCAGGATTTTTCTCATAATTTTCCGTTCCTTCTTCTCTATGAGCTCGATTTCTCTTCTTGTGTTCATATTCAGACATTCTGCTGCATATAGACATTGCGGTTTAATTACAGTATCATAATGTCGTATCTTCGTATTTATAGATAATGACTTCTTTTTATATATTTCTCTGGTTACATTGAATGCTTGTTCCATCTTGTGTACTCTGGTTAGATTCGCTTCTTTATCTAAACCATTTGGTTGAATTATTTCACCTAGATATTTAAATTTGGTGACTTTTTTAACCTTTCCGTATTTTGTTGATAAATAACATGGTGACGAAGGTTCATTGGTTATATAAACTGTTTTTTCATATGAAATTTGCAGACCAGCTTTTTCAGCTACTTCTTTCAACGCATTTAATTGGATGACCGCATCTTCCAAATTATCAGCTAAAATTGCAATATCATCCGCAAATGCAAGACATGAAATCTCGATCCCAGATTTTTTCCTTCCTAATCTGATTGGTTCAATTCCGCAATTTTCCAGCAGTATCTTCCACTCCCTTATAACTTTCTCCAGAACACAGTTAAAAAGCACAGGGGATAGACAATCTCCCTGTCGTACTCGTGTTTTATTTTTAAAGGCCTCGGATATTTCTCCTCGAAACTTGACTCTGGATGTTGTGTTTGTTAAGGTTTGTTTTATTAATGTAATAATCTTATTATCCACATGGAATTCTTCCAAAGTGTGAGTAGTGTCTTCCTATCAACTGAATCGTATGGTTTTTTAAAGTCTACGAACGTGATGATTATGTTCCTTCCTCTTATTCTTTTATGTCTAATTATCGATTTAAGATTCATAATTTGTTCAACGCAAGATCGACCTTTCCGGAATCCAGCTTGATATTCACCTATTTGTTTTTCTGTTTGTCTTTCTAACCGGTTTAAAAGTGCTTTAGACAAGATTTTGTATGTCACAGGCAATAGTGAAATGCCTCTATAGATTATTAATAAATAAATGTTTCACGTATTTAACAAATTTTACAATTTTAACTGAACTACTTACAAGAAAGGAATAAAGTTACGTAAAACTATGATATCTAACATGGTGGTGTTATATGGTAAATTTTGAATTTAGTAACGTGCTATGTCAACAACTTTACTTTATACATTAAGAAAAAACGTTAAAAAAGTTTAACGAATTATACGGTATAGTTAAACCCTTCGTTTTTTTTTTAAAAAACATGCACGATCGTTTGCATAATATATCATTAACTACTAATCTTTATAATGTATAATTTCTTACTGGAGATGGCTCATATAAGTATAAAATTGTACACCCCAACAACGTAATTTTATCGATATTATGTAGTTACTTTCTAGCTGTAACTATACTAATACTAACTTTGGTGCAATGATAAGTTAGTAAATAAAGTATTTAAAATTTTTAATAAGTTCGCGATTGTCGAAATAAACCATCCGTAAAGTACACTTAAATTACGTATACTAATATAAATTAAAATATTGTAAAACAGTCTGTTTAAAGTTTCATAAACTGTTAGTTTCGTAATTTCTTTATACTCGTGGTATTTACGAATTCAGAGTTAAAAAAATATATTTATCTGCTGTTCCGAATTATCGAAAATTTAGTATTTTCTCATAGAAGATTTTGAAAATCGTTTAAAGTTAAAGATTTATTTTTTATTTTATAACTTCTTCTTTTTATTATTAGTATTATTAATTTTACAGTCACGAATGAACATTTGGTAAATCGTATATTTAATTCTATTTATAACGCGTAGGTGATGATACAACGTTAAATAGCGAAGAAACTAACTACATTAAAAAACAAAGCGAAAGTTTGTATACATTATGGTGCAGCGGTAGAATGTCATGCGAAGGAATGTTGATCGAATTAAAATGCGTAAAAGTAAATAAAAATTATTAATTTTAATTTAACGATTACGAGTTTTTATAGTAAAAATTTATGATCTTAAATTTACGTGTTAAAAATTTATAATGTTATTTTTTCCTTAAAATTTACATAATGCGGATATTAATGTGTATAAATAAAAATACTCTGTAGCAATTATGAAAAATAAACCGTTAGATATGTGGCGTGAAAATGCATTTACATATTTCGCGCAATCTTTTCAAGTATACTTTATTTTTTATGTTCTTCTTTTATCTTTTTACAACTTCTACTTATTCTTATTTACCTATTTACGTTATTAAATTTACACTTTTCCAATATAACCCCATGATTTTCAAACTTGCCTACAATTTTTTCACTTGAATGTGATCCTTCTTTAGTATTGTATTAGTTCTTTTGGTTTTCATATCGTTTCATTGTTGGATTTTTTTTTAAAATTATCATTTAGAAATATGTGTTTTACGTTAATTTCGATGATCGAACCGCCATCTTGTTTTTCTTTGATTCGCATTTATATAGTTAATTAAATGTCTCCTCCGTCTTAATTTTTTTTTTGTACACGTAAAAATTAGGCGTATAGTTGTGTACAGCTGCTGTCGCATGTTTTTATCGGTGTATATACGTATATATAAAATATGTAAATATGCCTAATATTAGTGAATTAAATTTCTATTTACATTGTAGATATAGTTTGTATGTTTTCCATGATTACTAACCGCTCTTTACCCTCTAAATCTCATCTCTCGACTATACTTAATTCATTACTGTAAATTTGTACTTTCAGCAACTGAGTTTTTTTTTTTTTTTACATCATTCAACTTCTCTTATTTTTAAGTCATTTATTTATTTTTAAGATTATCGAATTTTTCTTATTTTGAATATTTCACATTAAAATTTTATACGTTATCTATTTATGATATTCCGGACTCGTAATGCCCCGTTTATTAGACGTCATTAACAGTTAAATATAAAATTATAATTAATTAATACAACTATGTAGGTACATCAGGTTTTTGAAATATGATGATTTGTTTTATTACAGCGACATGATTTATTTTCCTACGGTTTATCTTATTTAATGCGCGATAATTTTGATCAAATCCACTTTAAAATCAGTTTATCGAAAGATGACATGGATACTTTTGTTTTCTGTATAGCTAACAAGAAAACTGCGACTAAACTATCAAAGGAAATGACCGATTTGGTTAGTTATTATTTAATTTAATTTTTTGTTTTCGAAAATAAAATGTTAGATTTTATCGATAAATCATTTTACTACTTGCTTACTTAAACAGTAACAATCCGTTATCATTAACATAATATTAAGTAGCTGAATCAGCGATTAAAGTAACAAATCGTTACATCCATATATATATATATATATACTTTGTATAGTGAGAAATGACTGCTTGAAAAACAACATCTGTTTAAAAAATGATTATTCTCAATTCAACTGTTGTATTACGTTAATTAATTTCAATTTTTCCAACATCACAAATGTCTATATTTCCTATTTGTTGCTTCGGTATCCTCAGTGACAATTTCGAATATCGAATTGGGTTTAATATAGATTAATAAAAAAAATTATAAATAGTCAATTGTAATCACGATGGCGCAGGAAGAGGAAGAAGATAATTTTAATATTTGGTATTAATTATTTTAAAATAAGTTATTCAAATGAGGCGAATTCTCGATTTTCTAATAACTTTTGGAGCGTGGCGATCATCCTAATGTGCGTTGGAACATGTTTCTATCAGTCGACACATCTTCTAAAAATTGAACATTAGATTTTGGCATTATCACACAAGTCTGCGCCCGATTCTATTCTATTGTGTCCCCAGACAATTAACCTTTCACTTCTTAATATTAATATGAAGTTATCTCTCTATACCGGCTATTTCGAGAACTGTTGAATTTCTCTACTTTTACAAAGTTTTCAACGTTGTACGACTGATTTCTAATGCTTCCTATTGGTTTATTGACTAAACTTTCAGTTCGTATATATATATATATAAAAGAATAGACCATGTATAACACTTGACTGTTTTATAATGTATTTGTAAAGATAAATGTTGACCACGTAATAGAATAAGGCCTGTCTTGCTTGTTCAAACTTGTACTTTGTTTCCAGATCTGGATTCGGTTTTTTTTTTTTTCTACCCAGATATTTGAATTAAGGCGCTGTCTATGGTTTTGCTGTCCACGTACAAAATAATCGGTTTTAGATCTTTTTTAAAAATGATAAATAACTTTGTTCTATCTGTATTTATTTTCAGTCCGGCTTGTATGCCACGCGGGTTTCTGTAAGTCTAGAGGATTTCCAAGGATTATTACAGCATAGTCCGCGTATCGAATATTTATTCGTTCATTTGTTCCCACTATTAATTATTTTAAATATATGATCGTTTCAGACTTTCCGTATTAGATATAATAATTGTCTTAAATATTCGTGTTTTTCAGTTAATGTTCTGTCCGGAAAAGAAATCGGGCGATAAATTTGGTTTACCGGACAATTTTATAGTGATGTCGGAGATAAATGAAGTCCGTGCTACTTTCCTAGACAATAAAACATTAACGGCTTTCGCACGTTTTGCTGATTACATTGATTACGTTCATATATCAGATCGTTATTCTGGTCCCAAACCAGTGGAGTAAGTTTCATATAATATCGAAAAATATTCATATAAGGGCATTATAATACTACCTGTACGCGGCCGGATGTCTATACTTAATATCAATTTGAAATCAAGGAAAGCAAAGTAACACGAAAAATATTTGGCCCTAAGTTGTGTGAACAACGTTCGAAATTAAGAAGTAATATAATAGGGAAGTACATGAAGTAATGGAAAAGATCAGCGACGTAATTAGGAAAAGCGCATTTTACAAGTACATTAAAATAATGAATAAGGATTGCTTTACCGAAAAAATGTTTGGCTTCTTCGATAGCAACCTGCAGAGCAGAATACCGTGAATAATTCAAAAAAGATGTCAACATACGGAAATACTGAACAAGAAATTGAAGATAGAAACAAGTTTTGATATATAACATTCAAAATTTTAGAGAATTCCATCAGACTGCAGTAAGGAAAACAGAATGAATATGGAAGAAAAAGACTCTAAGGATAAAGGAATACTGAGCAAATTAAATAAAAGGAACGGAAGAAATGATTTGTAATTGATATCATACGAATTACATTCCCTTGGTCCCTAGACAGCCAAAGTCGATTTAATATTGATATACAAGTTTTGCTTTAATATAAGGTTTAATAATAGTTGGTACATGTTTATATATATATATATATATATATATATATATATATATATATATATATATATATATATATATATATATATATATATCACCTCCTGTGCCTAGCTTTCGCCATCTTGCCATTCTAATTAGTTGCTTGAATTAGTTTATATTTTATATGATTAATTTATTACATTTTATGTACTGATATAAGATGTAAGCCGGTTCTTGATATTTCCGCAGTTATAATTAAAAATTTTAATTTTGACAAATATCAAAAAGGAATCGACGCTTTTTGGAAATGAATTTTAAAATTTTTGATCGGATTTTTCCTTAAAATAATTCCAACGTAGATTTAAATGTATTTTCGTGTGATCCGACATTTTAAATCGAAACGGTATCCGAGATATAAAATTTCAATTATATTTATTAACATATATATATAGTAAATAGTACATATCTAAACTTATAATACTCGAACGGTTAATGCGATCGAGTTGAAATTTTTAACGTATATTAAAATAAGTTTCAAGAAAAAAACCACGAGGAAAAATCGAAATTTCCAAACTTTGTGAGGTATATTCGGGATCGAGGGCTAAAATATTTTTCATATATGCCATTTTTAATTATTTCATAAATTACATGTATGTACAAAACTTCATCCAAATAGTTAAGAGTCGTTTCTGTGATAGCCGAGCGTATACACGTGTATTTATATAAATATTAGTTTGGATATTTCCATTATCTGCTTATATGAGAAATTATTATCATTGTTCTCGTGAAAAATTTATGGTCCTATTCGTTATATTAAATATGTGTTCATGAATTTCAGCGTTTTGATAGTTAACGTGTGATGTAAATGCTGAAACGAGTAAAATACGTAGTATTTAAACGTTTTTATTTTTATTTTTTGCATGAAAGAAAAATACACCGTTATGTGTGTTTTATTGTGTTGTATAAGAGCAGCTCGCAAGTAAATATCACACGTTATTCGTAATTAAAGCATTTAGTGAATACTTTGGACACCGAATGTGAAAATATGATTAGGTTTAAAGAGGAAAAAATTCTTGTCCGCGTTCACCTTTGACTAATTGTTTCATATAATATAAACAGTTTTTTTTTTTTTTTTTTTTTTTTTTACAGCAAATGAATTAACTATAAAATCTATGTTGTAAACGAAAATGTGATATACCGTGTGTATGTGAAATCACGTCCAACCGAGAATCATTATAGCCACAGCGGATATATTATGGTATGCGTAAGATCGTTGAAATCTCACACGGGAAATATGTAACCGTCATTTTTATTAGCTACCGCGACAAACAATTGCAACATTGTAGAGATATACAGATCGTTACTGCAGAATGTCTCCACATTACTCATATATATATATATATATATATATATATATATATATATATATATATATATATATATATATATTACATATACATTTGATGTGTCTTTATAGAATTTAAAAACTTTTGTAAATTCTTTGTGTATTTTTTTGTTTAATTCTTCCTGCGGTCCAATATAACTACATGTTTATTTCATTTTATTTTAGTTAATCTGTATACGTAAAATTTGAAATTATTTCAATTTTCCATTAGTTCTTTTGCTTGTTTAGCTTATTTAGTTTTATGATCTTCTCTTTTATCACTCTACATAAATTTGTTTAATAATTTAGTTGGAATCCCATATTTATATGACTTTGTTTAAAAAATTCTATAATCTTATCTATGTGCATAAATTTAGTAACTCCATAATCGCATTCTTTTAGTATATTCGTATAATCTCAAAAAATACGATTGATATTTTAATTAATAATGTGTTTTAGAAGGTTCGTTTGTATACGACTTCTGTTGGAAGTTTGCTTTTTTCTGTCATATTTTGTATTAAAGTTTATTGAGGCGTTTGAATTGTTCAGGAAGGTTACTCACTCGATGTTAAATTAAATTTTTTTTTTAAAGAATATTCCATAGATGTACGTATAAGAATCAAATAAACACTTTATTGAGGTTTATTCTATTGTTTTTCTTATATTTCATCATATTTATATGTATTTTTTAGCATATAAACAGAAATTATTTTTATCTTACTATTTAGAGAATCATCATCTACTCCAGCGAAACCATTAAATTCGTCATCAACTTCCTCGCAGTCCACAATAACAACGCCCGAAAAATTAGAACATAGACGAATGATGCTAGTCGGATTTTCTATGGTGCATGGTAGTTCGCCTAAAGAAATCGAAAACACTACGCCTTTGTTATCTTTGGTATTATACTGGCTGGATAGAATCAAAAGACTCAGATTGACGAGAGAGGTAAGTTTGTAGTTTTTTTTTTTTTTTTAATTAGTAAATCTCCATATGCTGTTTGTAACTACCAAGGCTATTAGAGCATAAGGAGACATGTGTCTAATTTATATGTACACTAGGAGTCCGTTTTCTTTGGCAAAAGTCAGGATTCTAACTATTGATTGAGGGTTGTTTGAGAGGATTTTGTGTATCGGGCCCTGTATTTTGTGTTTTAACCGGTGTGGTGTAAGTGTTTGGAAGTTGTAGATTAAGTGTATGACTGATAAACGGTTAAGAGTACACTTTTCTGTTTGTGCCATCTGGAGGGCACCAAGGTTATATGTTTGATTTTGTGCTTCTCAGGTAGGTTCTTTGTGAGTTCCAGTCGGTAGTCCATTCCTGTTTATTGTTGTTCATGAGTATGTGTGCTAATGTTAGTGGAGGTGATGAGTATTCTGGTATTGGTGAAAATACCTTAGATCGAGCTTCAAGGTCTACTGTATCACTACCGGGCATTTCAATGTGACTCGGGATCCACAGGAATCCTAGTTCATATTCTTCCTTATGTAATTTCTGTAGATTGTGTTGAATTTCTAATATTATTGGGTTCTTGTTGTCTTGACGACTATTAGTTGTAGGGAGGAGAGGAAATACCCGGATTATATAACCTAAATACTTATAATAACGCTTATAAATATAAATGAGTATACTTCCTAGTTTGATGGATATAATTCGAAAATACACATTTCGCAATTTGCTTTTTATCTCGTGTGTGTGATATATCGGGTATACTGTTTCGATGTAAGGTAACGGATCACTGGAAATATTTTTTAATCTTACGAAATGAGTACTTAAGGGTAAAAATCTGAATCCGAAATTCATTTAAAAAAAAAACAAACAATAAAACATTAAGGATGTTATTTGTTGAAATTGAAATTCCTGGTTATAATTCAGGAAATTTATGATACGAAATTCTACACGATTAAAGTAGTTATTGTTATGTATGTGATTTTTAATAGTATGTGATTTCTTTCTAAATATAATTTACGAAAAAAAAACCACTATGTTAATAAACGAAAAAAATATAATGACAATAATTAATTTTTTTTTTTCTAAAGGCTAAGACGAAAGCTGAGAAAAATAGGTCGCGTATAGAAGAAGCTCAACTGAAAAATACTCACGAAGCTCGTAATAAAGCGGCAGCTGCTAGAAGAGAAGAAAAGAAAAGGAAAGAAAAGGAAAAAATGTTACAAGTAAGTATCGGTTGTAGGCTGTCACTTTGACGCCAACGTTATCTGCAAAATGACTAAAAATTATTATTATTAGACCTGAAATTGTTATTCACTTGATCTCTGTTAAAATATACTTTATATATATAATTTTTTATATGTATTATTTATTATTATTATTCTAACTCACTAGTTGCCGAGTATGTGTGCCCTTTCTATTAAATAGTGCAATGTCTGAATTTTATATGCCATATTAATCCAATTTTATAATTAGATTTATAACTGCAATGTGAACATAAACTGATCTGCTATGTTCCCTCTTCCTCCTTTTGTGCGATTTCTGTCGATGTAAACACCTGCTAATCTTGCGGTGTCATCGAAGAATTTTCTCCAATTCAACGCCCATTTCTCCCGTCTTATTTTTCCTGGGATTAATATCATTCTTTCTGATAGGGTTTAATAACACATCTTTAAATATGAATCTTTCACCGGTATGTAATGCCTCATGTAATAATCGGTTCGATATGCGACTGTTATCCATTCTGACAACATGGCCAACCCATCTTAGCCGAGCTTTGGTTAAATATAGTTCTATTTTATTACAGTTTGTGATTTTCAAAATTCTTTCACTTGAGATCTTATCCTTCTATGTTATTCTTAAGATTTATCTGAGAAATCTGATGTGACATATGTCAAGTTTTTTTAATTTGACTGCTTTTAATTGACGATGTCTCACAACTATTCAACAAAGTTGTTACTGCTCTATAAACATTTAGTTTCGTGTTAATATCTAAATTTTTATTCCTAAATACACGTTGCGCCAGCTTGTTGTAGGCGATCATTATTCTGTATTTGATCTCATCACCCAGTTCATTATTACCGTCAATTATGCTTCCAAGGTTTAGCTTTCGACAATTTTTAACTTCGATTCGTTTATGTGAAAATTTTCTTCTGTGCCATACAATATTATTGCGTTTTATTTGTGTTTATACTTAATCCATAATCCCGATATGTATCGTGCAGATAATTTAGCGCGCGTTGTAATTCTGCTGAAATTTCACTCAGTATAACGCAATCGTCAGCATATTGTAAGTTTTGCAGTACAAACATTTCCGTCCTGCTGCTCGTATTGAATTTTTATAGGTTATATAATCCCCAATCAAAACTATATCTTATTTTGATACGTTTTTTTTTCTTTAAATTTTTCGTTTGTATGTTAGGATAATTTCCACATAAAGATTAAACAAAGACGGTGCAAGCGCATATGCTTGTCTTACACCGGTTGTTACTAGAAAAGTTCTGCCAGCTCGGTGTCAAATTACTGAACTTTAAATGTCGTCATGCGGCTGTTTTATAATTGAAATAAATTTTGGTGGGTAACCAGCTATTTCCAAGCGTCGCCATAGCGCTTTTTTATTAACTGTATCGAAAGCATTTTTGACATCTATTAACGCCATATGCAGAGCTCTAGTTTGCTCTCTAGCCTTTTCCATAACTTGTCGTATGTCATACGCTATATCTTTTGTACTGCGCTCTTGCCTAAATCCACATTGTTCCTCCGCAAGATAAGTATTCATTACTAGTTGCAGGATTGAGTTCAGGATTTTACTGGTCTTGCGAACAAGTGATATTCCTTATATATACATTCTTTGTTGGGAGACATACTGTTGATTGAATATTTAACGTCATATCTGTATTAATTAATTTGTTCTTATCTACGCTAAATTTTACATATTTAAATACCTGATAAGTCGCTTTTATTATTATTTATCGTTCCTAACCTGGCTAAATGATAAGGTATCAAAAGTTTACACACCCTGTTCTTAGTTTAATTAAAGTTTTAATTTAGCCTGCTAAGAAATATTTATCAAACCGTTATCTAAAGTTTTCGGTATTCGATGAGAACATTTTTATATTTTCTTTTATTTTTGGTATTGTCCATTTATTTATTTCGTTCAAAACGTTTTTATTTATATAAACTGCTTCTTTATGTGCCCTATACTCTAAGAACGTTGGCGATAACCTGCTTCATCTGATCTTTATCAGCAATCTTCCTGAATATTTCGATCAATCGCGTTCATTTTAAACCTCTTTTTCCAATAAATGTTTACCGCGTATTAATAAATAAAACGTTTCGTCCTCGTTACATGACCAATCTTATTAACAGTGTTAATTTCCTGCTTGTTCTGATGATGTAATACTTTAAGAATTTGTAACTTTTGGTGTCCGAGGAATTTTCAACATCTTGTGATAAGACCACATCTCGAGCTGTAACTATGTACTGTACGGTGTCCAATCCGTCTAATAAATCTATAATTATTTCGGTTAAAAAATAGCTCTCTAATCATCGGTCGTATCGTTACTGCTGTGACCGAAATTAGTATAATAAACTAAGAAACCCAACTTCAAAAATGTACGTTATACGAGAATAATCTTGATAACTTTAAACGAGCGAAGATGGAAAACCACTATTATTATTATTATTAATTTGTGTGTATTTATTTGTTGTAGAATATCGTAAATTTGTTTGTTACTTATAATTCAATATTTTTAAAATTTTATCAAATTTATATCCACCCATTCGACTAGTTTCGAATAATGGCTTATAATCGCAAAGTATATTCGTAGTGCTTCCATGGTTATACATACTGAACAAACATAAATAAAAACAATTTGTTGCAGTATCACAATTCCTGTAATATAAAAAATGTTTGTAATACTGTATATAAAAGGCGTTTTTGTTTATTTTTCTTACATAATAATTTGTCGATATATTAGCCGTCCATAAAGCTAAAATATTTCAAAACTGCAGAGAGGATAACGTTGTCGCAGAAATTTTTACAGAATTTGGAAATGTAGTAATTGATTTTGTACATAAAATATGTCAAAAAGTCTGAAATACGTGCATGTGGCTAGAAGATCGGACTAAATCAACCTACGTACCTGTACAGAAAAAAGGAGCGCATCACATTTTTAACAATTATAGAACAATAGTTTTGACATTTCATTCGCGAGTGAAGTAATACTAAAACGCTGTGAATTAAAACATCCGCAATTTTCACAACAACCAGCGGCATTTATGTCAGAGAGAGGAACTGGTGAGCAAATTTTAAATATTAGATAGATAACTGAAAAATGCATAGAACTTTATGCGAAGATAATATTTTGGTTTATAGATTATCAAAAAGCGTTGATTGTATTAAATGACAAAAAATGTGTACGAGTCTCACGTAAAATGGGAGACTCCTCAACATCTAGTAGATTTCATTACATCCTTATATAATAACAGTACGGAAAATAGTTACTATCAATTTTCAAATTTCGAAATTATATTTCCAGTTTTATCAGGGAAAACTTCGAATCTATTATTTTTATTTTATCGAATTTCTTATTTTTAACTCTCTGTCTATTAATGTATATACAACTTTCTTCCTTGGCATAATTTTATACTTATTTCCATCATCACCATATATATCATATATATATATATATATATATATATATATATATATATATATATATATATTATAATAATAATAATAATATCAGCTTTCTGTTTTCAAAAAATCCATCATAAACTTTTTTAAAATAACGAATTTAAAAACAATTTCGATTATAATATTTTTACGTATTTGGAAGTTAAAATTCACATACTTAATGAAAATACTTATTTACTTTAAATAAGATTTTCCACAGGATGACCCAGGGAGGTGAAAGATGTTTTTTAAATAGCAATGGCACAACCAAAACCGCATGCTTCACGTTTGGTATACACACTAGAGATTCGTTTTTGACCAGTTTCGGTTATCACGACATCCTATAACGAGAAGCAGCGCGTGTCTTATGTGGAACGTTCTTTTCAGCGTGAATCGATCACAACAGTGCAAAGAGAGTTTCGAAAAGAATTCAAAGTTACGCTGTGTAATCCTGTACCATTCGTAATTCAATTTTAAGGTGAATTGAAAACCAGCTTCTGTAACAGAGAAAAAATGTCAAAAAACCTGTTCATATCCCCATAAACATCGATCGAGTTCTGGCGACGATCATTGGGAGTGCCGTGGACATTCCTCGTCGTCATGCTGCTTCTTTAAATCTGTCGGGAGAATCTGTTCGCCGTATATTGCTGGAAGACTTGAATTTTCATCCTTATAAACTGGTAATAACTCGAATTAAAAAGCAGCGACCATTCATAACGAAAACTTTTTGCTGAGACAATGCTGAAAAAAATTTACCGATGCAGAATTTTTCGTTTACGAAACACGTCCGCGAGATCTAGAAAACCTGAAAACTTGGATGTTTGAAGAAATTTCAAAAATTTAGCAACCTATGCTCGAAAATGTTGTAAAAAGACCGAATAAATGTATTGTTGCCAAGATATTGTGTTCCACAAATGATTGTAAGCTAACCCCTCGTTTTCCTATTTTTAAATAAAATTTCATTCGAAAATTTTGGTGGAGTAGTTTTTGAATTATTCAATAAACAAAACCGTCCGTCTTCTCTGGGTCATGCTATATTATTAAATGACCGATGATCTAATGTAAAATCATGAATGCGTTATTATTATTATTATTATTATTATTATTACCACCGCAGGAAGACGATCCTGAGAAGCAACGTAAATGGGAAGAAAAAGAAATGAAAAAACAGAAGAAACGGATGATTCCGAGGATGAAACAATTGAAAGTTAAATCGTTATAAAGGCCAAAGATGTTTTTAGTGGGTAATGTTCCGGTTTTAATGTTTTAATTTATAATTCGAAGCGGTTTTTGATAGTTTTTGTTATTAGTAGAAATAACGCGATTATTTTGCTTTGAAAAAAAAATCGTAGTCCTTTGCATTTGTCGAAATTATCCCTAAGTAAAGTGATTCGTAATTTACCTCGGTAATGTTTTAATTTAATTTAAGCAACTTCAAATTTTTCTTAAACTAAATTTATCAGTGAATTGTATACGTTTTAGAAATCGAAACCGTGTATTTACTTTCGCTATAAATTACAATTGTCTTAATCGACTCTTTGAACGAGATCTAAAAGTGAAAATCGTTTTGAAAATTTCGTGCAATTAAACGTTTTTTTTTTTATCGTTTAGAAAAAAGTTTAAAATATTTCGATCGTCGCTGATTGCGTTAAACTTATATACTTCATACTGTCTGTGTTCTCTTGATAATTTACCGTATTAAAATACTTTTTTTTGTTTTTTTTTTTTGTTCTATTTACTTATTTATAATTAATAATTTATGAATAATGAACTGATCGAAATGCGATTAACATCAGCCTATTTTACAATAAAGAATTTTTAAAAAAGAAATTTATAATTAATGCAAATGTAAACGTATTTTGCTGCGGCTTTTAATTTCGAACATAATGAAAATATTAAGTTTTACAAACTTCTTAGTTACTAACGCGGTAACATTGGTAGATTACTATAGTTACATCTTAACAGTACATATTTAATATATTAATATTACAAATTTGTTCAAATGTGCAAGCTTATACTTACATGTTGAGTGGAATTTGGTCTAATCTTCCGCGATGACCAGTCGTGTTGGAAGATGCATTTTATCCCTATCTGCCAGGTTTAGTTGATGTTTTTTTTCCCGCTTATGATTACCCGTAATAATTTGTTTTACTTTATAAATATTCGTGTATTGTGACTTTCCAGTTTCATATTTAAGTTTTAGTATGTATCGTAGAGGCAGGGTGGTAAGCTTATGATATCCTCCCCCTTGATTTTCTGTCGGGGTTTACTCCCTTAGCCTTTAGGTCAATACCCTATTCATAAGACAGTGGATTGTTACTGAGGAAGTAACGGTGTTAGACTTTTACGGCGACCTAAACTCGCCGAGGGAGAGACAGTCGTAGGATTTCTTCAGCCTTTTAGTGGACAGGTCCTCAAGCTGCCCAGCTGTATCCTCGTGTCTCCTTACATCGTCTGCTAGAGACTTTCCGCCAGTAGCCGCTCTTGGTTCGCGACTCTTATTGGTTATTCGTAGCTGGCCAGTATATCTACTGGTCACTCCACTATCCACCACCTGTGGACGCGTCCCGTTCCGGTTAGAGCTCCGAATCCCAGAAGGTACATAGTACCCCCTGGGGGGAATCTTATACTTACATACCTTAAATAATCCGTATTCAGTAATGAACCCGGTACTGTAATAATTCTGTATAAATGTAATATCATCATGGTGCCATGTCCTTTTCGGAACGTCGGCTAACATTTTTCCGATTCTTTGCTATCTGGTGCATTCTAAAACAGTTCAACTGTATTCGCGTTATACCACTGCGCTAAGTTTTGCATCTATGTTCTTCCTCTTCCTCTCGATCTTCCCTTGTATAAGGAAATGTAATGTATTATACCGTTTCACGTGCCGCATTGTATGTCCAGAATATTTCAGTTTTTCATGTTTGACTATGAAAAAAATTGTTTTACGAAACTATTCGTCCAATAATTTTTGATACTTTGCAGAGTATTATTTTAAATTTTTTCAGGTTTAATTATTTTTCTTCATGTAGGAAGTACGACGACGACATTGTTATTGTTCTATATGATTCGATTAACTTTATCGCAAGCATTTTCTGTACTTTCTTCGGTAATCGTTTATAAGCAACGCTGCGCCATCATACAATATGTTAAGGCCCCTGTAAACGATCAAACTTGTTTGTCAAACTTTATCAAATATGTTTGACAAACAAACGAGATTTAATAAAGAAGTACATAGACGTACAAACTGTATTTGTCAAATAAACTACTACCATTTTTGATAGTGTTTATTATCAATCTTCAAACAACTCAAGGTGTTCTCTGTTAGTTAATATTTTAAGCAAGTGAAAATACCTACAAATAAGGACAACGATTTTTTCGCATTAACTCTTGCAATGTGTATTAACAAAAAGGAAAGGAGACGCTGTTCCAGAGAATGGTTTAAGGGATAAATATAACCACGAAAATCTGCTTAATGAAATAAGACTCACGGAACCTAAAGATTATGTGAACTTTCTCCGAATGGATATTAATTCGGCCTCGTATTGAAAAAAAAAGACACAGTTGTGCGAAAATCGATTCCAGCTGCTCAAAGATTATCGACAACTTTAACATTTTTAGCCAGTGGAGTTGATTTTGAGGATTTAAAATTTGTATCTTGCATTGCACCTTGTACACTGAGTAACATTATTATAGAAACCTGCGAAGCAATAAATGAAGCACTGAAAGACAATATTCAAGTGTTATTATTTTATTTCATATATAGAGCAACAATAATGTAAACATATTGATTTTTAAATTTACAATATGTTATTATAAAATGTATAAAAATGTAATATAGTGTATTAATAAATAAACAAAACAAAATATATATTTTAAATTGCATAAAATTTTTCTGAAATTGTTGCTGTAGTTGCTTCTTCTGTATCTGTATAATATATTATTTTCTGTTCTATCTGCGATGATTTATCTTGTAAACTAACTCGTTTAATCATTGCTGAATGATTGTGATCCCCTACTTTGTGATGAAGTAACATTGATTTGAACCGAATTTCTACAAAGGTTACCACACTCCGCTTCGAATAAAATGTCATTAATAAATTTTTCAGCGAACTTCGCTGGTAAGTTCCAATCGATCTAATTTAAATGACCAATTTTTAGCGATAACCTCAGTTTCTGATTCTGGTTTCTTGAAATGTTCTTTAGCTAACAGCATTAATTCATACTGTAAATCATTCTCCTTCCTCCTTTTTATTTTTGGTGCTGATGTTGATGAATGTTGCATAGACGTCCATAATTATGTATATGTTGATGACTGAGTGGTTGGTACTTGTGTTAGTAATTCCTGTAAAAATAACAGGAAATTCTCTATATAATGATATAAAATCTAATAAAAAATCTTTCATATTACGCACTGAAACGTTCATCACATTGCAAATAATAAACGATATGATTTTTGTTTATCAAACACACGCATGGACGAACAAACTTTATGTTCAGATCGCGGTGAAGGGTAATTGCTTACGCACCATGGAGCATTTGTCATCATTCGTAATGTTTCATTTAGATAACGCTGTATTATCGCAATTTTTTTTGGCACTAACCCCATAATTGACAATCATACCTTCAAACAGGTCTAGTATTTGTTGGTATATTAATAGTTCGTTATTCAGGGACAATTTAGAGGCACGATTTATTAGCCAGAACATCTGCCGGGTCCTTATGTCAAGCTCTTTTGTTCTGGATGTATGTTCATCACGTCAGCCTTTTGTCTAGATGTAAACCCAGATATACAACGTTCTCAGTAGCTTGGTTCTGTTAATTATTGTTACACCGTGGTTATAACTATCGGTCTATTAGTGTATGTTATATGTTTTGTTTTATGTCTGTTTATATTAATTCGCCGTTGTTTATACCAGATAGATATTTCATTAATTCAATTTTGCCAGACTACGGTTACATCTAATAGGACCGTGGTTATTACGTAATATCGCTGTTATCCGCACAAACGTTCCTGTTAGCATTTCTTTTGACACTGGAAGGTCCGCAGCGTATATTAGGTAAAGTAGTGGTTCAAGTACACTCTCTTGTGGAACTCCAGACTAAATAGGATATATATCGGGCGCTTCATCTCTATTTTTGACGTGTAAATGTCTTTCACATAAGAATGATTTAATTACTCGTAGTTTGCAGTGATGATATAGTAGATGAGTTCTATGTTTACAGTGTAATCCATCATGCCATACCCGATCGAAAGCCTGGCTAATCTTCCAAAGTCAGTTTCAATTTGTTGAACAACCCGGCGTACCTGTTAGAATGTCTGCTTCTGAAACTATACTGGCGATCAGGTATTATCTTATCCTCTATTATGCGTTGTAATCTTTTTAGTATAAATTTCTCATAAAGTTTTGAACTGACAGGAAGTCTTGCGATTAGTCTATATGAAGATATTTGTGTAGGAGTTTTCCCGTTTTTCTTATTATCGCATTGTAAATGTATGTTAACATTACTATCCCTTTACACAGCAATTCCTTCAGTAGTAGGTATTAAGTGATCGTACCCAGGTTCTTTCTTTGAGTTCATGTTTTTAATAATCGGTTTTATTTCTTTGGGAAAAGTTAATTTAATTGGCCGATACATGTCCATATTATATACGTTAGGAAATTGACTATTAGGTTTTTTAGTTTGTTTATTTTGTTTTTTTTTAATTGAGGGATGCCTGTTTGTCCGCCATTGCTTCCTTAATTCGTTTTTCTTGGACACTTCACTTATGATATGTATTGAGTAGAGCACCATAGGAACACTCCTTTGTTCAATCGGTGTGCTTAACCATGCAACTCTTTGCAATAGCACAATAAAATTTTGTAAGGCATTTTCTATATTTTCTTCTGTTTTTAAACTAATGTTTAAGCTTATATTTTCATCAATGTTTTGACGAAATTCGTCCAAATTGATTTGCTTGGTGTGTAATTTTGGTTTTGGTTGCTTCATTATTATTCTATTACTTAATATCAGGACAATTGTGGAGTGGTCAGAGAAAAGTTCGTGATCCGCCCGGTCAATTATGTAACTATTGGATAGACCTTCAGTTATGAAGAAGTCTAGTAAGTTCGACATTTTCCCGGCATCTGTAGGCCAGTATATGGGTGAGCTCGAACTCAATACATGACATCCGTTGTCTTCTATTGCTTTTAGTAGTTATTTCCCCTTTGGCGTGGTTATTCTTGTCGCCTAGCGCGTATTTTTGACTTTATAGTCGTCATCAATTTATATATATATATATATATCCAAGGGGTTTTAAAAAGTCATTAAATTGTCGATGACTGATTTTATGGCTTGGCGGACAGTATGCTGCAGATACCGTAGATTCCTACCCATGGAATGTAGGGCCACATTAGTTGTTTGCTGGAAGTCCTATCCTATTTAAATTAATTTTTATATTTTAATATTTAAATTTAACTATTATTTGCTGATTTATTTATTTTATTTTTCTTGTATTAATTTTTATATTAATAAGTTCGGGTGTATAAGTCAATATCCGTATTATTAGTTCCTTTTCTATTTTTATTTAGGTAAGAGTAATACCTTCATAAACTATAATTTTTTTGTTAAAATCTTTCTGTTAGAAAGTTTTTACTTTAATTTTTTTTTACTTCTTTTAATTATTTTTTTGGTTATTAGTTAATTAATGCGCAAACTCATTATTCTTTGATTTTTATAAGGGACTATGCATTCTTATCCCTTCTTTCATCGTTATAAGTTAATTTTAAGTGTGGAGGTTTCTTGCATTTGTGCAGGGTCCTTTGTCATTAATTTAAAAACTCATGTTTCCACTATAGAAGGAGGCGGTTTTTAATGGATGAAAATCTCACACACTGATTTTGGTTCGTCAGCAATGCATTGTGGATGCACTGCGTGAATAAAAACAAAATTTTTGTTATATCAGTGGCTTTTAAAGATTTTCCCCCTTCCGGTAAAAAAAACCCACATAAATATAAACAAAGAAAAAGAGCTTAGAATAATGTAAACACTAATATAGAGTTTACATTAAACCTCAATAAACCCTTTTCCTTGGAAAACTAAATTTTTACTAGAATTTTACTACATATAAAATACACGTACCGACAAATAATTTATTATTATTATTACTTTTTTACGTTTTCATAAATTGATTTTTTAAAAAAGGGGGGGAAGTCAATTTCAGGTATAATCAACGGGTGGGATTGACCGGAAAGAGATTAGAGTTTAAGGACGTGAATTATTCTTTTTTGAATATTAAGTAATAACCGCCTTGATTACATTGCAGACGTCACCAATCTGAATTGAATTGCATGTAGAAGAAGAATTATTAATTATCTGAATGATATGATTATTAGAAGGGTTAATGTTTAAAACTGTCATAAACGTTCGAATATATATATATATATATATATATATATATATATATATATATATATATATATATATATATATATATATATATTAATCATCGCCCTAATTACGTAATCGAAAATTAGTGAAATTAAAAATGCTGTCCATTAATTATTATTATTAACTACGTATTGTTTGTAGGAATTAATTCGACACAAAATAATCTACTTATATGGTTTCTATTGAGAAAATCATAATTCAACATTTCTGAACGAATCATGTGACATGTGTGTCGTAATATGCGGTAAACTTAAAAAATATAATACTAAAGTAGTATTTAAATGGATTCCGGGACATAGTGGAATACAGGGAAACTGCATTGTGGATAAACTTGCAAAGAATGTATCAACAAACCAGCTGTAAATTAATATAAAATATCCTTGGAAAGAATTTAGAAGTAAATTAAAAACACAACGTTTAATAGAATAGGACCATAGGTACAGAAATATTAGTACTAATTGTGGAAAATACTATTATAGTATACAAAAGGAAATATGTAAAGATACCTGATTTTCGAATAACATGCACAGAGATTATATTAAAATAATGATAAGATTACGGACGGATCATAATTTAACTCCTAAAAAACTAAAACAAATTAAAATAATAAATTCAGATTTATGTGAATGTACAAAAGAGAAAGGATCTATCGACCATATAATATGGAACTGCAGAATAACAAATATAGCGAGAGAAGACCTAGAAAAAGAAATCGTTCGAACATACAATACATTACCAGTGCATGTTTAGTCAGATAATTAGCGAGCCGACTACAAGAGTGGCTGGGGAGTTATATCGGTTTATAAAAATTAATAATATTAAGATATAACATAAAGTACATCAATTGTTATAAACCTTGTTAGCTAATTGAAATATCTAAGTACAAATAAAACTGGCTAAAATACCAGGCCAAAAAAAAACAACTTGTAAATAAACTCATATACACGTGATTTATAAATTTTATTTATATAAAATGTAGTATAAAAATTACCGAATATAATAAGTCTTCTAAAAGTAAAATTCCGCTAACACCTCGCTTAAAAGGAAGGCAAATTTTAACAGTTATTCGAATTATAAAAAAGAACGATACGAAATAATAATAAAAGTAATTATTTTTCGCTTAATATCCAGAGATCAACACCTATATATCGCGGACACTAAAAAAAATATATATATATATTAAATAATATGTTTCTTCGTTTTGTTAATTATTATAAATCTGCAAATGATTTTGCATCGTCGCTATTCTATAGGAAAGGTTATAGTTTTTCTGAATAACAATCGCGCAAAATTTGAAATTATCAGCAGTTACGAAATCAGCAATGATGACGTTTACTCCTTTGCGAGAACCAGTCTTTTGACTTAGTAACCAATCACGAGTTATGGCAGTATTACACGGAATCGCGCATGCGTTTTGCAACGTCGATAACAAATGACGCACGATAAACCGAATGCTCGGAGTTAGTACGCACTGCGAAACGTATCCTGTATTCGGAGGACGTTGTTTTAGCGAACTATCCAAGAACGAACATAATTTACCGACGTCCGTCGTATCGGGCCATAATGTAACCCACTTCATCGACGGCCAAAATTGAGTTCTTTGCACGTAATCATCTCTGTAAATAACGATCACCTACGAGGGAAAACATATTTTTCTTCTTTAACATGTATTTTATTTTTATTCGTATGTATTACAATAGTATAACGAATGTAGTTAGGAAAGTAATGATTAATAATAGAAACTTAAAACTGGACGGACAGATTTTTTTGTGATATTAACTGTACAGCGCATGACCTTTTATTTTTTGGAAAAATTATTCTAATTAAATACTATCGCAAAATAATTCAAAATTAAAATTATGCAATCATATATATCAAATCTTATATTCAGGAAGCCTAAAAATGTCTTATATTATTACATGTGTGCAAACACATTATGCATGTAGCATACAAGCATATATATATATATATATATATATACATTCTTATTTTTCTTCTCCTCAATCAGTAATTTTTTAATTTTTTGGGGTAACCTTTATGACTCATGATCCTAGTGAGTTCAACCAAAATCTTCTTCGTTCTGCTCTTCCTTTAAGGTTTGCATAACTTGTTGCTTCCGTATCTATTTTATCCATGTATTTACTACGTGGCCCTCCTCTGCATTGTTACCCTTCCATTTTCCCTTCAATTAGTTGTACAAAATTTGAACTGTGTCGATATAAGTGGTCTATACATTTAATCCTACTTTTAAACTTCTGAATTCAGTTCATTAATTATGTTTTGAAAACTTTTTATGTCAAACTAATTTTTTGTAATCTACGCCAGCACCGAATTTCGAAGGCCTGCTTTTTTTTTTTAATATTTGGCGGTTGATCGTCTAAATTTCCGATCCATACATTCAATATGCTCATACGTACGATTTAACAAAGTTCTTCGTAGTTAAAAGCTCGAAGTTAGTAAAAATCTCTTTTTAATGAAACTTATTTTTGGTAGACTAATTGTAGTTGTCTTCGTCACTTCTTCACTCTGGAGTGATTATGATTCCCGGAAAATTTGCTTATATTTTTCTATTAATTTTGACATCTATCATATCTTGTATTTTAGCACATTTTATAACTACCGTTTATTCTTCATTTATTGGCATATTATAAACCCCATAGCTTAAAACGTAGAATTGCATTGAAATCTATAATTAAGAACACACGATGGCATTTAAAAAAAAAAAATCTTGCGAGATCTAGATATAGATTATAATGCATGAAGTTGCATATTAGCAACATTTTCAATGCATATATACCGTGTTATGGCTTTTGTTGTATATTAGCAAAATTATGCATTTTAGGGTTAAATATATAATACAATATGAAATCACACGCAAGGTATTAAAACGCTTTGTAATTACTTGCGAATGAAAAAAGTGGGCGATTTTGTGCTACTACATAAGGATAGCAATTAAAAAACAAAAAAACAAAACGCATATCGTGGTTATTGAAGAACAAGAAAAATCGAATTTTCACATAGAAATTTTACTTTTTGCGAAAAATTTGTATCGTAATTTCAGGCGATAATTATATTTATGTACCCGTTTTACGGGGGAAAAATTCACACACATTTAGTCATTTTGAACTAATTTTTTAATTAGCTGGATGGAAATGAAATGTATAACGCGTAAATAAATTTAAATTAATCGCTTTATTATCACAAATAGATCCGTAGTGCTTCCTCGGTGATACGTATTGAAAAAACAAATGAATAAAAACATTTTTTATACAATATCGTAATTATTTATATTCATAAACAGTCAACTAGTTTTACCGGCTACAGCCAGTGGTGTAGCTGTGTGTTCGCAGGGCCTGTGGTGTGGGAGGGACTTAATGCCTGAGGTACCCCGCCAAGGTAATCAGGCTTTTTACAATCAAGTCTGTCCGTACAAGAAAAACATCGTCAATGGCGTCTAAACAAAGATTTAAAATTGCCAAAATTTTCCTTTTTTTTTTTTTTAAAGCAATATTCCAGATGTAATATTAGTTATTAAATTGTTCGTGACACTACGTGTTACAGTAGCTTCAGTAGAGCGATCTTTTTCCGAACTGAAAATAATTAAAAATTATCTACGCAGAACTCGCGAATACAATTATCAGCTTCAGCTATGTTATTCGTAGAATACGAAAGAGGGAAAAAATTAAATACCGATTAGTTACAGAAGAGTTCGCTAATAAAAATGCCAAAAGATCTGAACGATTCCATAATTATACGTAAAAATAATTCTAATATCCATTTCTTGTTGTTTTTAAATCAGCTGTATTAAAAAGAATCATTTTGTTAATTAAAAAAAAAAAAATATTATTAATACATTTGCTAAAGAATTTTTTTTTAATCTATATTTTTAGGAAGAAACGTGTTGCGACAACGGATGACGACCATTCGCGTTAAAGAAAATTATTAAAAATTTAGTATCGTAATTTACAAAAAAAAAATGTTGAAATGCTGCAACCTAGAACGCGGGAAAATCGTTGTCGCGGTAAACTAAAAAAATTAAATATAGTTAAATGATGCGTTATAATTTCAAGGTTTGTTGTATATTTATTGATTTATACTATTAACTTATAAATAGAACATACCTGATATTTATGACGCCACAGCCAATGTAAAGTAACATCGTACAAATTCGGTTGCGGCGGACATAATTTATTTTTAAATATGGATTTCAGGACGCAAGTCAAGTATCCATGATCGTTTGTATCAAAATCGTAAAAATGTTGAAAATCTAACACTACGGTCTCTTTTCTATGATCGTTAAGAAATTGGTCCATAGATATTAACGCATTTTCCAAACGTAAACCATACATACCATGACAAGAAAAGATACCGTTATTATTCGGTTTAACCGTAACACGTATATCGTAATATCTGAAATAGGTACAATATATATCCTGAGCACTATTATGCTAATATTTTTTATCATTTAGTAAGGTGCAAGACACATGTACAGTAACAAAATCGATCTGAAAATTTACCAAAGAAGCTGTCATAATTACGATATTGCAAAACCTTAATTTGTAAAGTCTATCAGTTCTCCGAGGAAAACTTAATAAAAATTTTATTATACATTAATTTTATTCTATTTAATAAAAATTACGATGTCGGAAAGCGTAAGAATAACAACTTATTTTTAATATATTTTTTTCCTCGTTATAAAAAGAAGATACCTCAAATTTTTACCTGATACCAATTTCCAATTGTTTTACGATATTATCCAGTTGAGTTCGACCCCAATTGTAAGTTATGAATCTTAGAAATGGCCCGAATAATTTGTTCAGAACTTTTGCGATATTTGGAGCGTCCGGAGATATATCGCTATCTCGAGATAACGAATAAGAAAACGAGTCATGCGTTCCTATAACATTAATAAGACGTTTAAAAATGTCGAAAGATTAACTGTTATTATGACACCGTATGACTACAATATTTTTATCGTGAATATTTAATATATATATATATATATATTAAAAAAAAGATTGTATGTTTTAATCTAAATACAGAAAAATTTTAATTACTATATAATTAAATTTCTAAAAAGAAATTAACAATCAAGCCATTTGCATATTAATCGTACAGAATTAACCGTTTCAGTCACACATAAGAAATTTTGGATACAAAATTATAAAATTGTTTTATGAAGTAATAATTCTCAACGTGCAATATAGTGAACGTATTTTTCATAGTCCTAGGATTATTCTGGTCAAAGTGTGTTATAACTGGAATAAAAAAAAAAAAAAAAAAAAGTATGTAATTTCCTTTCAAGTTCATCAACTTTTGACATGAAATTTTAAATTTTGCTACAGGAAGTAATTAAAAATTTCTAAGTAAAATACAGCTAACCCATTTCGATGGGTACTAGCGTTTTTGATGTGCAGGGTGCTTCTTGTACAACACTGTTTGTTAAATTATTCCAGATAATTTTTAATGTGTTTCTATAAATATTTTCAGAACTGAGACATTTCATCTCATTCAAATGCCTCTTATTATGAAAATAGATAATTTTAATTATAAACGAACAAAATAAAACACAATCACTAAAAGTTTTTAATCGCGAAGCTTTTCGACAGTTACGTCATTTTCAAGCGCGAACTAAATTTATTACATATTTTTTTGTAAAAAATTTAGTTCGCGCTTGAAAATGACGTAACTGTCGAAAAGCTTCGCGATTAAAAACTTTTAGTGATTGTGTTTTATTTTGTTCGTTTATAATTAATTAATAAAATCACTACTCTCCGATATATTCAACTTTTAATAGATAATTTTGTTAGCATTATTAGTTCATGTACCACATAAAGAACATCCTGACAGAAATGGATAGTAAATTCTTAGCCAGTTTGTAATTAGTAATGTAGAAGTTGTTATTGTTCCTAAATTCTTCACTAGTCATAATTTCTCGGTAAACAATTTTCAATTTTACTTAATAATTCTCTATTAATTTATATATGCTTTTTACGGTAAATAATTTAAAAAAAAAAATCTACATTAGGTAGCTCATAATTTAAATATTTGGCTGGATTATCATCGTAAACTAATATTTGTGTTTATTTATTCATTAATGTAAATAACCTTTAATATTAAAATATATTACTGATAGTAGTATCATTAAGAAAATGTTGACAAAAACAGAACGACTGATTGAGTGCTAATGTATTTATTAGTACGCCTAATAATGTTAATATTCATTTTATCGCTATTTAAATTTTGTGATTTGTAAACTTTATCAAGTAAAATGAACTTTGTCTTAATGTGATTATCAATCACTTAAAATAATGTTCTTACAAAACGTTATTTTAAAAATGGACTTTTTAAATCGAATCAGATTATTTGTAATCAATCTGAAAATATTATTTTTCCTTACAATTATGTTAAAACATTTATAAAAATATTTCGATTGTTTTAAATTTTGAATAAGATAACGTTTCCATTCTTTCAGAAATTTATCTTTTAATAAAAATTTAACCGAATCTATATTTCGAAAATTTTATTCGTAACATACGATTACATCATCTAGAAATTACAAATTAAAGGGTAGTAAATGTTTGATTATTTAATTAATCAGTAATTTATTTTTCAATTATTGTTACACTAATTTATTAACTTTGTTTAACGCGATGTGTAAATTAAAAAGTTAAATAATTGCTTAAATGATAACCATAAATGCGTAAAAGTGAAAGAACACGTGGTCCAATAATTAGATGTATGAGTAAGTACAAAAGACCTGGTGACGTCAAACATTTGAGACAAGGAGTAATTTCGTTGATCAGGACTTTGTCACACTTCTCATAAACCCAAATATAGTTCACAACTCGATGGCAGAAACAATAGTTACACCAGCTGACAAGAATTGAATTTCGAAAAGTAAGCTAACATGTATTAGAAAGTTTCCTGATTTGTTGCATTCTAATTTTCATGTGAATCTATTACTAAAAAATTAGCTTAAATTAGTTTTTTTTCGGAATCACGCTAAAGTGACTAATTAAAATCAACACAAGTTTTCGTGCTGCAGTGCGAACGGCATGTTTTGCGATTTTACATCATTAACCGGATATACCAACATACCATTTTCCGGGACAGCAAGTTTATCATTTTATTTTCTTTTTGGATCGCTTATTAACAGACCGTTATGACAACATTGTACCTTTATATTTAAACTATTTTTATCATAATTATTTGTTAATTCTTTAAAAATTCATCTTACATGGATTAATTACAGGATGAATTTATGGTTTCAACTCCGTTGATATAACAAAGCGGTCCCGAGTGAAAGTAGGATACATCCTTTGTTTATTGATACATTTTTTCATTACACGTAAAGTCAAAACCAAATATTTTAACTTATAAAAACAATAATTGAATATGTTTTCCCATAATTTTTTATGACACAAATATAATTATCCGATACACTTTTATAAAAGTGTCACTGTAAAAATATTAGTATCAAATTGAGAAAAAGATGTAATTGATATAAATGAACGTTACCTGGTATAGCTAAGAAACAAATCGGTACACGATGTAAATTTTGAGGTAAATATCCCATCCAATTTTTATAATCAAACATTTTGTCTTCGACGGTCGAATTATCTAAATTTTTAACATAAGAAAATAAAATTAGAATTACATTTGTCAATAGGATTTATTTAGTTTCGACTTTATCCTTTTAATCGGTGTTAATATAATATGAAAAAGAAATAATAAATTAAACAACCGTACATTTTCGATGAAAGAAACCATTAATTGCATGTGATTCGTTGTAAAAAGTATTTTAATTTCTTCATTTTTAGTATCGAATAAACGTAAATATATCATTTACATGTGCAATTCTTAAATTTTATAGAATACACAAATAACAGCGTAAACATACGAAACATAAATGAACGTATATTATCGTACATGCTTTTGTTGTTATTTACATAATGAAGAGAAGATAAAATTCCCTTAGTTCATTAAAATTTTGAAAAATGATCATCAACTTCATAAAATTTAAAATCACCTTCCGAGCAAACAACAAACTCTAGTTATGAATTAAACGTTTAAACAATCTTAAAGTGCGAATATTCTAGCATTGTTCATTACATTATTTTATATTATATTCATATATTATATATATAGTAAGCATGCGATTAAAGGAAAAAAACCTTTAAATAATATAAAGTTACACACATGAATTATGGTTTCGTTAATTCGGGAGGTTCGTAACTTTCTACTACCTGTGACAAGCGGTTAGGAAAATGACGAACGCTAAGCTAACTATTAAGTATGAGTATGAATATGAACTATGAACATGAACCAGACCAACCAAATCCAATAGATTCAATAATACTATAAACTAACAACCATATATATCAATTTAATACCTGCAGAAGTGCAGAGTACAGACTACAGACACAAACTACTTTCTAAAACTAACGGATCTTTCTATTGTGCTACCTACCCCAAACAACACAATAATCTTATACTCTACAGGGATATCTAGGCGACATACCGGTTATTATTATATATATGTGTATGCATAATTATTATTATATTTCGAATTAGCCACTGATAGATTATGTTATCAACTGGTCCTGCCATTTTTCTTCCTTTCTTTCCATACTACTTTCATCTTTTTTTCACTGTGTCTTTTTTTTTCGTTCTCGGTCCACAAAATACCAGTTCTTCCTCACTGCTTTTCAGTGAATCCTTTACAGTCAAACAATCTTTTCTTTAATTTTAATCGCTGTTCTACTTCTACATCTTCAGGCCATAATATTCAGCAGTTCAGTAACATTTCAAAATATTCTGACAATATTTTACAATTTTCTTTGTTACAAAATGCCATCTTTTGATTTTTGTCTTTGAACAGGGTATATAAATTTATTTACAATTTGTTTGAATGTTTAATAGAAATCTCTTGTGTTATTATTCTGGAAATTTTGTTCGTTTCTACATAGCTGATCACTGTGATATTTTCTTTTCATATTTCTGATGATCTTCCCTACCTCTTTCCTCGTTTCTATGAAATATGTTTTATTATTTACGTTTTTATCTGCATTCCACTTTTTCCATACATGTTCTCTTTTTATAACGGCCTCTTCACATTCATAGTTCAACCACGAATGTTTTCTTACTTTTGTTAAGCTAAGTGTTTCTTTAGCAGTTTGAACTAATACCTCTTTTAATTATTCCCAATTCTCCGGATTTCTACTCCATAATTTGTCCTTAAATTCAGATCTTTTTTAACTTCATTGTATCATACTTGTTCATTTTTGTTTTAATTTGTTTTCTTGTATTCCTAGGTTGAAATGTAACTTTAATTTTAGAAATGTAATGGTCTGAATCCAGATGACCATTTGTTACAACTTTTACCTTTTGTATCTCCTTTATGGATACTTTTGACACCGCCACATGGTTTATTTGAATTTAAAATTCGCCTAATTTTTAATTTGGAGACGTCCATGTTTTCTATTTGCTCGGCAGGTGTTTAAAAGCTGTAGATTTCATAATCAGGTTGGCAGCTTTACACAGATCTATTAGCCTTTCTCTATTTTTGTTAGTCCTTAATGTGCTAGATATCTTCCAACAATATCTCTATACTTGTTTTCTCTGCCTAGCTGTGAATTAAAATCTCCCAGTAATACAATTATGTGTTTCTTAGGTGTGTTTAGAAGGACTTCTTACAATTCTTCCCAAAAAATATCTGCTTCTTTTTTATTTGTTATATTTTTTTGATTTAATGGAGCATACGCATTGATTAACGTGTATATTTTATTTGTGCATATAATGCTCGGTAAAGAAATTCTACTGTTAAATGATTGGAAATCCAGGATGCGGCAACTGACTACAAAAGCTGTTCCTAAATACGCAGCATCGTTTGTTTCTATTTTTTCTACTTTTCCTTTGAATATTCGATATCCCTCAGATTCGAACACATTTTCATCTGTATATTTTGTCTCCTGTATAGCAGCGATACATATACCATGCTCCTTCAGAACATTTATCAATTGTTTTAGTTTGCCTACTTTTTGTAATGAATTTATATTGACTGTAGCAAAAAAGTTTTTCTGTTGACTTCTAATCTTTTTAATATATTTAGAGCATGTTGGTGCAAGCTTTCCAAAATATGATAGTTTGCTGGCGTTGCATTCACCTGTAGTCCATCATGCTTTCCAGTTGAAAAAAGAGTATTGTGGTTAGCGATATTCTAGCTAAAACCAATATACTGCCAAGATTATTAGTCTTGGAGAGTAGTAGCTCTATTCACCAAAGCTGTAGAACGCCTCCATTGGCTAATAGTTCTTCTGCCGTCGTCCTAGGGTAATAGACCTGCCTCATCTACACCCAGTCTATAAAGGCATTTTTAGTCTCTGTATATTTGCCTTTCATAGACCCCCTTATACTCATTTGTTCGCCAATCTGGACTTACACCAGGGTTACCTGATATCCATTCAGCATTGACTTAACAGGGGCACCTCGAGAAGGGTTGTGCGGGGTGGAAGTGGAGAGGCTAAAGCAAACTTCTTGAAAGTTTGTATATTGCTTATCACACTTTTTGGGGTTGCACACCTCCATATATATATATATACATATCATCATCTTCCTCCCTCATTTCCAAGTATGAGTGCTGCTTGCTCTTAGTTACTGATGTTTATGACGGGTATGGGACAACAAGCCAATTCAGTGAGTGCTTATAAAATTGCAATTACTGCAAGCGAACCGTTGATGCTGGTCTGCAATATTCATGCCTAGATTTAGAATTTTCTTTTTACTGGGCAGACACGTTCATAACCACTGATCTACCATTTTCGACCATTCCTTTCTGTTTAGCGCAGTTTTTTACCAGTCAGACTTTCTCAGGTTATATACTTTAAATAATTAGCAAGTTCGTCTTTGAACCGTAGTCTTGGCCTACTGATGTTTCTTTTCCCCGAGTATGCGATTCTCTTCCATTCACTAACATGTCCAACCCATCGCATGCGTCTTTTTGCAATTAATTGCTCAATAGACTGGATTCCAGTTGCATCACGCACGCTTGCGTTTAAAATGAAAGTCATCAGCAAACCCGTCGATATTAATTCCTAGGTTTTGCTAATTCGACCGTTGAAACACTCTTTGTAAAGCAGATATGAATAACAGCGGCCAGAGACTATCGCCTTGTTTCACTCCTCTTTTTACTCTAAATTCGGGTGTCATTTCATGTAATTTGACTGCTGATTTTGCATTTGCATAGATGTTCGTCAATAGTTCGACCGTTGAAACACTCTTTGTAAAGCAGATATGAATAACAGCGGCCAGAGACTATCGCCTTGTTTCACTCCTCTTTTTACTCTAAATTCGGGTGTCATTTCATGTAATTTGACTGCTGATTTTGCATTTGCATAGATGTTCGTCAATAGTTCTAAGTATGTCCCCTTTTAATATAGGGAGAGAGACAGACAGTCAGAAAGATATTTATTACTATATATTTAATTTACATTGGCGTCAGTGTTAAGAGCTGCAGGTATTGCTTTGCTATATTTGTTCTTTTTCGTTTATTTTTTTAGAATCACAAGTTTTATGTTTATACGACTAGGACGAATAACATTTCAGTTCAGCTAGATTGAACGATGGCATTTTAAAATTAAAAAAATTGCTCCAGAGAAAAAAATGTATCACTTATACGGCGCGCTACTATAACATTAAGATATTAGAAGTTTAATTTTTATTCTAGGATATTTAACGTCGACAACAGATAAATAATGATCTTTGTTACCATACGGTTCATTTTACACCCACACAGGTTTATATTATTAAATTAGTATGACTGTCAATGTTGTACAAGTTCATCGGAAGACGTGTAAATTTCGTGACTTCTCATCTGAATATATTTAACAAAATTATGAGATTTAGCAAAAAATGAAGAGCACCCACCGATTTTTCTGACACATGCTCAATTTATACTTTGAAATCTCGAGAAAACAATCCTCCATTTATAAAGTTTACATAATCTATACATTTTATTGCACATCATGCGATGATTAGACAATTTTTATTGTATGTAAATAAATACATAAAGTCTGTCCTATGTCGATTAATTTTTTAACATAAAATTTTGGTCTGGATTAATAAACAAAAGTTTCAGATAAATTGTATACTTTTTGGATTTATCTACACACACAAATCATCTAAAATTGTCTAACCACTGCATATCATATAATAAAAATGCACAAATTGTGTGAATTAATGATTCACAGTATTAATAAATCTAAAAGTCCATGGATTACTGAACATTCTGAAAAAATAATCTTGACATAGATAAAATTAAGGTGAAAAAGTATGATTTTAATTGTATCAATAACAAATTTTAAAAAAACATAGTGTATAGTTGTCTTTCTTTAAAATAATTAAAATATTAGATGTAACAATAGTAGTAAAAATAAAATATTGATGTTAAATGCAATTCAAAGTATATTTTTTCTATTCCTTAATATTTTGAAAGCAGAATTTTATCTTTTGAAAACATAAATAAAGTGTCCCAGAACTTACTGCAAATAAAATCTGAATTTATATCCTATCCTTTTCGATTCATCCAGTTATAATACGTTTAATAACGTCTTAACATTCTGATATTTACATGAATGTCATTAACTGAAACAAAGTAAACAATGAACAATAGACATGAAGCAACACGCAAAATATACGCTGAGAAATCATCTGATTGCGAATGTAAAGATTGATTATAACAAAAGATAATCTTGTCTTAAAATAAAATTTTCATGTTAGTCATGTGTTAAAACGTTTGATTTCAGAATAATGTATATTTTTAAAATTATTTAATAAGTCATTTAAAAAACGTATGCACTATTTCACGTTTCTAAAATTTATACACTAAATACGCAAAAGTAATTTCTAACCGTAACCATACTTATTTATCACTTTGAGAAATAAATATATAAATAAATAAAAATAGCATAATCACGAATTTGCTAATTGTTATCATGCCCGCGAAAACTGTTTGTGAGTATGATACTTTATTAATTTTTCTGGGCTACATTATACACTTATATAGTAAACAATTGAGTTTGTTATTATTTTATTTTGAATTTATTTTTCTAACTAATATTTAGGAAAATGGTAACGTCGAGCGATGACAGTGATGAAGATCGTCGTGAACGCGACGAATTTTCAAAACGCTTATTAAAAAAGGATCGGGAGAAAACCAGAAATGTGTCATCACGTTCAGGTACTTATTTTCATAAATAAAGATGATTATAATGTGCTAGTTAAATAATAAGTTATTCGTAAAATTTATGAAATTAATTTATTTTCCATCAAATTCATGTAGTAGAATGTTATTCATGTAATATGAAAAAAATATGTATTTGGAGAAAATAAATTGGCATAGTTTACCGCAAAAACGAAAACTATTAAAAAGACAAGAAAGTTAATTATTACTACCAATCAATAATTTATGTTCAATATGTTTTAGAAAAATCAGCTTACGCGGAAGCTGCAAAACGATTGAAAATCGAGAATGAGAAAGACCATGCGAAGTTAATTCCTCGTTTGCGCGTGGAATCTAGGAGGAAATATTTGGAAAAACGAAAAGAAGACAAAGTAGTGGAATTAGAACATGATATAGTCGATGATGAATACTTATTTGATGAAGACGAGTAAATTTTGACATGTTATTAATGTTATTCGCTTTAATTAGAGCTGTATAATACAATTTTTTTTTTTTTGGCCTGTACCATAGGTCGCTTTGGTCATTTATAGTGTAATATAATGAAAATTATAATTATGTTAAATGAGATGCATATGTAAATGTGAATATTTCGTTAACTTTTTATATTGATTATTGAATTAATCAATGTTCTTTTACGAATTATCCCTATGCGTTATATATGTTAATGATACTTCTATTTCAAAATATTACTTAAAAAATTTGAACTAACCACTTTATTTTAATGTATCTTAGTATCACGTAAGCCGCAAGAAAATACGTATATTCAGTGGTATAAGTAATATAGTTCTTTGTATTATTGAGTACTAAAATAATATCTTATTTTATTACATTACACCTTTATTTAAAATGTATTTACTTTTTTATTATTTGAAATGAACTGAGGATAATGTTAAATGCAAAAAAAATCTTAATGTACATGTTCAATTAAAAAATATATCTCTTCGTTGTAGTATACAGTCGTTATTTTTTCGTGTTCTCATCATCATTATGTGTTTACATTGTTTTAACATGTGTAATATTTTGTTTTGAAATATTTGACTAATTGTTTACAAATTTTAATAAAAATATAAAACCAAAGTTATATTCTATTATTTAGAGTTTTTATCAAATGAATAATAATTGTTGTTAGTAGCATAATCAAATTTTTACGTATTCGTATTTGTTTATTTTCGTGTCCCTGAAAGTAAGATTAAATCACACGACTGATTTTGATAGTTTCACCTATTGTAAAAATCAACTAGATTTCTTAGTTTTATTTTTTATTATATTTACATCTGTATTGTTTTGTGGTTTTTATTGTACTAACATTGTTTATCTACAGATTAACAGAGCGGGAGAAAAGAGATAGGGAATACAAAAAGAAGGTTCTCACGCTTGCTAAAGAACATGGAAAAGCTAGAGAATTGGAAAGAATTCAGCGTTACCGTATGCCTAAAGAATCAAAGGTATAAAGCATAATATATAATTTAGATATATGTATTTTACTTAAATTATTTGGCATATTTTATCTGAGTATTGCAAACATTTAAGTTGACAATAATTGATACTGTACATCATATATTGTTATTAATTTGAAGAATCTAATTAAATTTGCATAATTATTAAGGGAAAAAAGGGTATTCAAATTAACGTCATTGAATATGATGACTATTATCATCTTGCTGTATGTACATTCTTGTAGTTGAACGCCAAAATTATCAAACAAATACAACAAAATTTGCTCTACTTTATAATTTTATTGAAACCTATGCATTGTAAGTATATAGAAATTTATTGAAAAGCTTTAGTTAGAACCTGTATGTTCGAATATTTCTTGTTGTTATGAATAAAGTTACTGAAAAATTTGATGTATTTTTTCTATGAAAAACAAAATTTAATCATTAGATTTTTTCTTGTTATTGACAATATTTTATGGTAGGTATGTGTAAAGGTATATTAAATCTGACGTTTTTCTTGTATTGAATCTTTAAATTTGAATTGAGTCATCTAAATCTAATTTCTAAATTATTCGAATATTATGATTATATTTTCCGAGTTTTAAGTTAAGATGTTTCATATGTGTTATAAAGAGAGAATGTAATTCTGAATTCGTTGGATTATTTCGATGTTTCTTCCTTTAGTACGAAATGGAATTCATAATGTCAAACGTAAAATATGATTGTAGATGTAGTTTATTTTAAACAAATAATTCACAACCTCTTTTCAACAGTCACATTTTTCCCAACGATCCCTTATATCTGACTTTTGTTTATGACCAAAAACACTACAAGATGTTTTAGGGACCATGTTGCTTTTTTCTTTTCGACAATTAAATTATACCAAAGTATGATGAAATCAATTTATCTAGACACCCGACTAACATGGAAAACGCGCATAGATAAAAAAAAATAGATAGAATTAAAATTTAGAAAAATACAATATCTTCTAAGACCCAGATCAGAAGCTGTCCTGAGTAATAGGGTACTTTTATACAAAACCATGCTGAAACCCATAGGCATGTCTAGTGCACAATAATGGAGTTGTGCGAAAAAGTCAAACACAAATAAAATAAGTAGATTACAAAACAAAATTTTACGCCTGATATATGGTATATGACAAACCATATAATCCCCTCGGACCTGAGCATATGTACAGTGCAAGAAGAAATACAAAAAATTGCTAAGAGACTATAATGGCTACAGCATCATCCGAACGAGCTGGCGAATCAGCTTCTACATACTCAGCTGGACGTTAAGCTGCCGAGGAGGACGAGGATCGTGGACTTAGTCCAGTAACAAGTAGGGGGACTCACCATGGGATGTCCTCCGCATAGATGACTTACTCATTGAAGCCTTTTGTTGGATAGCCACTTCTGGTTAGTTACAAATTATTAAAAATAAAAAAAATAAAAAGTATATTTCGATGACCATTATGATGTTCATTTATTTTTTTATATTAACCTTTTTGTTGAATCCAATTTTAGCATGGATAGTTGACGTTGTATGTTTAATTAACAATTTCTTTTAAAGCGTAGAAATTTCAGCTAGTAAGAAATTAGGTAGGTCGTTTCAAGTTAGTTTGCTTATGATTTCTGTATTTATTATTGCTGTAATTAACTTAAAATTTATTGATATTAGTTCACCGTGTTTACTAATATGTTCGATCTATTGAATGATTTCCGTTTTATCCATTTGGATTCAAACGATAAATACATATTACCGTCAAAATACATATTTTCATGATGTCACTGAAATGTTTCAGCGGTGTTATCCAAATCTTTCGTCCTAATTCGTACATGACCTGATTTTATGATCTGATTGGAGAATTTTTAAAGTTAATTATTGTCTTTTAAAGCCTGCAAATCGCGTTGTGTCGAAGATGATAGTGTAATTCAATTTTTTGCCTCCGACTAAGTTTTAATTCGTAAACTCATTTACAATTTTACGTTTGTTTGTTTAATATATATTTTTAACGCACTTTCTATATTGGAACGGATGCTTTCTTATTTCATTTTTTGAAAATAATAAGTATATCAATACAAGAAAAGCATGGAATAAAAGGGATTAAAGGATCAAAGTAACTGGCAGTCGAATCACCTGGTCATTATTAATTATAGTCAAACGTGTTTTAAGTGACATTATATGCGAGAAATCTACATATGCGTTACTACTATTATTATCCTTACTGTTTGCATGTGTTAATATTACCAGGAAATCGATAAATATGAAGAAATTGATGAAAAAGAAAAAATGCCTTATTACGAACAAAAGAAATGGGAAGAAGAACAAATGTCGTCGGCTGTGTTTCGTTTTGGTGCTCGCCATAAAGATGATTCTGAAAAAGAATACTCGTTGATTATAGATAACCAAATTGATTTCGTTCAGGTATTTAATTTGCCCGGCACGGAAAACGAGGTAATGTAACAATTTTAAATTGAAATTATCGTTATTTGGCTATACGCATTAAATGTTATGCTGAATCTGACTACGTTATAAAATATCAAGATACACACACACACATACACATATATATAAATAATGATAATGATGATATATAACATCATCACCATAATCGTCGTATTGTTTGTGGCTGAACGTCGTGACTGGCCATTGTACGTTTATCGGAGTGGGGTGTCACTGCATTTTCGTAATAATTAAGAATTACGTAATGATGATAAACTTTCTATGTAGCGAGTTGGTTTCGAACCCTCGACCGTCCAGTTGAGACTCGAGCATTCTAGCAATTATGCACCCACGACATTTTATATATATATATAACGCTATACCTATAAATCCTACACCTAGCAGTGAAATATATATATATATATATATATATATATATATATATATATATATATATATATATATATAAACGTGATAACAACACCACTAACAGCTGATGGAGGAACAATAGGTAAAAAAGGGAATATCGAGTACCTGGTTATCAACATAAACAAACAATGAGATATGAGCAAAGAAATAAAAATCCGGTTTAAGAAAACCTGTAATGCATTTCTTAAGCTTAGGGCTATATTATGTAATAAAAACATAAATATTGAATTAAAGCTAAGACTGGTAAAATGTTACGTATTCTCAGTACTGCTGTATGGCGTTGAAAGTTGGACTGTAACGAAGACGTTAGAGAAAAAACTAGATGCCTCTGAAATGTGGCTGTATTGCAGAATTCTTAATGTAAAATGGACTGACAAGATAAGAAACTGTGAAATATTAAGTCGTTTAAATAAATGCAAGGGAATAGTAAAAGCATCGAAAACTGAAATATTTGGGATATATAATGCGCCACCCGAAACGATATAGTACATTACATATTCTTTTATACAAGGAAAGAAAATCGCGGTGAAGAGATCGTCGAGAAGAAGAACAACATGGGTGCAAAAATTAGCCCAGTGGTACAACGCAAGTACAGTTGAACTGTTCCGGACAACGAATTTGAAAAATGTTAACCGATGTTCAGTAACGGACATGATACCATGATGTGATGATAGTCGATTTAATAACACATTTATGATATTATATATATATATATATATATATATATATATATATATATATATATATAACACAAGCAATAAAAACTGTTAACGCTGCTTTATAATTTAATTACTCAGTAGCATAAATTTTACATTTATAAATTACATATTCGTCTCTATCGAAGGCTAGGAATAGTTCTAAAATTGTGCAACATCTTTATTAAAAGGTTAATTTAAATCGTATAAAAATATCTTATTCCAATGAAAAGTAAATTTTGATATTTATTCGAGAAACTTAGCTTTTTTATTGTGTATATTAAAGATTAACTCTATGAAATAAATACATAAGCAACATAAGTATTTTTGCATTTTCTGTTCGGTATTTTGTCGATTAACATCCTATATTTTTATTTATAAAATAATTTTACAAATAATTATTTATTTAAATTAGTTTTAAAGTTATATTTCTAATTTCAGACGCGATTAAAACAAAAATTATATTTTTTAAAGTATCGGTTGTTATGAATAAAAGCATGCTGTATATCAGTCTACTTACTTTGAATGAAAATATATATTCTTTTTTTGAATATACGATCGCAAATTTTTTCTCACGCAGATTTAATTAACGCATTCTGATTAGTATATATGCCGTTCGCGTGCGTTTTGAAAAATAATTTTATTTTTTGTAATGATGATCGTAAACACTATTTTAATATATTTTACTTGTAAACTTTACAGGAAAAACCTTTGACACAAAAAGAACGTAAGAAACTTGATATTGAAGAAACAAAGCGTAGCTTGCCGATATACGCTTATAGAGATCAGTTAATCGCGGCGATTAATGATCACCAGGTAACCGTCATTCGTCGTGTCATTTTTTTCAGTATGATAATCGAAGATACAAAGGTGCACGAAAACACGAAATTATCTAATCAGCCAAGATGACCACTGTTGGACTTCAAATCTCTATAGATGGTTACCGGCACTAGCGAGTCATGAAAGATGCATATGTCCGGGGATCCAAACGTATGAGATAGTGATATGAAGGCAATGTAATAAATAATTCTAACGTCGAAATTTTAATTAAAGGCAGATTTTTTCAGTGCTAGAAAGATGATCTAGTCGCATAAGATTAAGCGTTCGACGAAAATTTAAGGATTTTTAGATTGTTTAGACACTCGGTGGTGAAAATTGTGTTAAATGAGGGGAATGTGAACGATTTTAAATATTGTATTGAAATACATTGAAATAATGAATCATCCAGGGACTCTAATCTGTTTGAAATAAATAATTAGGCCATTTATTTGCTATATTGGAATTGAAACAATTAGGTGAATGGGGAACTAAAGAGACGTTGAAAGTATCAGTTGATACGCTCAAAGTATTAATCAGAATTGGTAGCTTAGATTAAACGACGGTAAGGAAGAATAATATATTTGTATTTTCGAAAATTATACGCTTCAATGGAGAGCAATGGTATGAAAACAGTGGTATACAAAGCAAGTGAATCTCCATCGTTTGAAAATATGTGCAAAATAATTATGTAATGAAAGATTGTGGAATCGGCTCAAATATTTGAATCTAAACTGGGAGGCTAGATTTTTACGAGAATGTGAGGGTTATGTGATTCGGAAGGAAGAAATTTGACAGGAGTGAAGTAAAGGGAGCCTAAAATTAATCGCATATAAATGTTTTGAGCTCTAATTTAACTAATATATTGGCCGGGACATTACCATATAGAAAGGAATAATAATCAGTTTTGAGCGTACTAATAAAAAGTATAACATGTCGAGAGTGTCGAGATTACCACCAGAATAGTGATCTTACAATATTTGATGATCGCTGTCAGGAAGAGGATAGTCTATATGAGGTTTTTAGATGTTTTGAATTTAGGGTTAGTTCTAAATAGGTGTATTTATAACAGAGATGCGGTCTTAACTAAATGAAATTCACTAAGAGGAATTTGGATGACGGGTGAATATGAATATAATAATGGTAGCTTTATTAGTGTTAATGGAGAGATTCAAAATGTGGATGTTGGGTGTCAACCTTGCATAGGCGTCATGATAGTCTTATCTTGTTTAAACAGTGCATATTTCATCATTAATATAACATGTTCACTAATTTTAATTGAAATTATTATTATTTATGAATAGCCTTGGTGACAGATTCTTGCATTAAGAGCTAATTTAGAACAATTTGGATGTAAATTCAATGGGTAAGTCATTAATGATATCAGTTATGTGGATGACAAAGTAATGATAGCCAAAACAGCTGAAAAAATGCAGAAAATGTTGGACATTAAGAATGATAAAGGGAAAAAATATGAGATGAAAATAAATACGAATAAGACCGAAGTGATAAGATTCAGTAAAGCAAAGATTATTAATAACGATGCGATAAGTATTAAAATTGACAATAAAGAAATAGAAAGGGTACAACCGATTAAGTATTTGGGAGCGATAATTAGGAGTGACGGCCGTGATACAACAGAAGTTAAAGCTCGAATAGCCATAGCGAAGCAGTTTTTTAATAATCTGGTAAAAGTACTGAAAACCCGTAAAATGTCTTTAGAATTAAGAAAACGAATTACAGGATGTTATGTTTGGCCCGTATTAAAATATGCATCCGAATCGTGGACATTGAATGCAAAGTGCAAAAAAAAGACTAGATGCATTTGAAATGTCTACTTACAGAAGATTGCTCAGAATATCATGGACAGGCTTAGTTTCAAACAGAAAAGTACTGAATCGATGTAATGTAAACGAGCTGTCCAACGTGAAGGATATTAAACAAAGGAAGAGAAAATACATCGGCCATAAATTACTTATTTTTGTTGGCAGTATAAGGCAAGATACTTGAAAAGTCAACCAGATGAAGGAAAAGATTGGAATAAATTACGACAAATACAAGAATCGATAGAACATACAATGTAATCAATGCAGCAAGGGAAAGAAGACTATAAACGAGTGACCGTTACCAATGATTGATGTGCAACCTCCTTGACAGCAGATGCTACTTGATGATGATGATCATCATTATTATTATTATTTCATATTAGGTCTATTTTATATTCTCTGTTGTGTCAAAAATTTTAAAGTTTTTTGATCGTAATTTGAACATATTCGCTTCCAAAGATCGTATAACGCATTCATGTTCTTCCACCGTCCCACCTGTTAATTCAAGTTGTATTTAGTTTGAATGATTTCTGATTTTTATTTTGTTTAAAGTACGCCATAATGTATAATTTTTAATTATTGACTATTTGAAAGAGATTAGGTCATCGGTACCGTTATGTCGGTTCTTGTAACTTTAGCAAGTTTTTAATGTGCACTGTTTTTAATAGCGACCGTGTTACATGCAGATAGTCTATGATTTTTCTCCATGTTTTATCGAAAACATTATTAATTTCTTGCATAATGCAATACCGGCTCTGGCTGTAGTAAGGGTGGTCAAGTGTTAATATAATAACGTTTGCAATATGTATTTTTGCTCTCTTCATTATGTTATTTGTCGTCATTCCCTTCATATTTTTCTTTAAATTTACATTCGGAGCGTCGTTTTATACGGTTGACAGTTCTGAATTATTTCGAAAAGAGATAAATCAAAACTTCAGGTTGATGTTACAGGAAAATGTTTCAAATAACTTCACCGAGAAAATTCAAAGAGTGAACCGAGAATAATGACAACAATAAATAACGAAAAAATAATAGAATTATATTAAACACTCTCCTTAGATCACAAAATTTTATTGAATATAAATGAAACGCCAACGATCAAAATAAAAGCATCTAATCAAATTTATGAAAAACATTTAAAAAAAAACAAAGCTTTATTTAAAAAAAAAAAACACCCTGTGACTATTCATTGTTACAATTTTAATTTCTAAACGAGTTTAGTATTTATTTTAATAACGCGACATTTACTGCATAGATTACATATCTTGCATACTAATTATTGTATGTACATATTATTTATAGGACAAGATTAGCTAGATGTCGACGTTTAAGGCGTCGATTGTCGTATTCAGTGTTGAGTAGTTAAGCAGCTTCTATATTAATGTGCTGTCGAAGACTTTCCTCATGTTTAATTGCAATATCTTTTTTTATGTAATTTGTAGTTGCTATCTGACGATGTATGTAATGACGATACGTATTATCATACGTAGGATTACATTTTGTGCAGCTTGAATTTTCTATCGATTTGTATTACTAAATAAAAGTTTATAATTTACATTTTAACAGTGAGCCGGATAAATAAACCAATATAGTTTCTTGATTTTATTCCTTATTTACTTTTGTTTCGTTCTCAGGTGTATTTCACATGTAAGTATTTTATTTAAATGCATAGCGATGTATATTACATATCCCTGAGAATTATACTCCGTGATGTGAATGAAATGTAATATGGACTTATTTTAATTCATTAACTTCGATCCTCCGTTTTATTGACCATTTGTTAATTCGATGGAATGCGAGTTATAGTTTTTTTTTTTTTTTTTATCATTGTGACTACAAGAAAATCAATTTATGTTGAAGTGTAAAAATTGGCCCACACCAGAGAGTTATTGGACAAACATGTTGCCTACTAACCTGGTGGTTGAGGAAGTAATGAGATAATAATGATGAATGTTTCCTGCACGTTAAGGCTCTATTTAACGTAACTCCCGAAGTAACGTCTAATTTGCAGATGGTATCGCGATGATGGAAAAAAACAGTTTTGAATTTTCGTTTGAACCATATTATGATTTAAATGTGAAAGAACAAAATAGAGAAAAATAATCATATTACTGTAGATATATGAATAATAAATTAGAACAATTTGAACATAGTGAAATGTTGTTCGATTATTATAAAGTATTTGTTAAAACTTTTTTTTTTTTGTGTGTGTGTATTGATGAATTAAATCATTATAGCATTCTTCAGTTATGGGAAAACATGCTTGTGTTGTTTAGGTATTGATTGTCGAAGGCGAAACTGGCTCTGGGAAAACTACGCAAATACCACAGTATTTATACGAAGTTGGTTACACGAAGGATAAGAAAAAGATTGGATGTACACAACCGAGGAGAGTTGCCGCCATGTCTGTTTCAGCACGTGTAGCGGAAGAAATGTCTGTAAAGTTAGGAAATGAGGTATTAATTGTTTTAATATACATAATAATCTGTACTTATTAATTGAAACACTAATTAGTATTTCTATCTATTCAGATACACAAATTCGTACACAAAATTCGTAATTTAATATTTAATATTTTCTACTTAATTTTATACAAGTAACAAAATTATTTTCTCCATCTTTTTATTTATTTATTTTAATTTATTTATTTATTAACAATGGCAGCATTGTCAGTATGAAATATGAAGGTGAAAAAAATAAATTTTAATTTTTATATCTGTTTAGATTATGATCATTTACACTGAAGATTTACAAATTGTTTTATTTTATCTCTAATTCGAGTAACTGAGATGGACTCATTTTCATTTTTTTTTTTTGTCTTAGTAACAAAATTTACTACCGCTGTTTGTTACAGTGACGCGATTGTCAACTCGACAGTCGAGGTCAGCATGAGGCATAAAGTTTTTACATCATGCTGTAACTCTTAATTATCATGGCGAAATACAACATTATGTGAGTGCGCACTTGCGTTACATATAATTAGTGCTATTATCCGAGTCACGGTATTCGGCAACGAATAGTATGACGATGACGATAATGAGTAAAAAATTTAGCATTGTACATTGTTATTGATATTCTTATCAATCTGACATTTTTGTATCATTTTAATTTTTGCAAATTTTTATATCATATTTCCAAATTTAACCATAATTTCATTTCTCCCTCTCTAAATATTTCTTCAATTTTTCTGTTAGTAGTTTTGTATATTACATAATCATAGATTTATATAAATCATTTATGTTCCGTTTGTCAAATAACCAAAATTTCCATATGAAAATTTCGCGTTTTTCAATTTTATATAGTCATTCTTGTTCTGTTGTCCTGTCTGACGATAATAAATTAGCACCCTGAAAAAAGTTATTTATTTTTTTTTAATAAATTGTGTTCAAATTATACTGATCAAGCTAGGATAAATTCCAAGTCTTATTTTGTTACTAAAAGTTACTCACGGCTTCGCCTGTGTAATTATTTTTTTAAAATACAATATCCCTGTCTCTTTGTCTTAAGTTCATTACTTTCCTCGGATGATGCTTATATATATTATTCTTTATTTCAATTTATTTTAGAATGTAAAGTTACTTTATAATGTTAATTTTGTTGTTGTTATTTTTTATGTTTTTCATGGACAGATTGGTTAATTCCAGAGTCCAATTTATAATAATAATAATAATAACCGCTGTCTCTTTCTTTTAACAGTTTTGTATATTAATATAGTACATATATATATATATATCCATCCGTTATTTCGTCGACGCTCCTAACGCAAAAAAAAAGTGTGTTGATAGTGGAGGTATATTCGAACGCGAAAACGTGGTTTGAAAAGCGTTTGTTGGTAGTGAAGGTACATTCAAATACCTGTTAAATTTTAAACGATTTGGCAGATATATCCCCGTCTCATACTTTTTAAAACGTTAAATTATTGTAATTTCTGTCCTCTTTGTGTATCAATATGAAGAAAAGCTTAGAACAAATCCGATAATATAGGCTATAAGCTGTGCGAATTTCATCATTATTGCTTCAATAGTTTTTGAGTTAAATCGGAGCAGACAGAGACAGACAAAAATTTAAAAAAAAAATAGATTTTCTGGTTATGTATGATAAAAATAGCACAATGCAGTATGATTATAATGAAAATATTCAAAAATCACAGACCAACACTATAGTTTTATATATTAGTATAGATTACAATATGTTAATGAAGTGCATCGATGTATTCAGTAAATTACACTAGAAATTTTCGATGTTCTTTATATGTGAGTAATAATTTGTAAATAATTATGTTCTTAATATATTGTTTCGCGTTCATATTAACCATTACAAAAAGTTCGACTAGGTTGATGTGAAATGCAGAAATTTATACATTACAGGCAAAAGTTAATATCAGAATTTTGTAATAATTTAAGTCAGAGTTAAAACTATATAAATTGAAAATGTGTATCATTTAAAAAGGTTATGAAAATTTAATGAACTTGAATAATGTTCCAGGTTGGTTATTCTATTCGATTTGAAGACTGTACTTCCGAAAGAACCGTTATTAAGTATATGACTGACGGAACTTTACATAGAGAATTCCTTTCTGAACCAGATTTATCCTCTTACAGGTATATCTTTACAGATATAATAAATCATACAAAATTGTAAAGTATTTTCGACGAAGGGAAATACAAATATTATAAAATCATACATCTCGAAGGTAGTAAAGTAAGAAGCAGATTACTCGTCTAAACTTAATATTACGATTAATAGTGAGTGCCTATGATATTGTATAGAGGGAGCGAACTCAGATCTAAGCGATATTTGGCGCCAGTATTTCCGAGTTCTAACTTACTGGATATAAAAATTAAAATTTTTCTATTTGAAAACCGTTTTGTGCAGAAATATGAATATCAACACAGTAGCGTAATCTTGCGTAGATATCTGTGGTCTTTCAACTACGCACGTGAATTTTACAAACAAATTTTCGAGGTTACACATATAATATTCTTTAATTCAAATAACGACTAAAGTCGAAACGTTGCTGTGGTCCTATAGCAATTGTCTTATTTGTAAAAAATAACGGCAACTGTAAATGTTATCCCGCAAAGCTCGTGTATATGTGTGCACGTGTTTCGCTTATTTATTTGTATATATATGGTTTGTATAATGTCTATTGCCAATTAGAATGAGAACAATTAGAGATTAATTAATGAGTACGACTATAAAGAAGAATTAAGTTTTTTGTTTGTGAAACGATACTGTTCCTTGTTCTATCCTTCAAGAAGGTGTCATTTAATTAAGATTTACTTATCCATTTAGCTAAAATATAAATTTTTCATAGTAATTTTATGGACTTTATTTGTAAATTGTTAAAATCATATATATATATATTTATATATATATAATATGTACATTCTTGAAAATACATTAATTAATTTTAGTATTTTCTTGTACAAGATTATTTATATAAGTTTCACAATATTCGGTTTCAGACACAGTGCGCGTAGAGTTTGATAAATTTAATTAATTGATGATTTTCACATTCACATTTTAACTAGGAAACCAATAGAAAATAATAATATATATACTAATCAAATTCATTTGTTACATAGAAAAGAATAATGATTTAATATTGTTAGTTTTTTGAATATTTAAATTTTTATTGAGATTTTGGTTAAATTATATATATATATATATATATATATATATAAGCATTGAAAAAGTTTGAAACAGTTTTTATGAAAGAAATCGAACAATTTGTTATTGAAGAAGTAATATGTTGATTTATAACAATTATTCTACAATATATAATTATAAGATACTAATATATTTATTAAGTAAATGTTTCAAAATTGAATTGCAAATAGTATAAGTTATTAAATTTCTAATTCAAAAGTTTCGTAATTGATAATATTTATTAACACTTTATTTAGTGTAATGATAATAGATGAAGCTCACGAAAGAACTTTACATACGGATATTTTATTTGGATTAGTGAAGGATATTGCGAGATTTCGACCCGATCTTAAACTCTTAATTTCTAGTGCAACTTTAGATGCGGAAAAATTTTCTTCTTTCTTCGACGATGCCCCGATATTTCGGATACCCGGTAAGTTTTATTTTTACCAGAATGCGCGTTAAAAATTATTTATTAACACTGTGTTTTATTTTTATTAATTGTTTGTTTTATGCACTGTATATAAAAAACTTAAGTTGATATTAAAATATTTTATTTTAAACTTGAAATAATTTACTACTGTATATGCGTTCAACGTACATATATTTAAAACGTATGTATAACTAAGCGATTAAAGTTATTAGCTTATTTAATCGACTTTAATCACTGTGTAGATAAAGTTATTTCCTCCTTGAAATAATACCAATAGTGTACTTGCTGTGGACATTGTTCCATTATTCGAAAATACAGGCGGGAATACAAATGACTCAAATTATAGGTGTGAAGTTATCTAATTCATTTGGATTGTTCATAAATTTAAAACATTTTCATGTAAAATAAACAACAAAAAAGAAGTTAAAATCACTGAAGGTTTTTTCTTTATAAAAAATCACAAAGCAATTCGGCTGTTAGGTCATTATCAAATAAATATTTTAAAAAGATTAAAATATAAAAATGAAAATATACAAATTTAAGATTACAATTCACAAAAAATCATTAAACTGAAGAACAGTGTTAATAAAACCCCTTTTTTAAATATTCACTTGATAATGGCCGAACAGTCGAAATTCTTTGTGATTTTTCGTAAAGAAAAAACTTTTAATGATTTTAACTTCTGTTTTGTTATTTATCTTAATAAAAATCACTACATTTCACATTCTACAAAAATTATTTTCATGTACGGTATAATTTACTTTGAAAAAGTAACAGCGTCTCATTTTTTACATTCGTATATATAGAATAAATTAATATTATTATACTATATAAGAGTAAGAAAACTATTTTTGGGTACTTTAGTATGAAATTAATTTAGATGATATTTAATTGTGCCCACAAAAAGTACACAAGAACGTCGCACGGTAGTAATGACAGAAAGTTTCTATTTTTAAAACTAAACGAATATGAGAAAATTGATTTTGAATTGACCTTAGCTTGAAAACAACAGTTACAACCGAGAATATGGAAAAGAAACTTACCACAGTTCTTGAAAATGGTGTAGATTTAATTAGTTTATATAGAATGAGTTTTTATATTTACAAATGTAAATAATAGCTAAACTTCAGTCGTGCGGTGTTTACTCAAAGGTTTAAAAAAGTTTATTAATTTTAAAAATCACTAAATTGACAAAATTACGTTACAAGTGCGAATTCCAAAGTTTTAAAATAAAGTAAATAATCTTATATCGTGGAAATTAGCACATGTAGTTTAAACGATGTGAGAAAAATGTTTAGGCTGATATGTCTCTATCAAACGTGTTTTATATCAAACAAAAGAAGTACATTTCAAATCTAAATAAATAAAAATAATAAGTATAGCTTATTTTTAAGTATCTAAACGGGGAAAAACTTAAACTAATCCATAAAATCTCTTTATATTTAAATAAAAATGTTCAGATGTTCTTCGTGAACTGCTACAAAAACTAGAGGAATGGAAGTTATATATTTATAATGGGAAGAGAAGGTCGGTCGATTTAAGGTCCTGAAATAATTTCTTTATGTTGGTTTCATTACCACTGAGAATTTTAGGAGAAATGTATTCCAGTTTAATTATATTTGAGGCGGTCTAGTAAGATATGTTGAATTGATCGGGAACATTTTTTCAGGAGTGATAAATGAGTAACTCGTGTATGGTCAATGACTTCTTGTTCTCTGCTTAACCGGAACAATGATTCAACAGTACCAGCTAAAATCTATTTATCAGGTGTTGTTAGTGTGGAATTTGATAATTAGCAAAATTAATTGATTTATTTCAAAATGAAACCATATCAAAATGATACAAACTATTGTGGAATATTGTCATTAGAGTTAATCGTATCGAATGTCACGGCGGTCTGTATACTGCTGTTTTCAGATTCATTGGAAATCGCCGTTTGGACCACGATTTAAAAATTGTAACAGTAATCTTAACAGAATATTAGTTGAGTTATCATTTTAATAAAATGTTTTGGTGAAATTTTTTTCGATTTAAATGTCGAAAACGTGATTTTAAAAAAAAAAAAAAATTGTAGTAAGAGAAATATCTACAGTTGTATCCGAAAGTTTTCTGCGAAATTGTTTAGCTCTTGTACAAATCACATTAGATAAGTAATACGTTTAAAAACGGATGAAAATAAATATATTAGGAATAATTACAGTATAAAAAAAAAAAGATGTCAAAAGTAATTAATTTATTTTAAATTAAAAATAAGCTAATTTATTTAATTAAAACAGAAGTCGAAGAATAATGAATTCATTCATTTTTTTTAAATCTAAACTTTGAAATATAAAATTCGAAAAATATTAATCTAACCACGAATAAAGTCTATTCGATCACGAAGCTGGATATAAGGCGATCGATAATAATAAACGTTTAATGCGTCGTGTTGTGTATTTTTATAGGTAGACGATTTCCAGTTGATATATTTTATACTAAAGCTCCTGAAGCTGATTATATCGACGCTTGCATAGTTTCAATACTACAGATACACGCGACGCAACCGTTAGGAGATATTCTAGTGTTTTTAACCGGACAAGAAGAAATAGAAACTTGTCACGAATTACTCCAAGAACGAGTAAGACGACTTGGATCAAAAATCAAGGAACTGGTTATACTTCCAGTTTATTCAAATTTGCCAACAGATATGCAGGCGAAAATATTCGAACCAACTCCGCCGAACGCCCGTAAAGTATGTAAACACGTGATGACATAGTATATGTGTACACGAGTAAATAATATTGTTCAGAATGATTCGTATTTTATAAACGTGTACGTTAAAAAATAATTTATTCGATTTCCTTGCAATAATTTGTTCTAATAACTTGTTTTCTACCAGGTAGTACTTGCGACCAATATTGCGGAAACTTCACTTACAATTGACAATATAATATACGTAATAGATCCCGGATTTTGCAAACAAAACAATTTTAATTCCAGAACTGGAATGGAAACCTTAATTGTCGTACCTATTTCGAAGGTAATTTAATTTACGGTTTTCATTAAAAAAAAAAAAATATGTATGTGTATTACAGTAACCTTGCATTAATTAGGCTTGTTTGTCCATATTTATAAAAAAAACTGGCAGATACTGCACGTAATCGGAGTAACAGAACACATAATAAATACGAAAATAACATAAGCACTGTAAGAGTTAATAACTGTAAATCGCAATCATTTAAATTGAAAACAGGAGTTAGGCAAAGATGTATAATATCGCCCATGTTATTTAATGCATATAGTGAATACATAATGCAAGAAGTACTTGGCGGATGTAATGGCCTTATAACAATAGGAGATTACAAGATAAATAATCTACGCTATGGTGAGATAATACAGTATTACCAGCCGCCTCAGAAAAAGCGTTTCGAGATATTATAAAAAAGCTGAAAGTCGTGAGTGAAAATTACAACATTAAACTGAACAAATTGAAAACAAGTGTGATGATTGTTGATGGACAAAAAAATAAAAAACAAATAGAAACATGATAAGATATTTCGGACGTATAACGAGAAACATCGATTCGATAAAACGAACAATAATACAAGGTATCGTAAACAGTCAATAATAGATACTTATGGAGAAAAACTATAATGCGACTTGCATTATAATACATGTTGTCACCACATCCTTAGGTAGAACAATGGAGAGTAATGATATATATATATATATATATATATATTGGTTAAGGAATACAATGAATAATTAATTTTTTTGCTTGATTCAACATTTCAGAAGACTGAGTTATATAAATAATTATTTAAAAAACGAAGTAAAAATAAAATAAATAAATTATGTATACGTGTGTATATGTATACTTTTTTTTAAGTAAATCAATATGGCGATTTACCTATTAAATAATGACGCAAGTTAAAAAGATGAAAATAAAACGAATATCAATTTTATCTGTGTCAAAAACTATTAATCAGTCTAAAAATTTCGAAAAGAAATATATATCGTCGATAATAAATTAAATTATCTAGAAAAAACGTTAGTATTAAAATACAAATCATAATTTATTTGAAAATGAATTAATTTAACGCGAAGGATTATTAAATTTTCCCGGTATAAAAGTTTATCAAAACACGTTGTTAGTTACCGTTGTAAAGTAAAAATAGATCATAGTCTGCGGGGCCGATTGAGTGGTTGATTGCCTGCTGTGGATGTAAGTACGTTGCAAAAAAATTCCGATGAAGGAGAAAAATTCTTTAAGGATATTACTTTTGTTTATTTCTAACTTAAAGACTCTAATAACGATTTAGTAGGAAATTCCTTTCAGGTATTAGCTGTCTATAAAACTTATGCTGGGCTCATATATATATATAAATTTTAATAAATAAAAATAATTAGCTCGGAAGCTAGAGCCTTAGTGTAACGCTGTGGAACCCATAGTTACTAAAATTTATCGGTTCGATAATTAATAGAGATTTATTTAGACGACACGCATTTGTTCTTAAAGGTCTCAAACCTTTGTAATTTGAGTGACGTTCCAATAGAAACGGATAATTATTTACTTATACACACACATATATATATTCTATTTTTTTTTTTTTAAATAAAGATTTTATTGGGACTGTAAAACTAATTACATTTACCATAACTAATTATAGGAGGATTTCACTGGTAGTTAAATTATTTTATAAAAAAGAATAAAATTAAATATTAATAAGATCCGGCTGATGTTTTCTTTTCAGCCGACGGGTGTCATTAGAATCATCTAACAGTAAAACTGCTTCAACGTTCGGATGGAGGTGAAGACGATTAATGTAGCTGTTTGGCTTCTGATGATGATAACAGGATTTTGAGATCGGTGCGAAGTTGGACGTTCGAGACAAACCAAGGTGCTCTTGAAATCATACGCATAAACTTGTTTTGAAATTTTTCAAGAATTTCGAGATTAGATTTGGCTGCGGTTCCCCACACCTCTCTGCATATTAATTCAATGCTGGTCGGAAAATTGAAGTATAGATTAGTCTCCTGCTTTCGAGACTGAGCTCAAAATGAGACCGAAGGGGCCATCGAAAGTTGGAGAGCCTAACATTTTGCGTTTTCTTCTAATATGCTCGTGCCAATTGAGCTTACACAGTCATGATGTAGACCCAAGTAGTGAGCAGAGTTAGAAACTGGTACCGGTTTACCTTCTAAATAAGTTGAAATGTATCCATGGTGTCGGAGAGAAAAGTCTACTCGTACTAGTTTGGAAATAATTATCAGAATTATCAAAATGTTATTTAAAGCTACATTAGTGAAATACCTAGTAAAACAGATACATGCGTGTATACATGCCTTCACATCGTTATCGACGTTCATCCAGATACTTTTATATACGTATCCGGTATTATATTAAAAAAAGTTAAAATATTAGGACAAGAATCAATCATTTTTAGCAGCAAACAAAATGATTAGGTTCTAGGAAAAATTCTATAACGCCGAATAAACATTTAAAAACTGTACGATGGAATTACTTGTTTTTAAACCGAAATTTAAAATAACGTATTACCGTTTAAGCTTATGCTGGCTATGTAAATTTCCTTTTTTTAGAAAAAAACATATTAATTATAATCAAAGAGATATTACGTTTCAGGCGAGCGCGAATCAAAGAGCCGGACGAGCCGGTCGTGTAGCTGCTGGTAAATGTTTCAGGTTGTATACAGCTTGGGCGTATAAACACGAATTAGAGGATAATACTGTACCTGAAATACAACGAATCAATTTAGGCAATGCAGTTTTAATTTTGAAAGCCTTGGGAATAAATAATCTCATTCAATTCGATTTTCTTGATCCGCCTCCTCATGAGACTTTGGTATGTAAAAATAAAAAGTATAGATTAATCAATGTAGAACTCGCAGACTTGTGTATGTCTAAATAAACGCGCGTATGTTTGTGAAAGCTACGATATGCCGAATTAATAGCTAGATTAAATGTTATTTTTTGAAATGTTTTTATATTTTTATAGCTTTGTTTAAAAATGTTTAACGTAAAAAATTTTCATTATTACGATATTTCAATCTCTTTGTTAATCTATATTAACTTCTGTTGAATAATTTTTTTGCTCGTTCAAAACAATATTTTGCAGATGTTTAAAATTGAATTTACGAAATATCACTATTACGTTTTTAATCGCCGTATTTCAACTAATTTTAGATAAAATCACCATTTTAAATCAATCATTCATTATCATCTGAAAAGCTAACTTTGCTGACAGTTTAATTTTCCAACTCGATAAATATCTGTGTTAATACTCGCAATAGTATATTCTGGTAGATTATTATTTTTGATAATATAAATATATATTCATAGGTTAGAAAAATGATGGTATTTACAGGATTAGTACAAATTTATGACGTAGATAATATTACAAAATAAAATAAAATAAAATTGTTGATATAAGTGGCGTACGAAAGTTTGGTTTATTTATCTTATGGCCAAGCTTGTAGGGTGCACAAAATTACATAAGGTTCCTATAATGCTGAGTGTCAGAATTAAAAATAGACTGCCTTACTAAAAAATTAGTAGTAGTAGTAGTAGTAGTAGTAGTAGTAGTAGTAGAGGATTAAATTTAGAACAGGCTATCATGTCTGCGAACAATTATATAGCCTTACGAAAGTTATCGTGATAGATTGCTTTCTGATGATATTTAAAAACAAACTGTTTTAATTTTTGTATGTTTGTAAAAAAAATGATTTCATACACAAATTAATTTTCAATTCGATTATATGTAAAAGTATAACATAAATTTAATGTTATTCGTTTCCGAGGTGTTAGCGTTGGAACAGTTGTATGCTCTTGGCGCGTTGAATCATCACGGAGAATTAACTAAATTGGGAAGAAAAATGGCAGAATTTCCGCTTGATCCGATGATGGCAAAGATGCTTTTGGCTTCTGAAAAGTATTTATTTTTCAGTTTTTCTTTACTTTTTTAAATTTTTTCCTGACGTTATATTATTATATTATTTTATAAACCTGTATTTACATGTAGAGTTAACTAGTAGTAATACTATACTCATCTTGCCTTATTATATTTAAATAACGGCGTCCGTAATAATTTATTTCGAATAAAGTTTTATTAATTCGTTCAATATTGTCTGTCGCAAAAGTATAATCAAATTTTTATACACCAGTAAACAACTATTTTTTTTTTTTTATTTTCTTATTTACTGAATGTTAGTAGGTCTTATAACAATTTACCGGACGTGAAGAACATTTTCGACCGGGTTATATATTCTGTACTACATTGCATTCACATCTGTCGACATTAAAATATTCCTTTGCATTATTAAACTTTATTCCTATGGTTTTTAGACAGCTTTTAATTGATAGATATTTATTAGTGGTACCAATTTTCATTCTCCATTTATAGTTCTCCGTAATTTTTCTGTTTGTATCTGAAAAGTTTCTAAATTTAAGTATTTAGACTTTTAACTATATCGGAGATGCAATTTTTTTCCTATTTCTTTCCGTGTTTCATACAATTTCTCGTCCTATATTTGATGAAGGAATCGCAGCTAGCTGATATATTTTGTTTAAATTTTACGAAATTTATTTACATCCTGTTATCATTCTATATGATTCATTCAAAATACTCTCCGCACTATTCGTTTCTTCCGATTAGTTCCACGTTGGACGCGTATGAATTCGCTACAATGCTAAATGGTTGTGTTTCCACACAATTTCCTTTATATAATATTTTCTCCGAGCTAATATTCTGTTTAATGTTTGGACAGTGTTGTTTCTAGGCTAAATGTCGTATCAAGACTCGAAAATATTATCAACAAATTTGTGTTTTTCTCATTTCCTAGTAAATATTTAGAGTTCCTTTTATTTCTTTGTTTCTACGATAGAATGTTGCTAATTGTGTCTTTTTCGAGTTCGAGTTAAGTTTATTAGGGAACCAAAATCAGTGTGTGGGATTTTTACCCACTAAAAACCCGCCTCCCTCTACAAAACCAAAAGGGATTATGAATATAGTGATGGAGTTCGCAGCACTAAGACATAGAACTCCACACTTTAATTTATTGCGGTGGAAGAAGGGATGAGATAACATAGTCCCTTGTTCCATGTAATATAAATTCGTAGAGTTTATGCTTACAACTTAAACTCAAGTAAATAAACATTATAAATAAGGATTTAAAAAGAAAATTAGTGTAACAAAAAAGTAAAAACAACAAAAGAAAATGGTAAAAACTTATACCAGAACTTAAATACAACTCAATTAGAAGATAAATAGATCAAACTTATAAAAATGAATTACAAAAACAGAAATCAAATTCTTACATTATCTTAATAACTAGTTACTAATAATCAGGAATTTAATTATAAAATTTTAGAAAAAAGAAAGTGGTAAACACTTATACCAAAATTGAAATACAAACTGGATTATAAAATATATCAAACTTGTAAAAATGAACTAAATTCTTACATAACACTTACAGACTAATAATCAAGAACTTAATCACAAAATTATAGTAATAATCAATTATAATAATGTACAGTACATGATGAACAGTTGACCACACTAACAAAAACTACACCGGCTAGTTAATATTAGTTTTTAGGTTTTTTTCCTTATTGTCGTAATGGCTAAATTGTCTACGAAAAATGTATTGTTCCGTTCCGGCATCATTAGTATAAACATTAAATAGAATCGAAACAAACTTTTTCGTACTCCGATATTGTAAAATACATCTTTCGTCCTTTAATAATATTTACGCACTTTATAAAACGATCCTAATAATGAATATCTCAATCAACATAGAAGGTCCGCATGCGGAGAAAGGAAAACTCTTAGATAACTTATATCATCGATTGAAATGTAGTAGTGTGCTTTGTCTACAGAAGCTAATCGATCTGAAAGGAATTCTCGCCCACAAATGGACGATATGCGTATAAGAATAGGAATAAAATAAAAAAATTTCGTCGTCTAAATACTTTCGAGTTTAAGCGTATAAAGTGTACGTATTTGGTTTTTTGCGCAGGTATAAATGTACTGAAGAAATAGTTACAATTGCGGCTATGTTGAGTGTAAATAGCGCTATCTTTTATAGACCCAAGGATAAGATAATTCACGCTGATACGGCTCGTAAAAATTTTTTCGCTCCCGGCGGTGATCATTTAATGCTTTTGAATGTGTACAATCAATGGGCCGATACCGATTATAGCGTTCAGTGGTGTTACGAAAATTTTATTCAATACAGGTGATGTTATACTTTAAATAAAATCTGTTTAAATACGTAAGATTTCGGAGGTCGTTAAATTAAATATATCTCATGGTATTTTATTATCCTGTTGACGATAAAAAACTCGATATATATATAACGTACAATTACGTTTATATATTATGTACACAATAATTAAGTGATGTCGATTGAAGTGGCTGAGAATATACAACGTATGTTGGAGGAAATATATATGTGTATGTGTGTATATAGTGTGTGACGTTAAATTGTACAGTACAATCTCAGCCAACGCTCCATCTATAAGTTTTTACTATAAATTATTGTAATTATTCGTCAGAACGGATAATTCGCAGTGATACGATATAATAATTTTTAATAGTTATTCGTCAAGTTTTTGTCGTTCCAAAAAAAAATAAATAAATAAATAAATAAATATGTGGATGTGTATTAATTTTAACTTCATCTATTCGTCCGGTATAAACGTCTATACCCAGATATTTTTATCTATTTATAATTTTTTAGAGCTGTAAATTTTAAACTATAAGTTTTTTTTTTTTTTTTTTTTTTTTTTTTTTAATAATAAAGCATAACGACTTTGTTTTTAATCTGATAATTTTTAAAAATATCAGATTGTCATTCTAACGAATAAAGTTCTATATCCCATCTAGTAAAGTGTAATATTTAACGTATCCTATGGTTGGAACCCATTTAATATAGATTATCAATATATATTATATCGAAATGTTAGTGTACTTAAGTGATTGTTATCTTCAAATTATCTTTTTTCTGCAACATTTTCAGATCAATGAAACGGGCTAGAGATGTTCGAGATCAGTTAGTCGGGCTTATGCAAAGGGTTGAGATTGATTTAGTGTCCAATCCGTTAGACACCATAAATATTCGGAAGGTAATCGTTTAAATTTAATTAATTATCGCGTTAAAGAAATTTTTTTTTGTTTCGACAGGTATAAAAATGTTTGGCGTATCTTCAGAAGATATTCATATATAAAAAAATTAACGCATTATTATTTTTATTATAATTTTGCAAGTTTTCGAAAATATTGACATCAATCGTATCACATAGCAGCAGAAATGGAAAATTATTTGATTAATATCAAACATGACATTAAATTATTCGTATTTGCTCGCACATTTACGCGCACGTACGTAGTTTCACAAATTGCCAAAAAAAATATTGGCGAACTATTAAGAGCAATAAACAACAAAAAATGAGTTAAAATCACTAAGATTTTTAATGAAATATTACAAAGCTCTTCGGCTGTGAAGTCGTTATCAAGTTGAAATAAAATATAAAAATATGTACAATTTATATAAAATATGAAGAATACTATTTTAGATATAAAATTTACAAAAGTTAGTAAAGTGAAAAATTTTATTTCACTTTGTTAATTTTTGTAAATTGTTTATCTAAATTAATATTTTTTGCATTTTACATTTCTTATAAATTGTATATATTTCTCCATTTTATTTTTTATATTTACTTGATAACGGCTTAACAGATGAAAAGCTTTGTGATTTTTCATTAAAAAGTTTAACGACTTTAACTACTTTTTATTATTTTTCAAAATTAATACATTTCACGCTTTTCAAATTAACATCAATGTTTATTTAATATATTATGTATATGACGGCGACGTTTGATTTTAAAAAATTACATACAGTTGAATCGCAGCAACGGCATTATAAATATTGCTGTTCTCAAAATAAACCTCTAGCATAGAATTACTTTTTTTAAAGAAGTGAGGAGAAGAATAGCGAATTCAGATGCAAAGTAAGCGTGTTTTCGGTTACGTGAGAAACGAAGGTTGGTTTCAATTTTGAATGAGTGAATAAAAGTGCTCATCGCTTATTTCACCATTACATAGATTATAGAAAACTTTAGCTTTGAAATTCTATTTTACAATTTATTAAAGAACATACATCATAATTAACGTATTTTGGACAGATGGACCATATACTTAAATCAAACAAAAATTTTGAATTCTATATAATTGATGGTCGATGCAATTTATTTAAATTTTTGTTCAAGTAAATTCAAAAATAAAATACATAAATCTGATTATTTACTTATTTGTTGTGCTTATTTTCGTTCCGACCAAATAGTTGAAAGCGAGCTTGTTGTATTTGCGCCACTTTTTCAGTAATACATTATTCTAAGTAGATTTATTTAGATCATCCGCAAATGATAAAAATTTGTAATTCAATTTTATTAATAAATATAAGAAATAATAATAGACCAAGGTAATATCTGTGTGGAACGTCCAATTTTGGAGCATACTCTAGTTATTGCTACGATATGTTACCTACGAGTGGAAAAATATCGATCGTGAAGCCTATTTTAATAACGAAGTTTGTTTATAAAAGATGAATTCGATCGAATGCTTTAGCGAAGTCTATATAAATTCTGTTTATCTGATATTCCACTTCATGTATGCGCTTATCTTAAGTTTAATGGAAAGGGATAGCGACTACTTTGTTTTTGGATATATATTTTTGGAACTTAGAGCATGCGTTAAATTAGATAACTATTCAAGTGACTTTTCTTAAGATGTAAGATGGTTACTTTCTTTAGGTTTCATTCCGTCTCTTGCAAGTTGATATTTATTAATTAATCAAATTAATTAGATAGATAAATTTATGTCCCTTGACGGCATTTAAACAAGACTGTATGAATAACACTTCAGGGCTTCTGATGTTAATTGAATATAATATTTTCGAATTAGTACTAGATCGTGATCATCGATTAAAGAAATAATTATAGATAAAAAAATTATAGATTTTTGAGATAATGTAGTAATTTTATAAAAATGTTTTTCTTATTAACGTAAATACGATATCTATATTCTGATCAGGATAAAATTAAAAGTTCTCGATAAAACGAGATGTAAGGTTTGTCAAAATATTATCTATTACCCCAATGGAGTTTTCGTTTTAACAACGGTCGTTTTAATATTAACATTCTACAATAAGATATTAATGTACTTAATGTCAATGTATATAAAAGTGTTATAGTGGTAAAATTAAAATACTTTTTTAATAGTATCACTTATATAACTAAGAACAATTAAAAAACTCAACATTATGATGTAGACAAGCAGTTCCAAAGTTCAGTATTTGTTAATCACCTGGAGTTTGAGAAGGCTTCGTTTGTATTACCTAATAAGTATCAAAAATATAATCTTGTAATTTATGTATAATACGAAGTTGTGATGAAAATGCGATAATAAAATTTAATTTTTGCGTTAACGTGTTTCAATCTTTTCATAACTTTTTTATTGAAAATATAATTTCTTTCTAAAATGTGTTTTGAATTTTATATGTATAAATGGACGGTTATAATATTTTATAGGTTATTACCGCGGGTTACTTTTATCATATAGCTCGACTTTCGAAAGCCGGGAATTACAAAACAGTGAAACATAATCAAACAGTTATGATACATCCAAATAGCAGCTTATTTGAATCACTTCCACGATGGATACTTTATCATGAATTGGTGTTTACGACGAAAGAATTCATGAGACAAGTGCGTGATTTAGTGTAATGCACTTTAAATCTATAAGTGAAATTAAACTTTATTATTTATCAATATGTGTTAGGTAATCATCTCTTTAAAACAATATTTTCGCATTTTAGAGGGGGAAAAAACAACAAAATCTGCGCAAATTCCTATATTTTTTTTTACATAGATAATTGATGATAAACCGATGTTTATATAATAGTTTTGATTTTTAAATTCGTAACTTTATAAATTAAACATGTGCTCATATTTTTGTTTGTACAATGTTAAAGTCGTTGTATACAACTTTATTCACCCAGTGAATTATAATAATGACGATACAATTCTATAATTAATTATGTTTTGAAATCAGAGTAAAATGAAAATTTAGGGGGGCAATTTAATTCGACGTGGTAAAGATTTAGAATATATGTGAAAATAATTTATTTAGTCCTATCGCGTTTTATTTGATTGCTGATGGATAAGTAGAATCGCCGCGGCTTCGAATTAATTTCCATAGAACTGGAAAAATAAAGATTGAAATGTTCGCTTGTAAGTTAAAATTAAGAGATTAAAAGTGTTATGTAATTCGCCAGACACGTTTAGCGAAATAAACGACAGAAAAGAAGTTAAAATAACTAACCTTTTTAAATAAAAAATCGGAAAGCTGCTTAGCCATTATTAAGTGAACATAAAAATAAAATGTAAAAATATAAATATATACAATATAAAAAATGTAAAATTAAAAAAATATTAATTTAGATATACAATTTACAAAAATGAGTAAAATGAAAAAACACCAGTATTTATAAAATAATCTGATAGTGAATGTGGTAAACAACACAATCTACAATCACGATATAAAATTTATACGTAATCATAACTAAAATGCACAACAAAATAAAAACAAATAATAACTTCTGTATGTGGTAACGTTCACTATCAAATCATTTTATAGATAACGCTTTATTTTCATTTTTCTAATTTTTGTAAATTCTATAAATTAGTATTTTTTACATTTTATATTTTTTATATCCTATATATAATATTTTTATGTTTACTTGATAATGGCTTAACAGCCGAAATGTTACGTGATTTTGTATTTTAAAAAAAGTTCACTGATTTTAACTCCTTTTTTGTTGCTTATTTTTTAATTTAAAAATCACTACGTTATACACACTTTAAAAAAATGTGCAGTGAAAATTACGGTATATGTACGTAATATGTATACTGTACGATAAAATATATTGGGAAAGAATATATTAGTCATTCAGTATTTTTTTCCGTTATAGTATTCAGGCGATGTTGGAGAAGATTATATTGAAAGTGTCGTTGAGATACAAAATTACAAAAAAAAAATCATTTACAATTAAATGAAAAAAAAATTAAAATGTCGCTACTAACCTTACATAGGGTTCGTTTGAAGCGGATTAGGTATGCTCTGAAACATCTAGGCACACTTGAGCATGTTCTGAAAGGAAATGTACGAGTCAAAAGTAAACGCGGAAGACTACGATTAATTATATTGGATAGTATAATGCAAGAAGGAACATTGGAAACGTTGGTAGACTTAAAAAGGTCAGCCGAAGACAGCGAAAAATAGAAAATTATCATAGGGATACAGCTAACGACATAAGATAGAAGTACAAACGTAATACTTGTGATATCACTGGGAAAATTAACTATCGAGATTGTATCGTGCAAAAAATGTTTATACGTATAATTATTATTTTATTGTTAAATAAATTTTAAACGACAAAAAAGTAATTAAAATCATTAAATTCTTTTATGAAAAATCACAAAGGTTTTCGGCTGTTAAGCCATTATCAAGTGAACCTAAAAAATAAAATATAAAACATATAAAATGTAAAAAATACTAATGTAGAATTTAAAAACTTTCGGACGATATCGCATCACTATTTTGAAAAAATAAAAAATAAAACGACGTTTCGGACATGTTTATACAGTCCATTATCCGGAAATAGTAACGCGATATCGTCCGAAAGTAGTATTTATGAAATATTCTGATAGCGAATTTTTAAAAATAATTTTTAATCATCCTTTTTATATTATTATTCAGACGATAGAAATCGAAAGTAAATGGTTGTTAGAAGTGGCTCCTCATTATTATAAACCGAAAGAACTGGAAGATTCCGTCAATACAAAAATGCCGAAAGTAACTGGAAAGGCTAGATCCGAATTAGGAGAATAATTACGATCTTTACACGGTTATTGTTTTATTAATAAAAAGTACTATATTTAAAAATATCATTTCTTCGGAAAGTATTTTGCATTTTGTACGTAAATGTTGACATTTTCTAATGATTTCATAAACCTGTGATTTAATATATTATTTAATTTTTGGTTTACGTTCTTGCTAAAGTTAAAGTAATTATATCGTGTTTGTAAAAATTAATGACTTTACTTACGTTTAATCAATTAATTCGAATGAAAAAAGAAATAGCTGTCGAAATTATTTGTAAGTATTAAAAAATAAAACCATTTGACATATAGAAAACCCGCAAGCAAGTTTGAAAAAATTATGAAAACAAAAACTCCTCTCTGGCAGAAAATTTTTTTATATATAAAAAAAATGGAAACCTGTGTTGAAACACTATGCCTATAATGTAACAAATTTATATAGAATGACTAAGAATTTAGCAAAAAAAAAATTCAGACAACTTAATTTTGATTATTAACCCTAGAATAATCTTATTTCGATAAATACAGCAACGTATAATTTTTATCAATCACAGGAAACATAATGTAGAACACGTTATGATTCCTGGATAGTGTGATTAAGATTGGCTAAATTATGAAATTACCTATATATAACAGGAAATATTAACACGCAGAATGAAAAATTTTTAAAATCAAAATTTATTATATCGCACAAATTTAGTGCTTTCCAAATTGGTAATATTTTTACCGTGGATAATGTAAAATTGTGAAATGCAGTCAATTATAAAAAACAGTTTAAAAAAGTTTACAAACGTCAATCGACGTTGCTTAAAATGAAAACTAACGTATTGAATTAAAATGTACTGAAAAAAATAAGTCAGCGAAACCAGGTTAGATAAATTTTAACGCATTTAAGAAGTCGCAAGAATTAAAATCTTAAAATCGAAATAAATTTATTTTATTTAATCTTATGTCACGTGTATTTAAATATTATTTAAGCTATACTTATAACATCAAGTTTTTGTACCCACTTCATCACTTGGCCTGTCAACTGGATAATTTTTTCCCAACCACCTTCCAAAGCTCGCTTCTGATACACTATGATCAATCGTCTGTTCTAGTCACATGCTGTTTCACTCTTGAATCTAGGTGTATTCATCATTTTCCTGCACCTTCATGTTCTGTTCGGAAGCGGTTCATCTTCGTACAGATGTTTCTTGGTAAGTCCAAACATAGCAGTCAATTATCTGGTCTAAAAATAATTCCCCTTCTGTATGGGGTTGTATAGACTCCATTTCTTCCTTCATTCCTGAATCTCATAAAATTATCGATGACTAATTTTGTTATAATTTTATATGCTGTTTGTCTCAAGTTTAAACGATCCTCTGAGTCTGTTCCGATGTATTGGCAGGTCTGCGTTTTCTTTATATTTTGACAATTCTTTAATCGCTTCAACTCTAGAAACATAATATTGCTTCACAACTGTAGCCACGCCACCGGAGTGAATCTCAAGGTATCTGTTATAATCCTCATGAAGAATTAATATGAACATTTAACGGTCCTAACATATTTAGTTTGAACTAAATCATGAACTAAAAACTGATTAACCCGTTGTTGAAGTGCATGAAAATTTATGTAAAGATGTTAGTAAATATAAGATAAATTATATAGCACAAAAGCAAGTTTACTGTAAAAACATAATTTTTTTATGCATATGTGGATGTGATTAATTTAAAAAAATGTTACTCGCAAAATTGATTATTTTAATACTTTTAGTTACTACTTAACTTTTCAGTGTCCTATACCTTACTATTATTTTGTAATAGGAGTAGCAATCTATACTTTAATTATCACCGAAATATATATGTTTTAATAATTTATAAAACAAAATTTGAGTTTTCTAATGATTATAATCAATTTTGTATAGTCTTAAAATATCTAAAAAAAAAAAGATTTCCTTCGCAATATCCTGTATTTAGGCATGTATATAAATTGAAATTTAAAAAATTTAATCACGACATATTTCAAAATTAGTTAATGCCGGATATTAACATTTTTCACATTAGATTCATTACAACACTGTACTGGAATATACAAAATGGAAACTAACTTATTAAGAATGGATAATAATACAAAATGGAACCCAGCGTAATAAATGAAGGATAAGATTAGATCATACAACTCATGCAAGAAGGCGACAGCAAATCTGGGTTATTTAGCTGGGTAATTACATTTATAATTGCTACATGTTTAATTAAATTTACTTGTTCCTTGCCGATTATATATAGGCTATCGAGCAGTGTACAATTATGAAACACTTATTATAACCTGATGATGACAGTAATATACATGTATATATATATATATGTGTGTGTGTGTATGTATGTATGTATGTATATATAATACAAATGTCGTTTTTAAATTGTATCTACTTTCAGAATTTGGTATACTTATTCCATAGAATTTATATACATCAATTATATTCACCTTTATATAATATGAAGTAGAAAAGTTGGCACATAGTGAAATATTTATATGCTAAGAACGAATGTAAATGTGGAATTGAATATAATTTACAACTTAGGTTTTTTTTTTTTTAAGTGGGAAGAGAAAATAATCAGAATGTGGATTTTGACCCACTAAAACCCCCTCCCAATGGAGGTCCCAGCATAAATGCAGGGACTTTCTTACTTAAATTAACTTATTGGGATGGGATTACATATTCCCTTCTTTCATCAATTACAAATAATTAAAGGGATTTGTACAAAACTTAAAACAGTAATAATAAAAAATAATAAAGAAATTTAAAAAACTTAAACATCAAAACAATTGTATAAATAGTGTAACTACGCCACAACTAAAATAATAATTAGCTTCCCGATGAAATAGAAAATAAAAATAAAAATAAAAAATTATAAAATAATAAATAAATAGTAGAATCGTATCATCTTATACCAATTGGGGGAAAATAAAGTTAAGTATATTATAAATCGGTATTACTACTACCAAAACAAGGCAAGATGAACACGCTACTTGCTGCTGCTAATCAGTTCCTTCGTTGCTAGCTGTTTGTTCTTTGCAGGAGGGGAGTGTATCATTAATAGCTGGCAACACGTATACAAAATAATATGTATGTACGTAGAGTGTAAATGCCGTGACACGATCTCCTAAACGAGCGCACAAATACTAAACATAAAATACAGTCCAGGTGTGTATATATATATATATAGCGCCACCCACTAGTAAATAAATTGAACAATCTTACCGGTGACCGACCACTGTTGTACGATATACAATGGAATAGAATGCTAGGAATACGACTTATCTCTGACAACAGAAATAAATGAAATAAAGGAACAAATCCAATCCGAAAGGTTTGAAGTATTCAGAATTATCAATATTTTCAAGAACAAAACGTTTATATCGATTTAAAACTACCCCCAAAAAATGCCGATATATTTAAAATTACTCGCCTTTTAAATCCAGTTGTAGTTGTTCAGGAACCATACAAGGACCATAGACCTAAACACTGTAAAAGATGTCAACTTTTCGGGAATTCTGCAAATTCTTATAATTTACCAATGCGATGTGTTAAATCATGAAACAAAATCTTACAACAAAAGTGCAAAAACGGAGCAACTATGTGTTGTGCCATATGTGAACTAGTTAGAGGATGTATCGTATATAAACATCAGACTAAATTTTACAATATATTGAGCACGAAAATGGAAGAAAATAATAATCAAATTTTCATCACATCGAATGTTATTTTGGCAAACACACGCACAAATGATACAAATGTTAATCATTAGACGTATGCAAGTGTAACTAATACAAACGAAATAATTTATGATCAACTATCAGTTGCATTCGTAGATAGTGAAGGTGATCGATCAAACCACAATAGTGATATTTCTTTAATATTAAATTCATTTTTGAGCGAATTAAAATTATCCATACACCCGTTAATCTTTCTATTGATGAGAGTAATAGATAAGATACTACCTTAAATGTTAAACAACGCGAGTAAGGTCACTCATTACTCGCTTATAATAATGTTGTTGAACGCTAACGGCATTGCGAACAAAAATGATTTAGAAATTTTCCTTAAATAAAATGTCATTGACGTGGCGCTAATAACTGAAACGCACTTTATACATGAAAAAAGCGTTACAAATTCAAAGAATAATTTGTATATACCGCCCATCATCATCCTGGTGGTACAAGTCATGGCGGTATAATGGTTACGGTTAAAAACACGTTCAAGCAATATAAAAATTTTTCATCAAGGATATTCTTGCGTACCAGACGGTAGCGGTAAATATAGAAACATTTGTAAACGACCTATTAATCGCTGCAATTTATCAACACGCGAAATTTCACATATCAGAGACAGAGTACAACTTCATTTTTAGAGCGTTGAGAAATAAATTTGTACGCGATGGTGATTATAATGCTAAGTGTAGTTCGTGGTTGTCGAGACAAGATAATATCAGGCACTCAGTTTGGCTTCCGCGTCGATCAATCCAATATACAACAATGTCACCGATTTGTCGACGCAATCTCGTCAACTTTGGAGAAAGGAGAGGTGTGCTCAACCATCAATGTCGTGCAGGTGTTCGACAAAGTTTGGCATCCAGGATTGCTCTACAAACTCCGAAAATACATGCGCAACAATGTCACCGATTGGTCGACGCAATCTCGTCAACTTTGGAGAAAGGAGAGGTGTGCTCAACCATCAATGTCGTGCAGGTGTTCGACAAAGTTTGGCATCCAGGATTGCTCTACAAACTCCGAAAATACATGCATCTGGATTTATACGAAATTTTTTAAATCATACTTAGCCGGGTCGACATTTGTCGTTAGAATTAATGATTCCTTCTCGGAAGAGCGGAAAATTTTATCTTTGGTGCCGCCGGGTAGCCTACTCGGACCGCTATTAACTGCATCTACACCAGCGACTTATCCAACAATTCTTGCCGACGATATTGCCATCCTCGCGTCTAATCCAAATCCAGATTACGGAAACGCGGCGGTTCAAAACCACATAAATCGACTAACAAAGTGGGCACATTGTTGGCGCATATCGTTTAACCAAGGAAAATGACAACACATTACGTTATCAAACGCTAAGTAATGTGTTTAAAGTTGAAAATCGACGAAACTGAAATTACGCAGACAGACTCAGTACGCTACTTAGGTTTGTTCATGGACTGGAAACTGACTGATGTTCCTACGTGGCCCAAACAAGGAAAACTATGATTATTCGCGCCAGACTGTTGCACCCGTTGCTGAGAAGAAAATCAGTTCTGAACTTGAATGTCGAAAGAAACCTATATTTAAAAATCATTGCACCGATCTGGAAGTATGGAATCGAGCTGTACAGTACCACATATAAAAGTAATTTATTACGGATACAACAACAATAACAGTCGAAAATACTACACACAATCACGTCTGTGCCGATATACGTGTCAAATTTAACGCTTCTCAACGCCCTTCTCATGCAATCTATTCAAGTAACTTACGCTGAGCAGTACAAGAGATTTTTTGAGAAACTACAAAATAGTACAAATTCAAACATAAAAGCAGAATGTTTACGATTACATTGCCGGACAATCCTAAGTAGAAAATGGTGTGGCGACGCCTTTCCTATTACCTGAATATGACAAATCTGAGTCAACGAGATTTAATCTTATCCTCAATCCTCTCAGGCTAACTCATTGGAGTCGTTACTCTAATACTCATTTCTTCCTGTTTGTTTCCTATCCTCTTACTTCCTTAATTCTTAGCGTAATTGGTTGTGATATTATACCGGTACAACGAAAAAAAGCTAATTTGAGAATAATTAAATGCAAATTTTATTTCTCTGTATGATTAAGGGCGGTGGTCATGCGTTTAAAATATAATTTGTTTCTATTGAAAATTTCAAAAGTTACTAACAATTTTTAATTAAAGATTTTATTCGTGAAAGTAACAATGAACAATACATTAATTATATATTTGCCGATAATTGTGAAAAGTTAAGAGCATGCACGTAATTTCATTTATTTAAGTCTCGTTATTAAAAACGCGGATACGTTTTCGTAGTAAACAATTTCTTCATATCGATCTTTGATGTCCGTTTATTTCTAGTTCTGGTATAACTAAAGATTTCTACATCAATTTTGTACCAATATCACCAAAATTATATTCTATTCGTTTCGAATATTTTGAGATTATTCTTATTTTATGTAGCTAACGCGGAGGTGGCTTCTTCGTTATAAACCTACATATCTAAATTTTGAAGTTACTGAGGACTGAATATCGTTAAAAGTTCCGGTAAAAACACTACTTGAATTTCCTTCTTGTATCTGGAAATTTATAACTAGGTAAACCAGGTTATCAAACAAATTTTATCTTAAACGAGTGAGGGGGAAAAAGAAACGGTGAAGAATAAGTAAGTACTTGTGCGGAGGATACATCCAATGATGTATCTTCCTTTTATTTTAGTGGATAAAGTCCACAATCCTCGTCTTTTTAAGTCCCCTAGATGTCTCAGCCGGAAGAAATAGTTCTGTGTTTATTAGTTTGACCTTGTAGCCCTAGGTCGTGCCATGTTTTTTTTTTTTGTTTTTTATTTCTTCTTGTACTATGCAAACACGTAAATGATAACGTCATTCCTTACATACCAAAGTATTCGTAAATGAACTGAGTGTTTTGCTTTGAAAACGTTGGATTTTATTAATATTTGATTTTTTTGCACTTTCTTATATTTCGCTTAAGTAACTTCATATTGGTTTTAACAAACTGGTACACAACAAAGGCCCTAATATACTACCTTGCGGAACGCCGGTTAGTACATTGTGAATATCTGATTTACACCACATACCGCTACAAAATGTCTATTGAGTAGATATGAAGATAGAAGTGAATACAGGCATAATATCACTGACTTTAATAGGTAAAAAGTACCGTAATCTGAATTACAGTAGATTCTCAAATTCAGCGACCTATGTTCGGAAAAATCTTCGAAAATTTTTTAAAGACTGAATGAACGTAATTGTTGCAAATGGTGGTCGTCTAAACGATAGTGTGTACCACAAATAATTGTAAGCTAATCTCTTGTTTTCCTATTTTTAAATAAAATTTCATTCAAAAATTTTGGCCGATTGAGTTATTCAAAAAACGACAAAACCACCCGTCTTCTTGGGTTACCCTATGTTTTTAATTTAATTAGTTTGAATGTTTTTTTACATTGTCAAACATTCAAAATTATTGCGTATTTAACTATGTTAGTTAGGATGTGTTTGCGAATGGGTCTTAGGTATAATACGAGCGGCATCCTGGCCCCCAAACATATAATCTATATCCGCCACTAAATCCTTGTGACATTGAACAACGTGTTAACAATATTACGCAGTTAATTATGAAATCGGTTGATTTTTACATTCCAAAAAATACTTCCCATGTTCTCGTACTGTTAAATTCCTGTACACCTACTCATTAAATTTAAAAATTATGTTAGGCGACTATAGACAAGAAATATAATCGTTTTTCAAATACCCGATTACTTAATCAAATATATTATATTTTTTAGTCAAACTTGTGCGTTTCTATTAAGCAAAACGTTCAATTTAACGAACTTCCTCGTCGGACTTCGTTCTAAACATAATAGTCTGTGGAGATCAGCAAACTGAGTTATGCGCTTTCTCCACTGTTTGATCCTTACATCAAAGATTATTTATATAATGACACCGAAAAATCAGAGATACTAGATTACCAGTAATACATAATGCATAGGCAGTACTTAAACTTAGCTTGTAATTATAAAAGTCCGGTCTGCTGTCAAGCAATACTTGACATTCCCGACTGCGATATTTCGTTAATCCGAATGAAAGGTGTGAAACCAACCATACGATAACATATTGTTTCCTACTAGAAAAATTCTTCTCTGTGTTCTAGTTCAGATTGATAATATACTAAATGGTATTATCAAATTTCAACACTACCCTCATTAATTGAAGGTTGCTAAGATTATCGCCATACCAAAACACGTAAAAAATGTTCCAAAAATTAATAACATTCATCCTATCAAACAACAAAGTATATTTGCCTAAGTAATAAACATACAAGAAAAATATAACATGGATTACAAAGATTGTGTACCGGGAACACCTTACCACAATAACACAGTAAGATTATAAATAATAAAGCAAAACAAAACGTTAAATGCTGCAGGAAAAAAGCAAATAAAAACCTGCGGCTAGAAAATAAAGACGTTTTCTAATTACAAGTAATACATGATAGTATGGAATCTTAAATCTAAGCTACAAAAATATATATTGTATAGGTTGTAAGTTCTTAAATGAATACTATGTATATACACACACATATAAAAAGAGGATGACAAGGGTGTCGAAGGTGCTTACTAAGTAAAGGGGTTAAATTATAATTAAAAAATTAAAATTAATTACTACATAATGTTATGTTTAAGTCGCCTGTGTTTATATTTGGAATACATGAAACGAAGTTGCTTAGAATCGTAATTGGCAATCGAGGAGACGAGTACATTGTTTTGGTATGAGCATTTAATAAAAAAGTCAGTCGATAGCTTCAGAACAAAATCTCTAATATAGGGCAAGTCAGTAGCTTCGTGCATACTGTCGATTCTGACATAGCGAGGTGCATTGAGAATACATCTGAGACATCTGTTTTGAATGACTTGCAACTTGTTAAAGGAGGTTTTTGATATAGAGCTCCAGGAAGGACAAGCGTAGCAAAGTATTGGGCGGATTAGTGCTTTGTAGAGGATTATCTTGTTAATGTTGAGGAAGGACTTGTGATTAAGAATGGGGTACAAGGAACAGAAGGCATTGTTTGTCTTGATTGTAATATTATTTATGTGTTTAGTGAAAGTAAGTCTATTGTCGAGGATTAATCTACTTAGTGACTTAAGTAAAATTGCTGAAAAAGTTTTGTTTATAACAGTTAATGTCGGTTTAAGCAACCCTAAATTTCAGTTTTGATTTTCGCTCTACTTTTTCTACTAACAAACGAATATATAAAATAGCTGAATTTAATACGCACAAATTCAACTGAAATGAGCGTACCGGTATTATGTGTAAAATGATAAATTGTAAATACGAAAGTCGATACGATCGCTTAAAATTACCCAATATTACGAATTTTATTTTAAAAGTATCAAGTGACTTTTTCAATAATTGTTTACATCGCGATAACGTCATTATTTCTTTAATCCGGCAATTACAAAATTACAGTAAACTAAAATTTATGTATACTAAGTATAAACATAGGCGAATTAATCATAAATTATTATAATCTTGCTTAAACTTAATTATTATCATTTGATAAATTTTAATCTTTTCTCTTTTTGTCAGTTGCAATTTTTTTATATTAATTTTTTCCTGCAATCGTATATTTATTTTATCATTAACTTTTAGTTATAATAAGTTAATTTTATTTATTGCAGTAAGGGTGTATCCGGTACACAATTATCTATTTATTAGCAACATATGTTGTCTCAGTAACTTTTTCTAATAAAATATTTGTTCGTTTGGCATAAGTGTATTGTGATTGTTTTAGTAAATGCCGCCTTATTTAAAAGCATTTGATGCATGATTTTTGATCGTTAGTTTGTCCAAAACAGTCAAAACAGTAATTCAATTCGTATATTTAAAGATATGTGTATTATTATGGTTTGTTTGTATTTTTTTTTTAAATTTCTATTATCGCACATATATATATATATATATATATATATATATATATATATATATATATATATATATGCATATATAAACCAAACAAAACATAACACAGTTTAATCACTAAAAGTTTTTTATTGCAAAGCTTTTCGACAGTTACGTCATTTTCAAGAATACACGACAAATATTACTTTATAAAATCACTACTTTGCAATGTATTCAACATTATATGCATAAAGCTTTTCGATAGTTACGTCATTTTCAAGCATACACAATAAATATAATTTATAAAACCGCTACTCTCCAATATATTCAACATTATATTCATATATATATAATATAATATATATAAGTAGGATGTTCGTTATTTATGATTAAGTTAATTTATTAGTAATAGTAATTTTATAATTAAGTTATTATCATGTGTTGTATATATTTTTTTAATATTTTTATTCGCGCATTTTTCTTAATTTTCTCAACAATGTTCAGTTGGTATTTTTTTTTATTCGGCACTTTTTTCAAATTCTAATTTCATCCTCATTATTTAGATTATTCTATGGATAATACTTGTTCAATCTGAATTTCATTGTCTTTTTTTTCGATCATGTTTTGTTAGGCTCTATGTTGTTGTGCTACATACCTTCATGTGGTGCAACCTGATAATCCTCGAAAGAGGAGATGTAAAATGTAGTGAATAATTTTATCACGAATTCTAAAAGAAAAGGTTTGGATTTAATTGCACCTGCAAATGTAAAGTATATGCAAGTACATGAAAAACTTATTTTTTTAGTATAGACACGTCCCACTTGTGGAGACTAAAATAGTCATATTCCCCTTGGGTAGTTAGGCTTGGGTAGAACCCCTAGTTTCTTTTGATATCGAAATATTATTTAAACGAAAAATGAATACTAAAACTAATTTTTTATCGTGTCGGTTAGCTCATATACTTTTTTTTTTTAATATTCAACAATCTCAATTGTCTCGTCCGATTTATACTGGTCATATCGTACGTCCTACATCGCACAGGTCACAGTGAGCAAGCTAGTAGGACTGCAGTCGCATCTGTCGTCATCTGTAATTTTCCATATTTTCATGTTCTTTACCGATCTTCTTGTAATAGTTCTAATTTTATTCAGAGTTTTCCATAGTGGCCACGGTAATTATATGTCTATCACTAAAAATATTACGGCCTTTTATTATCTATGGAGCAAGTGCTTCTTTGATAATTATCAATCTTCTAGTTGACACGAATAACTTTTTCTCATTTAATTTTAACGTTAGTAGAATTTATTTGATTTAATAATTTAATATTTAAGTTCACTTCATTTTTCACTTGATGAAAAAGGAATAAATTCGAATTATCGCTACCATATTTAACGTTTACTCGTTGAAATATTTATGTTGAAGAAAAAAAAATGACTTTAAACATAATCGAATTTATATTTGTGACTTCGTGCGAAAAAACAAAAAAAAACATCAAAATATGTTAGTATTGTTATTATTATTTAGTTTTATCGCCGAAATACGCGTTGGTAAATAAAAACGTTAGCCATTTTATTATTGCTTACGAATAGACTGTAATTATATTTGCTAATTGAAGTGTGTCATTGCGTGGCGAAGTAGTTCTGGTTTTGGGGATTCTCTACGAAATTGTGACTTTCGATTTGACCGATATTATCCGGGCAAATTATGTTCGTAATTGGAATTTCCTACCAATTATGTATATACTCGTCCTGAATGTCAGCATGTATTATTATCTATCAGTCTTTCCTTCCTTTATACGTATATATATATGTGTGTGTATGTTCTGTTATTTTGCAATGTTTCATTACACGTTGTCTATATTTTCTCTTCCGTTAACTGATTTAATAAACTGGTTATTGATTACATTTTGGTCAATATACGCGAATATGTCCGCGTTAAAAACGCGGAAGGATAATAAAGTATTTAAATGCAAGTTAGTTGTTTCAAAGAGAAAAGCTTTTACTTGTATAAATTATGTGAACTTAAATATTTGTGATTTAAATCTGAAATAATGTCAAAAATTTACTAAATATGTGTTTTTTAATCAATAATGGGACTGGCTTCGTACACACACACATATATATATATATGTATATGTTTTGCTTATATATGTATTGTGTGTAATGTTCTATTATTTTACACTTGTTTTACTACACGTTGCCTAATCTTTTCTCTATTAACCGATTTAACAAACTGGTTATTGATTAAATTTTGGTCAACATACACGAATTATATGTATATACGCGTTAATGACGCTGAAGGATAATCAAACATTTAAATGAAAGTTACTTGTTTTAAAGGAAAAAGCTTTTTTTATAAATAAACGATGTGAACTTTTAAATATTTTTGTGATTTAGATCTGAAACAATGCTAAAAATTAACTAGATATGTGTCTTTTATCCAATGATGGGACTCTTTTCGTACACACGCACATATGCATATCTCCTTCTTGTAGTTCTCAATCTTTCGATTGATGATCAACCAGAAAAACATCTATAATCTGGGTGATGAATTCCCCTTGTTGGTCCTTCTGTTACTGTTTTCAGATATCCGTTATTTCTTAATATATATGCCATCTAGCTACATCCCCCATCTCTTATGATGTCCATTAAGTATCTTTTTTCATTGATGTTTCAGAATATTTGCGTATTTTTCATTCTGTGTGTCCATGAAATTTTTCGTATTTTTCTCAAACAAAATATTTCGAACGTCTCCAGTTGTTCTTATTTTCCTTTATTTACGGTCCAAGTTTCTGAGCCATACAAGATTATACTTCCAACGTGTCTACCTTTGTTCATATTTTCCTTAGCTCTATACTCACATTTTTTTTACGTTAATAGATACTTCTTTTTAATCAATCTAGACCTAATTTTCTGATGGCATCTTCCATCATCTGTTATTAATGAACCAAGGCATTTCTTTTACATGTTTTAGTCTTTAATTATCTAATTTTCTTTTTCTTCTTCTTGAGCCGTCTTCGTTATCAAAGGTTGGCGTCTACATCGTTCACTGCTTCAAACCATGCTTGTCGGTCCCTTGCTAAATGAAAAAGATTTCCGATTCTGGTAACCGCCAGCCATTCTTGGATATTTGAAACCCATGACGTCTTTCTGCGTTCGACACCACGAACACCCTATTGCTCCCATCAGTGTTATTTAGAGTAGCTCGTATTTTGGTCCTCGCATCAAATGACCGAAATAATTGATTTTCTTTAATTTTACCAATCTTTTTTTTCATTCGTTTCATAACTTCTTTATTTGTTATTTTTGTTGTCCACAGTATTGCTAGTAATCGTTCGTAAAGCCAAGTCTCAAACGATACTAATCGTTTTATTTGTTCAGCTTTTAATGTTCACATTTTTACCGCGTACAATATCGCGGATAAAACATAGCACTTAACTATTCTTCACCGTAAATGCAGGTTGATATCGTGACTTCGCAGAAAGTTACTTAGTTTTTGAAAAACGTTAAGCGCGCCATTTCAATTCTAGATTTTATTTCCAATTCTGATGAACCTGTAGTTGTAATCTAGCAACCGATATACCTAAATCTATCCACTTGCTCTAATATTTTATTCTCAATTTTTATCATTATGAGGTGTGTGTGTTTTTTTCTAATTTTTTTTTTTAATTATCTTCTATTTTACTGTACCCATGATCGCCCCTTTTTTATTATTAATTGACATATTGTATGGTTTCATTATAGTATAGTTTTAACAATGTATCTGACAGGGTTTTTTTTTTCACTTTCTGATTCCGTCTATATAAGCTCTTTGTTAATAATATGTTCCCATTCTTTCAATTCCAGATATATATATATATATATATATATATATATATATATATATCAGCGGTGATAAACTAAATCTCATCTTTATTTCTGTTTCCCAGTGTCTACATGTGATTATTCTTTTTTGCGTTTTGCATAGATCTCTTATTATTTTCCTATCTTTTAACGTCTATGTTTATTCTGGCTAGAGTTTGTCCAAAATATTCCAATCACCGATCTATCATAGCATGTTGGTTTACTTCTATATATTTTTTTTTCGATCACCATCTGAAGTCCTAATATGGTTTTTCTTGTTCCACTTCCTGATCTAAAATCATATTGTTCTTCCTTTAGAGCGTTCTCTATTTTGCGTTTTATTCTGCCTAATACTATAATTGGAAGTATTTTTTTAGTAATGTGACAAAGAAGCTTATTAATCAATGTTCTTCACATTTAGTTGTTCTATTCCTTTTTGGTATCATTATTAATTTGTTTTCATATATATATATATATATATATATATATATATATATATATATATATATATATATATATATATATATATATATATATAATATATAAATAAATAGAGCAGAAACGAAAGCGGAAATTAATCCTGGTAATAAAGTTAAGAAAGCCAATATATTTAGTGTACAATGCGTCATGAGAACTACTACTGACGGTAATTAATTTTACGAGGAAAAATTGAAGATAAATGAAAGCTCAGAAAGATAATTTATTGGATGGAAAATATTAAAGAGTGGACTCACTTGACAGTCATCGATGTGTTTAGAAAGCAAAGGGACGGAAGAAGCAATAAGGTATACTCTTCTCAGTTCTTCATTGTAACTTTTGGCCTCTGTATACAATTTTTAGTTTTTACATGCAATTATAAACAATCTTTCATTGAACCAGTTAGACTCCATCTTTTGCACACTTGAATACTTCTTTTTTAAATCACTGGCAACAGAAGTGGAATTCATACCACCATAACTTCCTTCTCGCCATCAAATCCAATGTAGAATTCTGGGAACCACCTGCCAATTTAACTTGTTCCAATTACATAGCACTCAGCAGGCTCCGCCTTGGTCACATATCACTCTCTCATGACCACCTTCTCCAACGTACCAATCCGCCAAACTTTTTGCCCCTTTTGTTTTTTCCCAAACCCTTCTCTTATCTGCCATATTTTACTGTACTGCCCTACACTCCTCCCTTACCGACCCAATATCCATCCGCATACCCTATCTGATTTCCTCTCCAGCAGTCCTTCAACTATTCCCTCAGTTATACAGTTCCTTTCCTCCTCCAACCTCTCAGTTACTACATCTAACTGTTAAATCACCAGTGCCGTAATAGCCTCGGTAGTTAAACACGGCACTATGAAAAAAAAAAAAACTCATTGTAGTAATTTTTTCATATGTTGGTATATTTCCTAGTTAGTCGGTTTTATATATTTTTTTTACCTTATTTCGTTGATCCTTGTATTCTTTTCACTATATTTATTTCTAGTTGATCGTTTAATTCTTTTTTTTTCATTGTTAGATCATCTATTGCGTATAATGCCTATGGTTTGATCACACTTGTATAGTGTCCCAATTTGGAATTTCTTGATATATATATATAAACCAAACAAAATATAACACCGTTTAATCACTAAAAATTTTTTATTGCGAAGCTCTTCGACAATTACGTCATTTTCAAGCACGCACAATAAATATTACATCATATATATATATATATATACGTCTTTTGTAAATGTTACTTTCATTCGATGCGTTCCGTATTTTAATTTTTTTTTCCATCCACTAACTCAGTTTTTATTTCATCGTAGGCGCCTGTAATATTTGTTACAGATTTCATTTTTTTTTCAAATGAGATTTCTAGTACAACTTCATGTGCTTGTTAGTTTAATAACTATATCTGTCGCTTTACTGTCTCTATAGATTTTGATATCGAAACATCATCTGCGAAAGCTAGGTAGTATATTAGTAAATTATCCTTATTTCCTAGAACAATTTTCCCGGTGATAGTTTCTTCATTCACAGTTTTTCTCCGTTCTTTTATAACTTTTCTTTGTACAATTCCTGTTTTTATTCCAAGTGTCTAGATATATCACCTCTAAGTTAGTTTCATTTTAGCATAGGTGTTGGCGTTAAGTTTTTTTTAAGCTTGTAGTTTTTTCTTTCTAAACCGGATTTTTTGCATTAAGAAACACTGTACTGAATGGTTTTTTTTTTTTTACCACCTACAAACGTTGCCCGTCACTATGTATATGCAGCTGTCCTTCTGCTCTATTTTTATCGTATTCGTGAATATTTTGTAGGTTACTAGGAACAGCGAGATGGCTCTGTATTTCTTTTATAATGAATATTATCAATGCTGTCTTCCAGTCTTGTGCGATTGTTCATGTTTTCCAAAAATTTCTGATTATTTCAACTAATTTGTTTTGACATTTATTATTCTGGTTTTCCTGTAACTCTGCTATTATTGTATCCTCCCCCTGGATCTTTACTATTCTTCGGAGGTTCAATTATAGTAATAATTTTCTCTTTCTCTGGACTCGCAGAATTTTGATTTTTTGCCTTTCTTCAAAAGTGAAGATTATTGTCGTGTTTCCGTAGTTGAATAACGTTTCAAAATACTTCGCCAATATTTCACATTTTCTTTGTTCCTAAATGCCATTTTTCAATTTATGTCTTTGAGACACGATTATATAAATTTATTTACAGTTAGTTTGAATGTTTTATGAAAATATCTTGCGATATTCTTCTGGAAATATTGCTCGATTCTATTTAGCTGATCACTGTGATGTTTTCTTTTAACGTCTCCGATGCTCTTAATTCCTTCCTCGAATTAAACGGTGATTATCTCAGTACATGCTCCCAGACCGAGCTTGATATGACCTTATAAATAAATAAATATAAAGTATATTTTAAAAAAATGAAAATAACTATAACATAAAAAAATGCAATACTAAAATAAAAGTTTACATATCCCGAAAAAAAAAAAAGAAAAAAATTACCACAATTGAATTAAGCACACGCGGTAATACAAAAAAATAGATTACAGGAAAAATCACAACCAAAACTTGTATACTGATTACACGACTACATAAGTTTGAAATAGATTGAAATAAATATAAGGATCTCTAATATACGCTATAAATATGAAATATGTCGGTGATATACCGGAGTAATAGATGTTTGATTCTCTATGTTTACGTTTCTCGTATTTTAATTGCATAGAAGTTCTGTTGTAGTCCCCTATTTTATTGATTATTGGATATTTGCTGTCGGCACAAGAGTCGAAAAATGTTATTTTGTGTGGTTTTATTACTTCAGGTATACAGGGTAAATTCACAGTCGGATGCATAAAATCTATTCTGGCGGTAATTGAAGTATTATTCTGCAACGTTGATTCCGAAGTCGCTGTAGCTTGAAAAGGTTAGAAGTACTCGTATATGACCATACGGGGCACGCGTATAAAAGTATCGACGTTATAATAATTTTATATATTACTAATTTGTTGAGCGTAGTAATAGAAGATTTTCTACTAAACAAAAGGTAAAGTTTAAAAACGGTCTCATATATCCTATTAACCGAGTATATAATATGTTTAGAAAATACAAGACTTTTATACAAAACTACACCCCTAGATATTTAATATCATTTTTCCGGTGTACGGGAATGTTATTTATGTATTATATAGTGATAAAGGTCTTCTTTTAGTAAATAAGATAGCTTGCGTTTTATTTATTTTAATTTTCCATTTGTTGAAATAAGAGTTTAATTTTCGAAAACCACCAGTTAATTTCCTTTGGATAGTGTCTATTCCGTAGGATGTAGAATAAATGTCAGCGTCATCTGCATACAAAGTAATTTCTAAATTCTTTTTTTTTTGGGGTGGGGGGAGTCATTAATAAATAGTAGGAATAGATAAAGCCCGAGAATACTTATCTGGGGTACACCGGGCAGAACAGTTTTTATTCTGGAGTTTGCATCGTTTGTATGAACTAAAAAATGTCTATTAGTGAAATAATTTTTCACGAGTCGTATGATGTAGTTTGGAAATTTCATTTGGATTAGCTTATAAATTAAGATCTCATGAACGTTTTTTCTATATCTAATAAAAGTAAAGCAGTACGATTTATTAAATCCGTCAATAACCAGATCGGTAATTCTTGCTATCTTCATAGACTTGGACATGGTTCTAAAACTGAATTGTCGATCTAGTAAAATATTATTATTATTATTTTTTTTTAGCAACTTTACTGATACCTCGGTAATGATATAACTACTATAGTTAAAATTAACTGATATGACTTTATATAATTTATTGGAGCAGTTTTTCGTATTTTCGTCAACGGACACTTTAGGATTATATGGTCACTTAGTTGATAACGTCATTTACATTCGAATCTGCTAAACTTGAAATATTTTTGTCTTTCATTTGTTTTCGCTTTAGATCTTTACATCGATTAATTCTCGTTCTTCTCTTAATTTTCGTGCTCATTTTCGTTTGGTCATCTTAATTTTAAATCAGAATTAAATATTTTTTATGTGATTTATGTTAGTTTATTCGTTTTTGTTTTTTTTTTATTACTTCTTATGTTCCGTCCATGTAGTTACTTTTTTTTTTTTTCCTACACTTTTGTAATGCGTAAATATACAGAAGCCGACTTAAAAACATATATAAGTTTTAACTCCACGATGCATAATGTTAAAAGCAACAAATTCTATGACATGTTATGTAAGCTTTACAGTGATTGTATAGATCTAAATTGCATGAAAATTTTTATTAACTGCGATACTGCGTTTTTAACTATAGTTTTAAATGTAATCCCCTGCTTTTAACTATGATTTAAATATAATCCTGCGCACACGCACACACACTCACACACGTATATATATATATATATATATATATATATACTCAGTAAAAGTCGCAATTGTTTTTATGTTTGTGTACTGTTTAGTGATAGCATAGTTTTCGGAACACCTTAAGTATTAGATTGATAGATTGTATAATTTTTGTTTTAAATTATTATTTAAAGTAATTTTTTCTAGAAAATAAAAAATTCACGCACTACAGGGTTAAAAGTTAAACCGGTTTGTCGTTACTATACACGAAACTCATTGTGTTCAATCTTATTCTTAGTGTATTATTGATTGATAAATAGGATTTATTCGCATCCACACTCGTGTGTATATTACGATATTAAAATACTACTACGTTTCTAACTATTTTTATATATTTTAAATATTTTCATACATTTATTAAAAACAGAATTTTTTAATCCCTAATTTGGTCATTTTCGTTTACCAAAGCATCATTTATTCTTTACCTGAAATCGTACAATTAAAAAGAAAATCAGAGTTATAACCAATTTCGGATCTTCTGTACTATGTGCCAGCAAACAAGAGTGGCAAAACATTGGATTGTTTATCCTGTTCAGTCTTCTAAAACCTCGAACCTTCAATTGCGTGATATGAAATAATTTTAAATATTAAAATTTATACTATAAAACGAATAAAGAATAAAAAAACAGTTCAATATATAAAACATTATTCATCTAGTGTTATGACATGCGCGATTTTTTCTAATATTTTATCAAATAAATTTTCATTTTGGTGTTTCATACGCTTTCATCATATTTTGTTTGTTTGCTGGCAAATACTATAAAAGGTCCCCCTCTTTTTGTTCTTGTTCTAAAATTATTCTTGCTTTTCAATGTCGGACTTTTAGGCTGCACCAAAATTTGAAATAATTCTTTTTAACCCTTTCAGTCACAGTATCCTCTATAATATATATGTTACGTAAATTTTAAATTGTCCATTTTCATAATAAGGTACGTGTATTCTAAAAATATTTATACGGCACATTAAAAATTATCTAAAGTTATCTAAAAAGTGGCAGTGTTGTGCACAAAGTATTTATTTTTTCATCTCCTCTAGTAAACTTATAATTTTGTAGAAAGAATCGATAATAGGTGACTGAAAAGGTTAACGGAAAGTAGAAAAATTTTATAATTTGAAAATCATCATTCTGGAACCAACCGTTAGAGCGAAATGATTTATTTGAGTAAATCCGTTTTGGTTCAAAATGAGTAAATTCATTCTCATTTGTATCGATTCCATCTTACTCCTTTCTTTTTTTTTTTAACATCTTATTATCGTGGAATGAAATAAATATAATCATTGTGCGAGTTGCTTATAATACCTTCGACTACTGGATTTACGTGTGTGTGTGTATTGTAGATATTTATTTAGTCAGTAAAAATCGTCTTTGAAAAAGTAATTTTTAAAAAAACACACAGCACGAAGAACAGAATTGTTTATATTATATATATGCGTATATTAATTAAATTCGTAGCCGGCAAAAAATAAAGATTTTTCCGTCAGTAATTCCGAGAAAAAATATTTCCTTATCTACAAACTTTGTGTATTCACCTTTGCTCGTATCTTTGTTTAACAGAATCTGTTGATTATTTTCCTTATACGCGACCTGTGTTGTGTATATATATATATAAAATGTATGTATGATGTGTATATATATATATATATATATGTTTAAATTATAACCGGTGTGAAATCCTTGACGAAATTGAGGAGCGCAGGGGTGTGTTAAAAAAAATGCGTACTAACTTACAGTTCTCGCGATTAGGTATTTACCCCTGTGTGAATGAATAAGGAAAAACCGGTTCGACCTGATAAGTCGTCATAAATAATTTATAATAAATAAACTTGAAAATATTAGTATATTATCAGAATATGGCGGCCGCATCTCCGTTAAATCGAAACTAGTTTACATTAAAAACAACGAGTATAAAAAATGGTGAACATGTGCCGGCCATGGACCGTTGCGTTCAACTTGATCGTTGTACTTATTATAATATGCGGATTACTTGTTGGTAAGTACGTGCTATATATACTACTGACTTCCTTTCTCACCCTCAGGCTACACACGCACATCTGTATATGTTAAATTATAATTTTAAAAAATCATAAATTCTACCAAAATGAAATTACGTACAAACGTATAGTACCTTTTACGAGGATTCTCGTGTTTCATAATATTATATTACATCGTACATACTCTAGAATTATGATCAAAATTCGGTTAATGAAATCACCGGTACCGGATAATTTTATTAAAAAGATTAATATTAAATAACGATTGCAAGGTTAAAAACAATAACGTACATTCAACTGTAATCAGTGTGTAAGAATCTTATCATATTTACAATAATGAAAGTTTAACTGTAATCGGTGTATAATAATCTTGTATTATATTTTCCAGTACAAAATTGTTTGCTAAACATACGCTTTAATAATGATCGAATATGTTAGCTTTAATCAATAACGTTGTTTCGATCTGTTTTATTTGAATAAATAATTTTTAGCGACTAAATTGTTAATGAAAGAAACTCGTACACCATTTCATTTTCTGAAGTAAAAGAAAAAAAAATTAGAATTGTTAATTAAAATCATTTCGTAATGACCGTGTAACGAAAGACAAGACGAAGTGAGTTATGCTGAAATATGCGAAATGTTTTCTTCGTTAATAATTTGTTATTTGCAAAGTAATAATTATAAAATGTAGGTCGTTTTTTCGAAAATACGCGTTAAATAATGATTTTCTCGATAATACACTCGGCTGTGCAGACACGGCGTACGTATATATCTTTATTGTATATACAGAAATCTTGTGTGTCACCGTGTTCGTTCACGCTAATCACCCAAATAACTAGACCGATTTCAATAAAATGTTGTAGATATGCATGTTTAAAGATAGAATAGTTTTTATCTCGGTTAGTGACAACTAATGTTTTCAAATTGCGAATTTAATGTTCTTTATAGAGAAATAGTTGAATTTACTTTGAAATATTCGACAGAGTTCAATTTCCAATTCGTTTTGCAATGACCAATAACCAAGTGGCCAAACAATGGCTTGGATTTAGAAAAATCCGTATTTCTCTTATGATAAATTTATATATATATATATATATATATATATATATATATAAAGATTTTAAAATGAAAAATATAAATATAAATAAAAGTATACACATTAAATTATGAAATTATATATACATATAAAGCTTTTGAAATAAAAGTATATGTAGAATTTTGCAATTTCAAAATATTAAGAAAGCGGGTATATATTTCCGTAAATAATACTAAAGCTAGTTATATTGTTGCTTTACAAATATCAAAAAAATTAAAACCTTACTCAGATGGAGAGTTTCTTAAAGAATTTATGTCTGAAGTTGTGACTTGTGAGTTTACTCATGCCAGAAAAGAATGCAATTATCGCTTGAATTTCTTTATCGCGGCGAACTATAACGAGACATATCGATGATCTGTCGATGAATGTGGAGAATACATTGAAATTCCGAATATCGCAACTTGAATATTATTCAATAGGTTTAGATAAGAGCACCGATATTACTGTCTTGTCTGAATTTTCAATATTTATTGGAGGAGTTGATTGAATTATGAATGTTTCTGAAGAACTGATGTCAATAAATAAAAGTAAAAAGCACTACTACCGGAGCAGATATTTCTGAACAGGTAGAAATTTACTAAATAAATTATCTGGGATAACAACAGGCGGAGCGGCAGCAATGATAGGAAAAATAAGTGAGTCATTTCTTTATTTAAACAAAAATGGGAGAACAGAGTTTTTCTAAATTGTTTGTATCTCATTGCATCATCCATCAAGAAAATCTATGTGCAAAAGATATGCAGTTAGAAAATGTAAAATCTGTCGTATGTAACTGCATAAACACAATTAAAAAGTCAGCACTAAATCGTCGAGAATTTCGAGAATTGTTAATTGATCTTGAAAGTGAATATACAGATGTTCAACATTATTGCCCAGTCCGATGACTCTCGAAAACAACTGTATTAAAAAAATTCATAATTTGAAACATGAAATTAAGCTATTCGTGAACATGAAAGGAATTCCCATTGAAGCATTAAATTATGAGAAATGGTTGTCAGATCTGGCATTTTTTATTGATATTACAGGTCACCCGAATGTTTTAAATGAAGCTTTACAAAATCAAAATGTGACACAATTATATGGACATATAAAATCATTTAGAAGTTCGTTCGGTCTTATGGAGCCGAGTAAAATAAATTATTTCAGATGTTTAAAGTTAATCCCGACAGCCATTGTAACGCGTTATTCATGATGTTATGCACATCGTGTCTATTATGGTCCAAGGTTTGGATCTCTCCACATTCGCACCTGGGACTCGTGATCATTTTCCAACTGTTTAAAGTGTAGGCACACCTACCTTGTCTCGCGCGAAATCTGTTTACTCTGCACCATAACCCTCTTGATAGGTCCATTCCCGAGGGTTCCATAATAGGATCACGTACCAAGTCCGCATTGGTAGTTTTACAATTTATCCACCCATTTTTCCATCTAACTTTCCAGTTTAATGGTATACTTTTTATATATTCTGCTCTTCTCCAGGGTGGTCATCTGTGTACAGATCCTTATGCATTGTACAAGTATGTGAAACTGAAAAATGTTCTCAAAGTTTGCTAAACGCATCTTCACGTCTTATTTGGGGAGGAGCGTTATGCGCAAGAACGGGTAGGTAATCTTTGTTTGTCGACTTTAATCGTGGCTATCAGCTGAACGTCTATTTTTTCCGTATGTGCAGTGTTCAACCAAAACATGTGCACAGTTCTCTGCTGCTAAGTAGGCAAGCGTTAGGTTTGTTATTCTTAATACCTTTGCTGTTGGTCTCCATCCGGTACCAGCAAGTTTTCTTACAAGCGCACTCTGGTTTTTATTATCTGAACCAGCTTCTCAATATGCGGTCTGTATGTTCACGATCTATCCAGCGTAACACCAAGGTATCTATTAAAGTTTATTTTATCACTCCCATATGTGACATTAAGCTTCGATTTTCCATGTGCGTTGTTAGATGAAATAATGATGATTACGTTTTATGCAGATTTATACGTAACTTCCAAGAGTGAAAGTAACCATTCAAAATTTCCAAGTATTTGGTTAAAACCTCACTTCATCGCTAAGATTTCTTAGCAATACCCACGCTTTCTGCGATGAGTGTGTGAAATCCATATACTCCACAGTAGATCGCCACCTTGTTTGTCTGTCTTGATTTAATGAATCAAAAAATTGATTTAAGAATGCTTCATCATGGGTGTTTTCATAGTTTATCCAAAGATCCTCATGTTCCCTTGTCCAGCACGGGATATACTGTTTCCGGAAACCTCTTGGTACTGAACTCTTTATGGCACTGATTACAAGGTTAACAAATTTACTGTAGCATCTACAATAATGTCTTCAATATATTCTGTAAACCTTGTCCAGTTTGCCTTACGGAAGTTCCACCTTGGCTTTGATGTTGAATAACAGACTGCAACTTTTTTATATATTTCAATTAGGACCGGCCTATGCTGGTTTCTGGGAAAATCTAGTAGTACCGATCGAACAACACGATTTGGGTTACTTATGAGTTGACTGGTGGCGATGCAAAGGTCAAGGATATAATCCGTGTTCCATCTAGCTGAATGGAAGATTCCTTTATATTTTAGATCAAAAATAAGATTGAAGTTATTAACGTCAATTAAGTTTAATAGGAATTCACCGTTCTTGTCTTCTGTGCCATAACCCCACGCATAGCTGTGGCTGTTGAAGTCACTGCATAAACAGCTGGCTTCGGAAAGACTTCAAAGTTTTAAAAGGCCACTTTACAGTGGGCGGTTTGTACACATGTATTATATGAATATTATCGATAACAATTACTCCCGTAAATATATTATTATGACCACACTCCTTAATCTGTTCAGTGTGAACAGCCGCTGCGATCTTATAACTCTTGATTGTACCTATTTTCTTTAGATCTTCATAACCATATCAACTGTATATTATTATATTATCTACCGTGCAACATTATTATCTGATGATAACTAACGGGAAGTCCTTTCCTTATACAACTTCCAACAAATTACAAAATAATTTAATCGCTGTTTACCCTTACTGTTTATAGTGTGTTATTGGAACGAATATGTTAGGAAAGTATAAAGTATAGATGTGATTTATCAAACGTTCACGATTTGCTTATAGGTTTCTAAATAGACTAGATAAAAGGTGTATTTACAAAACAAATTTATGTTACACAAATAACGAAATTAATATAACCCATTCTTAACATAGTTCTTATTTAAATTAGAAATATGCCTAGTTGCTCATTTAGTTAAAAAAAAAAAATAAATAAAACAAAACCTTGCTAACAAAAATCTGCATACTTTAAAACCACGTTAAAAATGAGAATGGGTCACATGTGAACTACAAAATATCTAGTTAGAGCAAAAAAGTCTTTGTCAATTTTGCGGACAAGAAAATGGATGTTTCACACATTTGATTTGGACCTGTTCAGAATGTCGTGAACGACTTTTGTCTGTGTGCATTGCACAGTATGGAGCAATGCCGATTGCAATTCGTCAAATATTAGCAGAACCGTGTTCTTACCTGCAAAAAAATATTTTACATAAATTTATTAAAGAAAATAAAATCTATATTTAGCATCATAAATAGACATATGCGTATAATTATTAAGAATCAAGAATTAAACAGTTGGACCATTAAAAAAAAATCTGCGTACTGATCATAAAATTGCCTATATTTAAACTTATAAATATTTCAGATAATAGGATAAAATAATATCTTTTATGCATATTATACATAAAAATAATTTTTTGGCATCGTACCTGTTCTATATATAACAGCAAGTGTGTACTTTGAGAAACGTTCGTCAGAATTTTATTGGATTTCTTTACAAACGTTAAAGTTCTTTAATTCTGAAGTGGCGACGGTTTTTTAAAAACAGGAATGAAATCTGTGATTTTCGTTAATCTGTTGACAGTATTATCTTTACGCATGTTGTGTATCGGATTGTTTTAGCTGTGTGCATAGAATTTTTACAATTCCCGTATCTTAATTTTTAGTTGTTTTGAATTTTCAATTTCAAATTCTCTTTTCAGATATTTTACTCTTTTTAGTAAGTTCGTTAAATTTTTTTTTAAATTGTTATCGTTTTTATCACGTATATTTTTATTTTCGTCTTTCCATTACGTTTTATTTCTGTTCAACTAAATTTTGTTGTTTGATGGTTCTTGATATTGTCCACATGATTCTATGTTTATCCGCGTACGTTCTTGTCCAATCAACGTAAATTGAAGAACTCAGCAGTGGTAAAAACAGAAATACTTTCAATGTCGATTAAATAATTTCAAACACACACTGACGCGTCATCTCGATTCGTGTAATTTACAACTACTACTAAATAACGGACCACGTTAAGAGTTAATATCGACTGGAAGTGAACCTTCTAAAAATGATATTAACGATCAAACTATTCAGTCCCGAGATTATCACGATTGTGAACTGTTGAAATAATTTAGCTCTTGATTTACCTGCGATAGTAAAAAAAATGTTAGTTATCGTTACTAATTTTTACTTCGCGTTAAAAGGTTTTATTTTTTCCCCCATCGTCTGTCATTATGATCGCTTCCCCCTTTATGGGAGATTGCGTACATCCATTTCCATTAATATCTGCCGGTTTTTAGCATCCGCAATGAGTTCTTTAAGGTTCTTACAAAGTGGAATATTTAGTGGTTTTGTTGTTATTAATTCCAGTCACTTCATCTTGTTTTCCATTATTAACTTTTATCGGATGCTCAGTCGCTGTGCAAATATGTTTAGGTATACGATTATCATCGGTGAATACAAAAATATCTGTTGCAGATATTCAAGCTCAGTCGTCATCGACTTATCAATATTTGGGTTGTTATGAAGACCGAAATGATATAACGTTATTCGACGAGATTAAAACTAAAGCACCAGTGTCATTTTCAAATCCGGACAATTGTTTAGGCGAATGTTCAAAACTTGGACGAATATATGGCGGAGTTAGCGTGTATGTCTATTTTTTTTTTATATTAAACATTTTTTTTATCAAATTTGAGAAGTTGAAATTCTGTGTTATATATTAAAGTTAAAAAATATGTATAATCTTACGTATCTGTTTGTATATATATTTTATTTATATATATATATATATATATATATATATATATATATATATATATATATATATATATATCACTGGAGGCTTGTACATAAATGTTACATTGTTGCATAACCACGAGAAATATCCAGAACAACATAAAAATTCATGATGTAATAAAATAGTTAAAAGTACTAATTATTTTATGGAGATTAAATTAAATAAATAAATTTTAATTATATATTTTGTAGAATATATTATAAAAAGCAAAAAATCTTTTAAAAAGTGCTTCGAAATGCCTAGTTACAATGGTTGGTAGTTGTACGTTCGATGCAACTTGAAGAAGGCATCTGAAAGTCATATATAACGTTATATGGTAATTTTGCGCCTAATGCTACGCTGTATTAGTGACTGCTGGTTGCAATCATCGTTTTGCAACCTGAGTCCTCGATATACACACACTTGACGCGACAGAACAGGTTTTTCTCATCGTGCTGTTAATAACACATGGATACGGTTGCATGCGGATATTACAGGTCAACAAATGAAGGAGTCTAGGAATTATATCTCATCTCTTTCCAAAATTATATTTTCTTCTTAAAATTTATACTGGTGTTTCTTTTTTTTACTGTGTACATTTTTGCGTGTAAATTGTTTCAGTGTTTCTCTCCAGTTTATGTTGTTCATATTTTTGCTGATCTATGTTAATATACCTAGAATGTTTCATTGAAGCTTTATTATTTATACCGCAATTTATCATTTTATTTTCAAAGGACTATTTTGTGTAAGTTGCGAAAAAATAAGAATACTTAACTATTATATATAGTTTATGTTCTCCAACAATCTATAAAGCCTCGCCATCTCCACAGCTCTCAAATACTTCATTCACCACAACTGACAGCAGAAGTGGAACTCATATCACCATAACTTCCTTCTTGCTTTCAAACCTAATGTTATCTTCTGGAAGCCACCCGCCAATTTATCCCATTCCAACTATATAGTTATATAGCACTCAGCAGGCTCACCCTTGGTCACATATCACTCTCATGACCATCTACTCTAACGTTCCAACCCCTCTGCATTTTTCCCGTTTGTTTACTCCTCCAACCTATCTTATTTGCCATATTTTAATATACTACTCTACATTCCACCCCTATCGACCCCATATTCGTCCGCATACCCTATCTTGTTTCCCGTTTAACAGTCCTTCAACTATTCCTCTTCTAACCGCATCTACTACATCCAACTGTTAAATCGCCAGTTCCATAATAGCCTCGGTAGTTACACACGGCACTATAAAAATAAGAATAGAACAAAATAAATAAATAATCGAATTGTTTCGATTTAGTATTTTAAATTTTTTTTACATTTCTGGTTCTATAAATTTCGTACTTATTCACATGAAAATAAATTTTTAATATATTTTGGTTTAATATTACAATTTTTTATCTTGGGATTGATAATTTAACTTCATAATTTTTAATTTTTCTGATTACAGTTTTAAAAGGTTCTTGTATTTGTATTACAATTTGTTGACTTTGATATTATTAATGTTACTTTGTGATGTTGCGTGAAACAAAAAAAATTGTGTGCATGTGTTGAGGAGGGGGATAAGGTGTAATTGCAGCCGTTAGTTTTTTTGCCACGAACCTCCACTGAATATATATAGTATATCTATCTATATATATATATTATACACTTATGTATTATATATACACTATATATAATATATTATATATCCTGTATATATTATATGTATTTGTATACTATATATATTACATATATAGTATATATACTACGTTTATATATATATCGTATCATGCAAATGTTGTCAACGATTGTCACAATAAGAGTGCTAAAATTATTTGGAAACAATTAAAAAAAAAAAACGGAGGAAATGGAACGCATAATGGTCATGGATAAACTTTAAACCGCCGGGTCCAACCTACGAGATGGACAGATATTGTGTACTGCATACAGGAAAGTTTGCATTTTCGGAATGCGTATGTCAATCAGATGATCGGGAAAAATGGCGTAAAATTACAAAATCACTGGTGTATTAAATGTTACTCACGATACCCTGCCTAGGGTGACAACTAGAGAATAGATGATGATGATGTATATACATACATGCATATATATATATTCCAATTAGATGAATCGGTTGAGTCTGCACCCTATCTGGAAGGCATTTATAAGATTTTCATGCGTTAATAGTGCATGTTTCCGGCGCATATGTTGCAATTGGAAAGATCAGTACATCATTAACTAAGTTCGACTCCATGCTTTTGTTTATACTAGTATCTTTCTATGTTTTCCTTCCTTGTTATCGCAAGACGACTGCATTTTTTGCACTGATCTTTTCAATTGCAACATATACGCCAGAAACATGGACTATTCACGCATGAAAATCTTATAAATGCCTTGGAGATAGGGTACAGACTCAACCGATTCGTCTAATTGGAAGAACATATATATATATATATTATTTTTTTTTTTTTTGAGGTAATTAAATTCGCCACCTACTTGTACTATAACGGGCGTTTAATTTCTAAAATTATCATACTAAAAACTATCAAATACACACATATTTTATCATTATGTGATTATCAGCATTCCTAATTAATTAAACATAATAAAATTATTCATACATTTCGTATCCTCGTTTGGGGAATTGATATAAGGTTTTATTATATAATAATAGAGTGGTTAATTTTTTTTCTCTCGTGCGTATAGAGAAAAGTGCTTTTGTAGCGACGATTATCCTTCGGCTATAGTAAAAACTATTAACGCGGAATGCGATCCACAATGGTTAAATCAGCATCCGGATTTTACGAAAACGCCACGTCCACGGCTGGCCGTTTACGAAACCGGACATACTGGTATGCTTTGAATTTTAGCTTCACAACATATTAATTATAATAATGCTTACGGTTTCAAACGATAAAAGTTCAGTTGTGTAAGAAATTTTATTAATAAATCACCGAGAATCTCAGCAATAACACCGAAATAATTCAAACTGTGACTCGATGCGAAGGACATCAAACAATTGAACATGTGATCAAATGTCTGCTCATAGTTTTCGATATAAGCTGGAATAAAATTCGAATGCGAACTAGCTCCGCAACCACATGATTAGAACATTTAAAGCATTACATTCGATCTATGTCTTCGGTTGTCATGGGGTTGACAAAGAAAAATAAACTAGCAGACAACCCGTTTTAACAATGAAAGATTATTCTGAAAAATAATTGGATTAATGATCACATTTTTCTTTTTTAAATCATTTTGTTACATTCATTTATAAACTGACATAATTTCGGTGTAACGTGAAAATTAAAAATTGCAGAAATTATCAATTAACTCTAATGTTAACGAAAAACAAAAATTTCTTGTGTAAATATAAATTATTAATATACCCTTACAAAATAATACCGGTCAAAAGTATTGAACACTTTTTGAAATAATGAACCATGTATTTCACTTAAAACGAGCAACTCCTGATAATTTAAAAACAACAGAGAATTATTTAGGTTTAAAGTTTGATCAACTACTGTTTTGAAAATCACAATTCACGACTATTTTATTGTAATTTTGAATTTATTTCCTATTTTATAATCCATAACTGGCTCAAGTTTTATGGTTCTCTGAATAATTCTATAACGAATATATTTTATATCGTGATATTGTAGTACTTTCATATTTAATTTATTTTAGAATATCATGTTTCCTATAGTACATATTTATAATCAAAATAGGCGTGTAACCAAATATATGATTATTATATGCTCACCTGATCCGTTTGAGTAGTTTTCTACTTGTGATTTTTATGTATACCAAGTGGTTAGCTTTGTCATTTCTAAAAATTATAATTTACATTGCAATTCTAAATTTCTTAGATATATACACATTTATACAAATATCATTCATCATAACGTTTTAAAATGCACAAATTATTTGATTTATGAAATCGTTGCATCTAAATAAAAAATATCGATTTTAATATTTATATAATTATTTGTAGATGTGTTAATGAAAATGCCATTTACTACTAAGTAAGATGTTTTATTTAATGAGTGAGAAAATTTATTTTGTTTATTTAATTGTATAAAACATCAAGTTTTTGTAGCCACTCGATCGCTTAAACCGTTAATTTTAATAATTTGTTCGTAACAACCTCCCAAAGCTCGCCTCTAACGCCCACGTCAGGATATGATCCATCGTCTGTTTCAGTCACATGCTGTTTCACTCTTGAATCCATATGTCTTCAGTATTTCGCTGTATCTTCCATGTCTGTTCGGAAGTGGTTCAGCTTTGTCCAGATGTTTCTTCATAGTTCGAAATACAGCAGTCCGTTATCTGGTCTGTGAATGATTCCTTTTCTGTCTAATTTGTCCTAACTCCATATTCCTGAATCCAATTAAAATTACTTTTATTCCTTTTGAAGTCGATTGAAATTACCGTTTTGTCGATATTTAATTTATCTATATATTTTTTAGTGAACACGACATACCCAGCTAAAATTTATTTGGGTTGCTACAGAGAAGAGCCAAATCCAGAAGTTCGTATTTTAAAAGGTTCTTGGCAACAGTTACCTACAAATTCGCCGAATACATGTCATAAATTGTGCGTAAAAACTGGATATAGATATTTCGGGCTCACGTACAGGTAATATGTTTCAAAAATTTCATTTAATTTTAACTTACTGTAAAACGTTTGAATTGGGTAAGTGGTATATAATTATCTCGATTTATTTAAGCAATTCGTATAATATATTACATACACACACATACGTATATACAAAAATATTTATAAATATAAAAGAATTAAGTAAGAAATAAAGATTAAAAGTGATTAAAAGTCAGTATTTGTGACAAAAGTAAATATACAAATGGAAATTAGAAAAAAAAAGATCGATTAATTAATTGATTTCATAATGCTTCCTGACAAAGGCAACGTCTGTAATGAAGAAACATAATCCTTATATACGCAGTATCTAGTGAAAACGTAGAAGTTGGAAAATTATGTCTGAATGTAGGAACTCGTAGAAAGAAAAATCATTTGAACTGAAAATTGATTTGCAAATCAGAAAATAAATTCCAGAAAATAAAAAATTTGGTACTATGTCGTTTAGGGAAATCAATGAGTTTAATTTAGAGCTGTCCGTACAGATTCCATTTAGTAGAAGACAAGGTGTTGATGGCTTAGAGTTTTTAGAAGTTAACGTGGTTTTCATTGGAATGTGCAAACACAGATTGGTCATTTCATAAACATTGTATATTGAACACGATGTTGGACAAAGAAGAATATACATACACACACACACTCATGTATATATATATAATGAATTTTCAAACGCATAACATGATGTATTCATTTGTCACCTCGTGCTATTAGTTGCATAGTAATTCGATGGAATATATAAGAAATAAAATTAACAAATTAGAACATTGATTTCAGTAGAAAAAATGTGAAGAGCACATTATATCTCTATTATATCGTTTAAAATTCACAGAAATATTTTGACACCTAAATTAATACAACAAATGTGTGCGTAATGTAGCTTATAAACCGTCTCTTGTACATTATATATATATATATATATATATATATATATATATATATATATATATATATATATATATATATATATATATTTGTTTTATTACAAAGGGAAGAATGTTTTTGTGGGGAGACACCTCCTCCTGAAAATTCTTTGGTTGATAATTCAGAGTGTAATTTACCGTGTCCCGGTGATCAAACATTGAAATGCGGCGGTGGCTGGATAATGAGTATATACGCTACCGGTATAACAGGTTCGTAGTTTTTAGACTTTTAAACCGATTAATTTTTCTCATACGTATTTTTTTGTGTATTATGCTGACAAAATATTCTTTATTCGTTTTTGTATGCGAGTATTCATATTACACTACGAAGAAGAGAGGCCCACACGATACTTCGGATTTTTGGCAATAATATTTTATCTGTCTGTGCCTATTGCTACTGAGCATCACTGTCCATGACAGATCTTTAAATCATTGTGCTTCGGATGGTTATCCGTTTTTATAACCGACATTAAACAATTTTGAGCGACACTACAGACAAACTTGTTTTCCTCGATTTTGATCACGCGTGTATATTTTATCGTGTCTTTCCATCCCTAGTACACATATTTTTACTGTGGTTAACGTCAACGGGTGTATTTTCTTGTCATTTCATATATTTCGAATCAACCTTAACTCGACTCTGAATTATTAAACAAATATTATAATAATACCAAAACCAAAAATAAGCGATGATCGATATATGTACTGAAAATTTTTTATTACTGAGTAGTCGTTGTACTGTTTTATGGAGAGGGTAGTCGTCGGAAATTTTTTACTATGATGGATGTTACAAAAATAAATCAGGTTTTGTTGTTATTTATTCGATAAATGGTGAACCGTCGAATAAAACCAGCTAGAAATCGGAGCGATAAAACTATATTCTAATTAATTATTGATATTTTTTTTTTTTTCTAAATTACATGCAAGCCGAAGACTGAATTATCGGTTTCTTTAAAATTTATAATCTACGTTTTATTTTCATCTCAACAAATTGGCTGTTCCATTTTTAATTCCTATATAAATTTTTTGCATTTCTTGATTCGTTATAAAAAAGTGAGTTAAATGTAAAAATTATACACGAGTGAATTTAAAAAAAAAAAATGGTTTTAATGTTGGTGTAAATGGTGTAAAATAATTAAATTATGTATATTGAAAGAATTTTTTTTGAACTAGACACTCCTTCGCATGGAAGATATGTAGGGTGCTACAAAAATCCTGAAGAAGATGAATCTTATTCAGCGGAATTTAGGATAACTTTGAAGACTTCGAATTCACCTCGCCGTTGTTTGAATATTTGCGAACAAAAGGGATATCAATACGCAGCTGTACAGAATAGGTAAGGAATCGTAACAATTCTTTTCTTTCATTTATTTATTAAAAAGGTTCGTTATTGTTAAATTTGATAACATTTGTCTATTTGTCTATCTATCTATCTATATGTATATATATATATATATATATATATATATATATAAATAATTAATTAATTAAATGAATGTGTAGTTCGTTATCAAATTTTCTTAATATAATTGAATTATATTGCTCTTTGACTTTTTATATATAGTTTTTATTGTTCTTTATTTTGTTAAATTTTTTATACACAGTGAATCTAAGTTTATTGTACTTCATTTATCAGTATATATACTCAAAAATGCATTTTTTCATTGTAGTGTAAATCGTGATTGATTAATTAATTTTACTCGATTTTCTTTACTAATCGTGTTTTTGAGCATATGCTAAATACGATCAAACAGAAGACAGACTTATGACAGTATTGAAATAATAGAAAATTATTGTTTCTTTTTTAATACACGTAAGTTTTTATATGTGAAATTAATCCTAGTTTAGCTCTGCAGACTAACCTGCAGATTTAATACGTTGCTGATGCTTGAACTGATGTTAAACGCATTTTAATCGTATTCTTACGACTTTCCACAATTTTATCCAACTTGTCCGAACACAATTCTCTTTATTGGTTTCTTTCGGCAGCTATTATTTGTTTCCTATTTTGGAATCTTTCATCAATTCTAATCTTTAAAACATCTTCGAGGTTTCGATTTCTTCTTTCTCCCAGTTACAAGTTCTCCGTTTGCTCTACAAGCACAGTTTCTACGTTGCAATAATACGCAGTATACGTCATCGTAAACTATAATTGTTCTGTTGTCCACGTGTCTCCTCTATACCGTCCAAGTTTAACATTTAAGTAGGAATTATCATAATGTTGATATATCGGAAAGTTAGTTTATTGTATATGCTTGATAATGACGTAATTGTCGGAAAGCTTTGCGTTAAGAAAAATTTTTTATAGTGATTAACTTTGATTTTATTTTGGAATTATCGTAGCTTTGTGTATCATAAGTTTTGTGTTTAAAGAGAAATCCAAAATATTACATATAAATATCTTATCTGTAATTGTATGAATCCCGTTTGTTTATCAGTATTAATATCCTTTATTATTATTATGATAAAATTTTGCTCATAGGTATTGTCAATGTATTTTATTTATGTGTCCTAAACGTCCTTTAATTCATAGTCGATTTTTTTATACTCGATGCATTGTATTTTTGCTGTTTTATTTTTAAACTCCTTAAGTTAATTTTGTACGTGTGTTTTTGTATCTTCGAAATGCCTCCATGTCATAGGCGAATCAAGAACACTTGAGACTGCTTCATGATCTTCCTTTTTAAGTTTTAACAGAACTTTGATTTATTTTTGAAATTCATTGAACCAGTCATAAAATTTACTTTTCATCATATCACACACTTTGCAAACTGTAAGCACTATTCGTTTAATAAATTTCCAAAATCTTTGATATTATCGTTTCCTATATACGGTCTGCTACATCCTTCTGGAAAATTTATTACTTTTTTTCTTTATCATTTAAAATTTATATATTAATATTCAACATTTTATGTTTATGGAACAATAAGTACAATAGAAGTTAGATAATCAGTCTATGTTCGATCCGACATTCTGTACCACGGTACACTCGTGTAATCAAGATATTAGAAATACCATATCGTCGTACAATGACGTAATACAGAGATAATGCTTGGACCGTAGATGCTGCCACTTTCTTGCGTGTGTGTGTGTTTTTTTAAAATTTCTAAATAGTATATTTGTCAGAACTAGTCCATGTTCGGCACATAACTGTGAAAATGAGTAGTAATTATCATTTTGATTACCGACCCAATTTTTGCTAATATTACAAATCATACAGCATAGTTTTTCGCAACTGGATCATTAAAATCGCCCATCAGTATTACTTTATCCGATTTTGGTGTGTTGTTTAACACTTTAGATAGTTGAAACTATAAATGTCTTTTCAGATTTATTTGCATCTAATAGCGGTGCATATTCTGAGGGTTATAATTCATTCATTGATTCTATTTGGCATTTCAATAAGGGTTTTAATGATATTCTTGAATACAAATACTATATCATGAATTCTATATTTTTTCCTTTCCAGAAGAAAGTATCATTATGTTTACTAATTGCTCATTCTCCAGATATTCTTGTTTTGCTAATATAAATTTTATATCGATCAAGTTTAAGGCCCATGAAGATCGTTTTTCTTTCCGGTGGTCGCTCTATGGGTGTCTCTCTAGGCTTTGTAAACTGGACAGGTTTATTCAAGCAGGACTATGTTTAAGCCACATTTTTTTTTTTTGCTTTTTCCTTGCATCGTACAAAAGCAAGATAATCTTTAAATAGGGTTGCTTGGATACAATACACACCAGAATCCAGTGGTATCCATAAGGAATGCACTTGTTGGCAGTATGAGTCTTATGCTGCATAACAGGAATAAAAAGTATCGAAAGAAGGGACCAAAAAGGGAAAGGATAGAAAGAATTGTCTCTGTTTGATGGTGAAACCTTAGCATTGTGAGGAAAAACCTGACCATAAGACAACTTGTTTCTATCGAAGAAGTAGCGTTATAAGGCTTCTATAGCGGCTAAATCTCGCTAAATATGAGATAGTCGTAGTATTTTGTGGGGTTTTAGCAGGTAGTTCCCCAAGCTACCATATGTATCCTCTTGGCTCATTGACATGTCACTACTGGTATCGTCTGCCAACTTGGTGCACGGCCGCTTATTTTAGTGGCGTCCAGCTAACCTAAATATCTGCAGCTAATTACATTATTCGACGTCTGAGTTCCGGCCCGGTAGGTACAAAACACTTCCCCGGCGGGTGTATATATGTGCATTTAAAATTAATATGTATTAAATGTCGATTCTAACCTTAGTAAAGTAAGTTAGTGGTGATATAAATTTTTGTAACGTGTTTAGAGATAATATTTTTACTCATTGCATGTAACCCGACGAGAATATCAAAATAACACATTTTTCTTCAAATTTATAGAACTAGTAAATTTTCGTCTCTTTTACAGGGAACAGTGTTCATGCAGTGATCAGATTCCTCCTAACAGTACTATAGACGCACATAATAATTGTAATCCATCAAAGTGTCCTGGTGATGCATCAGATTATTGTGGTGGTAAATCTAATCTGAGATTGTTCAAAACAAGGAAAAATGGTATGATGATATTGTAATAATATACTAATAGTACAACTAATTATAAATTATCTTACACACAAATATATCCTCGATCGAAGGGACGCCCCATCGTACTGTTATAGTGGCCACCAAACTGCAACTGTTGTCCATATTCTCTATGAGTCTCCTATCCTCCAATCTTATCACATAACCCGACCTTCTTCATTCTCATCCACTATTTCTGATAATCCTAACATGATCGATCACACCTTCCAATTTCTGAAACGTATTAAACTCTTTCCCCTAATATAAATATCACAAGCGGTGTCTCTGGCCACAGTAGCAGTACATGGCGCCGCTTTAAATAAATTAAAAAAAAATTATAAATTTAATTTAAAATCCATGTCCATATATATCATAATTAAATTTCGAACTAGGCATCGGTAGTATATTGTTTGCGTCTTTATGTATATATATATATATATATATATATATATATATATATATATAAACATTATTGTTAAATTGTATTTTGTGGTTCCTGTGACATTGATGTGAAACAACTACAGACGTATCTTTTCGATGTTGTTTACAATTCGCTTGACGTATCTTTTAGGTTATGCTTAACAATCAGCTTTTTCAACCAGTCTACCCAAGGTAACTCAGTCCACATAAGCGTGTAATGTTATATATACCCGCACTGCCTTCAGGAAACTGATTCTTCTAACTTGTAGGCATAGTTTAATATTTTCACAAGTGCGAATACGAGTTTAACTTTGTTTTTTGCTTAAAATTCTGTCAATGCTTTTGTACCTTTTATATAAGCTAATTTGTTTCAAACTTTTTTTTACTTACAGCATATTTTATATATGTTTTCCTTTAAAATAGTACTATTTGAAATAATTTTAGCTTTGTGTAATCCTGTTTTGTAAATTCAAATTTTTTGACTCGGGTATCTGGGTGTGCGCTAGTACACATGTTTATTTGAGTGTGTAGGTTTTTCCGCAGGTAGTTAACTTTCTTTTGTAATTTGCACTAACACGTCCAAAAAACAAAAAAAAAATAATAATAATAAAAAAGCTAGCTAATTCTGTATTCCGTTGTATAATTGAACTATTTTCGCATTTGTGATACTATCGAAAAAATTCTTAATTATATCAACGCCATTATTTGATTCAAAATATAATTCCTTTGAAAATTACGGACGGGTTACCTTAAATGAAACATGTAACTAGTTGCGTAATTCGTTATAAATATATATGAATACGATTAAATAACAGTAACAGGTAAACTTTAACAATATATACAACATACAACGTGTAAAGTAACATATATTTTAATTATATTAATATCAAATTAAAGTCGGTTATGTAAATTCAGTATAAGTTTCAATTTAGTTCAATATAATTTTTTGTACGGATTTGTAAACTCGGCTTAGCAGATTTAGTTTCGAAACTACCTTCACTCGTTTCTTATGTTATGCTCGTCCATGAGTTAGTACACACTATATATATATATATATGTGTGTGTGTGTGCGTATGTATGTACAATGTGTTCAAGTTCGTTCAATAAAATCGATAGCTGGTTCTCGAGAAAGATAAATCTACGAAGTAAATTACATCGCAACAATTTCCAAAATAATGAGCACCTTTGTGGAAATTTATTTAAAACGCTTTCAAAACGTAACGATGCACTTAAAGTTTACGGTGTAACTACAAACAATTCGTTGTACTCGAAAATTGTAACGACTTTTGGAAATAGTTTTTATAAAAATTTTCAGTCGTCAGATATCGCTCATGAAATACACGATCTAAATAAATATGGTTATTTAAAATGTATTCGTTAGAACATACACTCGTAAATAGTTAAACTTTATTTTTAAAGTCTTTTTATGAATGAAATATTTTCAAATCGATTAATTTCATATAAAATAATAATAAGAGTAATATAGGAAAAAGGAACTGTGTATTGTAGATTACGTTATATTTCAAATTCGAGTTTTATTATTGACTCCTTAATAATGCGCAATAATAACCATATAAAGTGCCTAATATCACTTTAAAATATAATAATTAGTGAATATATTTATATTTTGTTTATATATATATATATATATATATATATATATATATATATATATATATATATATATACAACACAACAACAAGAACAACGTATATATTTCAACATAATTTATAGAGAATGGTCAAAACCAAAAAATTTTAAATAATAATTACGTAACGCCCACTAGCCGTACAACAGAAATATTACAAAGCCCCGTAACAAATAAAAGAAGCATATATACTTATAACGACAGCAAAAAATAATTTGAAAAAACTATATATATATATATATCACTACACAAATCTCATTATATTATATATATATATATATGTGTGTGTGTGTGTGTGTGTGTGTGTATATATATACATTAATGTATGCGTGTGTTATGTATACATACATAAACGTATGCGTGTGTATATATTTGAAAAAATGTATAAATTATACATAAGTGTACTGTAGTTAGGATTTAATTCGTATTGTACGATATGAATTGCCTGTATATATATAATAACTTTTAAAAAATGTAATATACCTTATATATATATATTTTTTTTTTCATTAAGATTATTGTGACGAGTGTGCAGTCTTTGACAATAACGAAACACGTATGAATAGTTACACTTCCAATGAAGTGACTCCGACTTAATTCATTACTTCACTAAATCATATGGTTTTCGACGTTTAAGTTGTCTTAAATCTTCATAGTTGTCCAATATATATATATATTTTGCTTTGTTTATAGAATTTACGGTTCCTTACGAGTATTTAGGATGTTACGCGACTGTTCAAGAAAATCCGTTGTTAACGGCTGCTAAAATTATCCTGCCTACCTCGTTAACGCCCGCTGTTTGTGTTGATATATGCAAAGAAAGAGGTTATCCGGTAGCTGGTGTTATATTCGGGTAGGAATTTGTTTTGCTGGATTTATTTATTTATAAAATTTTACTCCTTCAAAGCGCGTTGACTTTATTCTTATATTGGAAAACCACATTAGTCGTAGAGACTGGATGATGTAGGTCTGTTATATGAGCCATATATTTATAAATTCATTGTACTCTGCGCATCGAATCATTTTTTGCAGGTGATCACTTTGACATTTTCCAAATATAGCATGGATGGTAATCCTCTTTGTCTGCAGCCTTTAATCGTGCCTAGTATTATCAGTTTTTTAAACTAGGTTGCATGATATGAGAAGAAAAGTGTATATATTCGAGCATCTGCATAAACTTCTTTTAATATTCTGGTAAATTTGTGTTTTTCGTAATATACGATACTTTCAATATTCGTATCCAACGATACATTTCGAAAGCATCGACCCTCCAGATGTTTGTATCCTTTAATGTTTAACACTTAGATGCGTATAAGAATATTAGTTTGGTGGCAAACTTCTTCAGATTTTCTTCTTTGTTGAATTAATGCCGTCTTCGCTGTTATTATTTAGTATTTTAATTCAGCTGTCGAGCATTTATTTTTTTGTGATAAGTTACCCCGAGTACACAAATTTATCAACTACTTTGAGATCACCAAAACTTTGTGGATTCTGGGTCTCATTTTTACCATCAACGATCATTATTTTGGTTTTATTTGCACTATTCAATTTTTGAAATAACGGAGCAAGTTTTGTCCGAACGAAGCAATTATTACAATATCGTCAGCATATTGTAGGTTATTAACTACCTTTATTGCGATTTTAACATTATCTTTCCATCCTTCCATTGTTTTCTTCAGTACATGTTTAAATGAATTGGACTTAATATGCAATTCATCATTTAGGCTGTTATCGATTTTTACTTTGCGTTGCTAGACGTGTATAATGATTTTATTAAATCAATTAAATGGCGTGTACTTTTAAATTCACTAAGAATTTGCTATAGTTTTTGTCATGGTACGGAATCAAATGTTTTCGCGTGGTAACAAAAAAAAAATAAATACGTTTTAACATTGAATTCTCATTACTTTTCGATTATTTGGTTTATGTTTTTTCGTGTATCTTCCTGGGATAAAACCTGTTGTGGTGGCAATGGGTAATACATATAGTTTCAACTGTTCGTGTACTATGTGGAGTGTGTAACATTGCCAGCATGTGATAATAATTATAATTATGGCATAAGTATCGTGTCCATTTTTATATATATATATATATATATATAGATATTGGATTCAATTTTTTGCCCACATATTTGTATTCCAAATTTTCCGACAAAGTGAATGTAGGATTTATGTTATCGCCTAAATTTATAAACATCTACATGACTATTTGATCTTGTCCAACCACCTTGTATTTCATTAGTTTTTAATATTGGTGGTTCATAAATCGGTTATTGAAGTTGGTATTTCTATTATATTTTCCTCCACTCTTCATGTACAAGTTTTTCTGCAATAATACTGCTACCTGGAACTTATTTTCCTTTCGTCAATTAACATTTTTCTATCCTCATATTTTATTATCGTATACCGAGAAGAGAATTTTCTCGTTAATTGTTTTATCTGTTTAACCGTATCTCCGGTAGGTTTTTATTTCATTTATTGTCTTTACACATGTTATTTAAAAATTCATTTTTATCATTTCTGCATTTCTGTTTAATCTGTATATTTAATTCGCTATATTTGCGAATTGCTTCATAACTAGCTCTTCCTTTTAATTTGTTTTATTTTGTTTATTACGTTCAATCGGTAATCCATATTTTCTGTACACTAAACTTTTTCGCCGTCCGTCGTCTGTTCTGCGTTGTTTTTTGTTTTTTGAAAGCTTAGGCACCATTTTATGTCTGGCAATTCGGAACATTTATTTTTATTTCCGTTAATCTTTACCCGGATAAGTTTTCCCATCTTTAATCGATGCTCTTCATTGTGTGTTGATCGATAGATAGTATATTTGATTTCGATATCTGCCGCCAGGTTATCGACGTGTATAAGTGGTCTAGGATGATGTTTGAGTCCAGCATATTAACTGCGTCAGGCATTCATCTTTATTATTTCTAATATCGAGGCTAAATTTCCCGACGACATTCCCGATTCATTATCATGGGCGATTTCGAACATACATTCATGATTTTTATAGTATAAACTTGTATTATATTTAGATTCACCGGGCACTCGTCATTTTTAGCGCGAGTATTCGATTATTAACCATATCCAATTACGTTGTAGCGATAATTATAATAATCGCTACTCTCAATTGTTAGATTTCTTTTCACTTCCCGAGTAATATATTGCATATTTGCTTTTCAATGATACCTAATTTGACGGCTTCACTTAGCCCACGTACATTCCATATTACGATTTTAAGAGTTTTCCATATTTTTATTTCAGTCGCTAATTTCCACGGGTTATCTTGGTTCCCACAACAGTGTATTTCCATACCCGGCATCTGGATAACATCTATTACTAGCTAGATCATATGGCGTAATGATCTTCAGATTAAAATTCATAATCATTTTCTTTGCGGTATCTCCGAAAAGGTCACCCTTTAATATGGGGACAGTTTGGCGCGCTGCCGGTTTTGGACACACTTTGTCTGGCTTTTCGATTGATCCGTTTAGCTTGCATATCCCTGCCAATAACTACGTTACCGTCAATATGGCTCTCAACTTTTCAGTAACACTTTCACCACGTCAAGGCGACTCAACCGAAAGGGTTCGTTAAGTTAAAATAAGCGATAAAAAAAAAAAAGAAAGTTTTTAATTAAAAATTATTATTTGTTATACAGAAAATATTGCCATTGTGATTATTATTTCGGTTCTTCGCTTTCGCGAGTAGACGATAAGGAATGCAGAACTCCTTGTTCAGGCGATGTTAATGACCTTTGCGGTGGACCTTTAAGATATAGAATGTATTTCACCGGCCTGCCTAGTAAGTATCCTATTTATTTTATTTATTTACATAAATTCGTATTTCTTAACATGGACCGATGTTAGTTAATATCGTATTATTGGGTGCCTAAATGGGTTTAACAAAATTTCATTTTTTTTTTTAGTACTTATCGATTTATATAATTGATAGAATTTATCGTTCAATCGCATTAAGATGGTGTATCGATTATATCTCTTCGCGTGATAAAGAATGAAAAATGAGAGTTGTGCGTCTGTAAGATAAAGATTTTTTCTAAAACAATGTTCAAAACACGAACACTGGTATTTCATTATTTTCGTAGAAATTTTTATTCATTTAAAAGAAAAAACATATTAATAAAAATTGATTTTGACAACAAAATTTTACTTTTGCGACGAATATAATTCAAATTAATTAATTATACGCCCCTGTATACGCGCCGACGGTTTCGAATGGAATTTTTCTCTTTTTAATTTTGTAATAAATTTTAAAATATTTAAAAAAAGATGTAAACATAAAAGGAGATTTTAACTTCGTTGGAAATTTATCAATTTAATTATTTTTGAATTACGAAATTTAAGTACTGGAGAACTCGAGAAATGATTTAAATCGTATTCGTAGAGAAAGTAAAATTTCTTTGTAAAAAAAAGAACTTTTATTTTTATCATAACGTGGGGTTTTTTTGCGTGAAAAAATACTAAGAATATATTGTATAACATCTATACTGCAGATATACCTATCTCGAATCTGACACTATTAGCGACATTTACTGACCACGTAGCTATTAACCCAAATCCATTATATGCAAGTATGGCTGTTTAGAATCATGTAGATCGAATCTTAAAGTGGGCACGTAAATGGCATTTGAACGTTGATTCGTTCAAATGCCAGCATGCCACTTTTACAGGCAGTATGTATCGATTCAGCGTGTAAGATATTGCGGAATGTACATTGATCGACGACTGACATGGCGGTTTCATTTAACTCAAACTAGGAAAACTATTCTTGCACGAATCAGAATCCTATTCTTTTCAGGAAATCATCTTTAGACCCGACGTCAATTTAATGATGAATAGGCCCAATCTAGAAATGTGGAATTGAATTATATGGCACTGCATGTAAATATAATTTATTGGGAATACAACAGTCATGAATGAAGTACATATAAGCCGATATGAAAAGTTCTCGGATAAATTTCAATTCAGTATAAAACCCGAATATCCGAGATATGCATTCAGCTACACTTTGTGACAATCCTACAAGATGATTAAAAAAGAAAAGATGGGGCAGACATGTACTCCAATAATTTGAGAATTAGTAAATACTTCTGATAATTCGAAATGTCGATTAAAATGTCAATAATAAACTTATACTCGTGACGATAGGAATGAACTAATTTCGTAATTCTCAATTTCAACTGTAAGACCACTCTCTGTCACTAAAACAATCTAATTGTCTCATTGGAGCCATTAGATTAATCGCATTTTTAATTTGACCTTGTCATCACCGTTGTTTAGCTACCGATATAATAAAAAAAAAAGTTTATTATGTTAAAAATCCGATTTTTTAAAAATTGCCATCGTAAAATTTTGTTTAACACTAGCAATGAAAGAAATTTATGGTAAATCATATTGAAGCTTTTACAATATATAATTTTTTTTTCTAACATTAATGTTAACAGAAAGGAATAAATTCTGACTGGTTGTTTTGTACAGTGTAATTATTGTCGTGTTCACGCGAAAACCTAATAAAAGTAAACAAAAAAAATCATTAGTAAATTTTTTTACCTTACAAGAAGATGATAAACAAGTAACTGAATTCTTGGAAATGGATATAAATTAACCGGAATCAAGATTCGTATCTGGTCGTCAAATAATTTATTGTCTAAAACCTGTTTTATTTTATCTTCTTACCTAGAGTTGTTTTTATGTGTTTAATTCTCACATGAAAATCGAAGTACATGCAATTATTTCTTAGATTTTTTTTCGTGCTGTACGTAGGTATTAACGCGATTGAACATCTGGGTAATATATAATTTAAAATAACACATGATATCCTACACACACGTACATCTCTCTCTCTCTCTTTCTTTCTCTCTCTCTCTCTCTCTATATATATATATATGAATTATTTGTTTTTATAGAGCTAAAAATTTCTTATGTATATATAGTATCAGGTTGAGTGGAACATAGACCATGTATATATATATATATATATATATATATATATATATATATATATATATATATATATATATATATATATATATATATATGATTCAATCTTTGAATTTCCTTATTGTTCGTATCTACGTTCTTGTACTATTTAACTTTTTTTTTTTTATCCAAGACGAAGCTGTCTCTCCAAAGTTTTCAATCTAACTTAAAACTGAATTGCGAGATGGTATAGGTTCACACCGCGTAACTTTGAATTCTTTTCGAAACTCTTTTTGCACTGTCGTGATCTATTCACGCCAACAATAACGTTCCAGGCAAAACGCGTGCTTCTACTATTTATATTATAGGATGTCATGATAACTGAAACTCTAGAAAAACCAATCCCACGTGTGTACACTAAACGTGGAGTACGCGGTTTGCGTTGTATCAGTGTTACCAACTGCGCTATTCAAAAAACAACCGTCAGTCATCTCTGGGTCACCCTATATATTTTAGTTCTTTATAATATTACAATGTTTGTATCTACATGCACCGAATGTAATCGCATAATTATAATCGAGTTTCAGAATAGTATTATCACGACCATTCTTATCATTTGCTTGTCGCGTTCATCAAGGTCAACATCTATTTTTTACGCATGTATTCAACAATCAATACTTGTTACAATATGTTTAACATCATTCTGTACAAATATATATATATTTTTAACATCATCCGCCGTGTTAATTCGGTTTTTATTAACGTTATTATTTTAATATTTCTGACGCTTGTTTATTGCTACACTTACAGGCTTTTTTTTCGTTAATTATAACAAGCTATTCGTACAAATGACGTATTTTAAAAATCTTACTTTCGGATCGCGGAATTAGAATAAGAATAAAAAATATCTACAAGTAAGAGACATAAAAATCGAACCCGTAATTTCGGATATTAATTTTTTCAAAAACGAATTTCTTAATTACTTATCGACATAATATGTCCATTACTTCTACGTCGTGTGGTTGTCAGTTTTGTTTAACAATTTAACAATCTGTTCTGTTCATATCATCTCTCCAACCTGAACTTCTGCACCTTCCTCGGGTTGGCCAATCTATTTTATTCACTTGTTTTACCTGTTGCCTTTTCTCCTGACATCATGGAATTGGGTAATTCCACTTCACTTGTGTGCTACTTTTGTCTGCTGTCTGACCCATGTATTTCGTTTTTAATCTATTAATTTGAAACCAGTTTGCGTTACAATAAATCTGGCTGTAGATTTTATAAGAAACCATATGTTCGTACACCCTACGTTAGTATAGGCGGGAATCATCAATTATGCACTTATTTTCGAGGAAATTGGCGACTGTTTGTTTTTACTATGTTGCTAACCTTTTGAAAGACTAGAGGGTACTCGTCTTATCTATATATCATTATATTACTCAAAAAGCGCGTCAATTTTGAACGTTTAACTTTCTAGATTCGTTCATATTTATTTTTAATTATGTTAAAGGTGATGTTTGTATTTTTATACTAAAGTTTCAAAAAAAAAAATTTATATTTAAATAATAAATTTCGGTAATGAAGCTATTCGATATTTCATAATCTTCTTCTTATTATTATTATTATTATTAGCCTTCAATATATTTTAAATTCACTTGCATGTGTACTTTCTTACATTATTTTCATTTTCTAATCAGTTAAATTGAAATTCAGAGCTTCAAACCTTTTTTTAACTTATAAATTGTACGGTTTTATTTTGAATTAGAAATAATTTTAGATTCAATCTGCATTGGAATATTTCGTTAGGTTCCACACACTTAGTAGGATCGTGCGGTGTAAAAAAAAAGTTATAATTATCCATATAAGACTTTCGTTCAGTTTTAGCCGAAAACTCGATAATAAAGAAATATAAGAATTAGTTCGTTTTCCATGGTTGAATATTAATATGAAGTCAAGTTATTTACGTACGTTACTTCAAAAATTTGCTTATTCCACGAATGCGCCAAAAACTCGTATAGAAATTATCATTTATTATTCATTTAAAAGTAATTTTAGTAATATAATTTGCTTTTTTTTTAAATAGGAATTGGTACGTTGCCGGCAAATATATATAGAGGTTGCTTTCGCGATGACGACAAGGGTGGTCGTATGTTAAGGGGAACGTGGCAAGAGTTAGAAAACAATTCGCCTCGAATTTGCCAGTTACATTGCTATAAAACTGGCTACTTATACTTCGGTCTTACCTGGATGTAAGCGCACACATTTATATATATTTTTGATGTTTTTAAAAAATTGTTCACTCATAATATATACATATTCTCCTTGGTGTGTCATACTCTACGCAGAGCGGTTGTCTATCTATGATAGCTAAACATGTTGACTCTTTTCTTCTTAGATGAAATTTCGGCGATATCAATTTTATTGTTGATATTCTGTAACTCGATATTTGTCTTCCTATATATTTTTTTTTTTTACTCAGTCTTCCTTTTCTATAATATGTTGTAGAATTATCTATTTTTACTGGAAGCGCTTCGAAGATGTTTCATCTGCCCAACTGTTATCCACTTAATTAGCATTCTCGCAGCCTTGTTTATTTCTAGAACTATTTAATCGGTATTTTACTAATAGATGAAATCCTTGACATTCTCCTGTGTGTAGCTCACGTTTCTAACACAACCGTTCTTCCGTCGTTATTAAATAGTCCTTCCTGTGGTCCTCATCGATACAGCGCTTATATTTTTTTGATACACCCTAATTATCGAAAATGACTATAGTAGTGGTTTTGTGGTGTTTTCTTCGAGCTTTAAGTATATACTTTTATTTCAACACACCGAGCTAGTGCTGGGGAAAAAGAAATGTAAGAATTTAATTATGACGAAATGGCCAAAACTCACTCAGGATGAGGTATTGATTGGTTAATGGCCAGTTTCTCCAATTGCATATCCGTATCCTTATACTCGTTTATCAGGCACTGCTTACAACAATCGTGTACCCGAAACAACTTCGACCACTAGCTCTTGCATATTGTTTTTTTACAGATACCTAGCATGTTTACTGTTCGATGCTCTATATGCTACCTCTGAATGTACCCCTTGTACCGGGTGCCCTAAGATTTACATATATATATATATATATATATATATATATATATATATATAATAATGCCTGGGTATTTTTTTTTGTATTTTTCGAAAAAACACAATTTCACAAAAAATATAACGAACTGAAATATTGTACTTTGTGTAAAACGAGATAGTTACTAAAAATCTCAGTTTTGACAATTATCAGAAAGGTGTTTCTTTTTTAGAGTTCTTCGCACAAAATTTTTTCCTTAAAATAGTTCCTTTATTGATCGAAAAATAATTTCCGCCGGAAGGTACGACATCTTAAAGTAAAACGGTGCCCGAGATATTTAATTATAATTATATTTACCAACACATATGCAGTAAAAACCAAATTTATAAGCTTATAACGTTCCAACGGTTAATACCATCGAGCTGTAATTTACAACGTACATTTAGATCATAAGAAGACAAGTGGCACGAGATAAATTTGTTTTTTACTGTATATGTGTTGGTAAATATAATTAACATTTTATATATCTCGGGCGCCATTTTAATTTAAGGTATTGCACCTTCCATTTTTTAATAAATGAAAGAATTATTTTCAGGAGTTTCACAGATGCCCGAAATACGTATATACAAGAATTGCTCATTTAAATATATCTTATACTATATTATTTAAATATATATATATCATCATCATTAAGTTTCGTCTCCGTATCGGAGGTAGGCGACTAGTTACCCATACATATACATTAGTTTAGATTGATATACACACACACCTACTGATTGTAATCGCTTTTTTGCCAGGACACAACGCAGCCACTCGTTTTTTTGTGGTGTACTATTATGTTACTAACACGCATATGATGTTGTGTGTGTGGGCCTTCCAAGCGATAATATTAGAATTATTTATATATATTTTTATTTTCTGATGATAATTTTTGCGTCGCCGATCGTATTCGAACTCTGTACCTTCCTTATAGAAGTCCGTGCTTTAGTCACGAGGCTATTCCGACCCCGGATCACGAGTGCACCTTCATTAAACGTTAGAAATTTCAATTTTATTGATATTTATCTAAACGTACTTTGAAAATATCAGCTCGATAGCATTAACCGTTTGAGTATCATAAGCTTAGAAATTTGCTTTTATTGCATATGGATTGGTAAATATAGTTAAAATTTTATATTTTGGGTATCGTTTCGATTAAAGAAATCAGATCTTCCGGATCTGGGAAATTATTGAAAAGAAATTCTACTCGACTAAAATAGTTATAGTTATAAATATGTAATGGTTTATAATAGTATGCGATTTCTATCTAAATATATTTTCTGAAAAAATACAATTTTACAAAAAAAAAAAAACCCGGAGCATATTCAGGTACTAAGATATATATATATATATATATATATATATATATATATATATATATATATATATGCATATCAGGTGCAAGTTAATTTCGGTTTATGCATATCGTTGATACGATATATTTTTTTCTTATTCAAGATAATTTATCATATAACTCACAATCCTAATATTTCTTTTAACCGAATTCAGGAAAGAGTGTTTCTGCGGTAATGAAAATCCGAGTGTAGATTTCGGTGTAGATGAATCGGAATGCAATAAAGCATGTGCGGGAGATCCCTCTAAAATATGCGGTGGTGGTTGGAGAACTAACATTTACAATACTGGACTCGTGGGTGAGTGAAAAGTCATATTTTTGTAATATATTTGTAAAACTTCGTTTTAAATCATCCGAATAATTTACTAACACTGGTATTAAAGTAATTAAAATTAAACGACAGCATTTCAGTTTTAATTTCGAGAATTAATTTAAAATATTTCATTTCGATATATTTATTTTTCCTTATTTCAATATTTCCCGAAAAAAGTAGCGGATAAAATTATTAAGGTTTAACTAATAATTCCGTACCTATAAAGTTGATTTATAAATTATAATTTTAATACAATTTTTCGAAACATCGCAATGTTACCTCTTATCGAATCGATCGTGCGTATTCGGTTCTGTTCGAACTTAATGATTTCTGTACGAAATTTAGTTAAATAACGTTATTTGTTATTTATACCGACAAACAGATAATAACGATCATTATAGTAATTAATAATATTTCGTTGCTATATTACAGAATTAGCCGTTGGCGACCATTACATAGGTTGTTACGATGATTCTCGAGGTAAACGTTTATTGACAGATCTCGCATTTCTGTTATCCAACACCAATTCACCATCAAGATGTATCAGTATTTGCGATCAAAGTGGCTATCGATTTGCCGGTGTAAAGAGAGGGTAAATGTTTATTCTCGTTTTTTTCTCATCATTTGCAATCGAATAATCATCACAGCTATTCTGTCCGTGCCTTCGAACGTATTGTATCTGGTGTACGCTGTTTCTTCTCTCTAGCCTCCTTGATAACGTTAGTGACAAGTTGAAGTAAATAGTATTCCTTCCTTAATGTCTATTTATGTTGCCGTAAATTTCCCGAAAAAATATAATGCGAAAATGTTTTGCGCTAGTTATACGGTTTCTACGTGACATTTTAAATATTCTGCGAGTATACCCAGTGTTTCGAACGTCTATGATAATCCAACTTTCTGTATCATAAGGAAGTGCCGACTTTATTCGATTGTATAATAGAATTATTTGTAGGACCGTAAATGCGATAAATTGATAAAACGGTGAACTAAATTGACGAATATAAATGAACGGTAGCGCAACTGAAATGGAGCTAGCAACTCACGGATAATACAATTGATACCGAAGAAAAGACACAGGAGTCACACACTAGCTGTTGATATACAAACGTCAACTAAATAAATTATCAACGCATGCAATCGATATAATTAAAACTTATGCTCAGCACCGGAAAGATAACTGGAAAATCGGTATTAATTGTTATAATGCTGTTTTTCGTTTTGAAAAAAAAAAAAACTGAGTTTATATATCGCTACTCAATATAATACATTGCGATCGGAAAACCAATTTTCGTAAATTCTGTTTTTCAAACAGGAGTAGTTTCGGTGTATATTATTATGGTACAACAATTTTCATATCGATGATTATCGTGGAAATGATCATTTTATTGTTATAGAAAATGTTTTGTAGCCAGATGATTTCATGTGTAATATGTACGAAGATGACTTTTTCTCTAATGTAACTGATGTTTTATTAGAATTAAAAACTAATTTTCATTCGACAGTTGCAACATTTAACGCGTTCAAATTCTCACTTTTAAATATTTTATTTTTTATTCTTTAATATCACATTTATTTACGTGTACAGATCCGAATGTTACTGCGGAAATTACTTTACTCCGAATGAATATACGAAAGAAGACGAAGAAGTTTGCAACACTAAATGTCCCGGTGATTCGACAGATACCTGCGGCAAACTAAATAAAATGAAAATTCATTCCACTACAGTGACGAGTACGTGCGAGAGTACTAACTTCTTATAGTAATTTTTTTTTTTTTTAAGTAATCTGCTAAAGCTAGCATTAACATGTATGGCAGGATATATATCAATTTGTTTAGTAGTAAGGTGTTCTCCAATGAGACTCAACCTTAATTGTTACATTATATGTAATTGTATTTTTCTTTTTAATCTACGTGTCTGTTGAGGGTTATCATTAATTAAGCCTGTTGCTAGCGGATTCGGATGCGATCTTAGGCTCTGTGCATACGTTTCACTGTATATTCTAATTACATCTTTCACGGTTTCCATTTTTAGATCTCTATATATGTCATCATTTCTGATGTACCAAGGTGCGTTGATCATAATACGTATAGATTTTGATTGAAATCTTTCAATTTTAGAAATATTTGAGTTGGATGTCGTACCCCATAATTGGATACCGTACGACCATACTGGCTTGAAGATAGTTTTGTACAATAGTAATTTATTCTGTATAGATAATGATGATCTTCTTCCAACAAACCAGTAGTATTTACGAAATTGAATGTCCAACTGCTTTCTTTTTATGTTAATATGTTTTTTCCAAGTTAGCCCTTTATCTAGGTGCATAGGTATTTTACACAATCGGTGGTTTGCAGTTCTTTACCCTTCACAGTAATTGGTTTTGCATTATGTTTTTTACACAATCGGTGGCTTGCAGTTCTTTACCCTTCACAATAATTGGTTTTGCATTATGTTTACATTTTGTAAATAGTATATAATGTGATTTTGTTTCATTGAGGCTTATCTGCCATTTTTTTGTCCATTTCTCAATCATTTTTACATTCTGTTGTAGTAGTCGAGTTGCTTCTAAAGGATCCTTGCTTATGAATAGTACAGCCGTATCATCAGCAAATGTAGTAGTGATAGTGTTCTTTATTGATATAGAGCCACATAATAATAATAATAAAGATATTTATGCTATTGAATACCTCCTGAACGCCAAGGTTGTATTTGAACCTCTCAAGTAAAAAAATACAATTGTTCAATGCACAAGGTGCCAATTATATGGGCATACGAAAACATATTGCTCACGTCAGTTCAGATGTGTAAAATGTGGTGAAAATCATGAGACATACAAGTGCAATAAGGACAATAAAACTGCAGCCACATGTGCGCTTTTTGTAAAGAAAATCATACAGCCAACTATAAAGAATGCAAATATACCGAGAAATATTAGCTAAAAGGAATAAGTTAGCAATTAAAACAGTGAAAGAAAGGAACTTTACACCTACATATCACATCAATAACGATGAATTTCAACCATCTACAGATGCATTGCATACCACAGAACCTACACCCAAACCCCAAAACACATATGCAGAGAAAGCTAAACAAAAAGCACACAATTCATCTAGTAAATTTGTTGCCCAAGAAGGAAATTATGAACAAGAACATACTAAAAGTAATGATCGAACAAATATACTAAATACATTTCTGGTAGAAATTATAGTAAATGAATACGATTATATAGAGTGACCCGAAGAAGACGGATGATTTTGTTGTTTTTTGAATAACTCAAAAACTACTCGATGATCAAAATTTTTGAATAAAATTTTATTTAAAAATAGGAAAACGAGAGATTACAATCATTTGCGGAGAAAACAAGATGACCGCCATTTATAACAATACATTCGTTCATAGAAAATTTTCAAAGACTTTTCCGAGCGTATGTCGCTGAATAATTCGTCAGAAATTCGAGTTTTCCAGTCTTCCAGATCTCGTGGACGTGTTTCGTAAACACGGCTCTTAAGGTATCGCCGCAAAAAAAATCTAGTAATGTTGAGTTCTTTTCGAAACTCTCTCCGCGCTGTCGTAATCGAGTCACGTCGAAAATACCGTTCCACGAAAACGCGCGCTCCTTCTCGTTATAGGATGCCGTGATAACTGAAACTGGATAAAAACGAATCTTCCGTGTGTACACTAAACGTGGAGTACGCGGTTTGTGTTGCAGTCATTCCACCTACTGCGCTATTCAAAAAACAAACCCGTCCGTCTTTTCTGAGTCACCCTATATTGAAATAAATATTATTCCTTTACAAAATAAACAGGCGACGAAGAGTATAATTTTAATAATTTTTTAAGGAGCTATAGTATATATATATATATATATATATATATATATATATATATATATATATATATATATATATATATATATATATATATATATGATAAATTAAAAGAAAAATTGTATAAATAATAAAATCTAAAAAAAAAAAAACATTTAAAAAAAATTATTCGATAAATGAAAATTGCATATTGCCGTAAAATGTCTCTTATATTGAATTATTAAATTAAATCTTTAATTTTTGTATGATTAAGTCGCATATAATTATCGTGGATGGTATTTTTCGCATGTTCTAATTAATGTACGATAGCATATTTTTGGTATTTTATATTATTGTATTTTTACGTAATTTTGTCGATTACTCCTTTTTTAATTAAAAATGTGACAATTATTTTATAACTTTTACGATTTAAGGTGCAATCGATTATAATCCAGCACCAGATATTGATATAAGAGTAATTGAGAAACCCGTTTGTGATATTACGTACACAACTAGAAATAAACAGAAAGTTTGTCAAGGTGCCGTTCTGTTCAACGATACTTTCGATAATTTAAATGCGACACTGTGGAAACCGGAGAGAAAAATAGCCGCTGGCCCGGTAAATATTTACTAAATATTAAAACTTTACGTTTTTCTATTATCTTCTTTTTCCCATCTACGAGTCATATATTGCTGCTTGGCTAAAAGCGCAATTAGAAAGACCTAAACTTTATTGGAAAGGCCGTTGACTCGGAGTAAGGTAAGCAGGCGATGGAAAGTCGGGAATATAAAGCATCATTTGGATTCATAGGGAAACGTATCTGCGTATATTAACAGATGTCGAGTGGTAATCGGGCTTTCATTGCAAAAACATAGAAGAACAGATTATCTAGCCAGGTAATCGTTAGGTTAGCAAGAAGTAGAAGGTAATTTGCCTACTGTTCATACATTTAGCCATAAATCGTGACGATTATAAATGATTTTTTATTTTGGTGCATGTTTAAGTTTATTTCAGTATTTACATATATTCTTTTTTATTGTAGGATTATCAGTTTGTTACTTTCACCTGTGCAGCAGAAAACGTTGGAGTAACGGATGGAAAATTGTACATTAAGCCAGTTTTGCAGCCAGACAAATTCGTAAACGGAAAGATTAATATTTCTAAGTATGTAATAAGTTTTGTGTATATATATATATATATAACGTATATATCGAATGAAAAAAAAAATAAGAAGAGATGAAAAGTTATAAAATATGTGATTATTACATCGATAAGTGAATAGAGTTGGTTTATACTTATTGGTTATCATTTAAAAAAAAAAATACGCGATATTAATAGGGTTAAAATTTAATGTATCAGAATTTGAGATTAATTAAATATATGAAACATAAACGCGGGTTAAGCAAAAGTTTATAAAAGAAATTATTACATTCCAATAAGTTAAGTAATACAAAATGAAAACAGTATTTCAGATTATAACGACTTATCAAACGTATTGTGTTATTTAATCTCCAAAACATAATTAAAACAAAATTCCTTTCTAGAATAAGCTAAATAAAAATGTTATTAAAAACTGTTAAAAACTTTATATGAAAATAAAATATTTTTTTATAACAAGCGGGTTTTAAATTTTCAAATTATATTTGTCGCGATCGATTAATATTGATAATATTTCATCGAATTTAGCTGTACCGGAACGAGAACCGAGGAATGTGTTAGACAAGCAGCACCGTATAATGTATTACCGCCTATAACAAGTTCGCGTATTACAACTGAAAATAGTTTTTCATTTCGATATGGAACTGTCAATGTAAGAGCTCGTTTTCCACTTGGCGATTGGATTGTAGGAGGTATGTCTATGCAATATTTTACGACTTTTGTTAACGTTTTTTGCGCGTTTTCAGAGATTCGAGCTCCGTTCGATAAGTATACACAAGAGGTAATCTTGTTAGTAGTAAACTATGGTACTAGACAAAATATAAAAAATAAAACCAAATTACACAAAAAATGTAATGACAAAATAATAATTTCTTTCGCGGTTAATGACTCTTACGGTTACACGAAAATAATAGTCAATTATAATAGTATAGATCAACTTATATTTGAAATTACAATTTATTTCTTTAAAAAACTCGAATTCATAATTTAAAACCATTTATAAATATCTCGAAACCGATATATGATCATTAAAAAAAAAACACAAAAAAACTAAAATTTCATGACTGAATAAATCATTTCAAAATTGAACTTAACTATTTTTTATTTTGATTTTCGTATCAAAGACTTCTTTGACACATATATTTCACAATCGAAATTATTCGATTCTCTTAGTTTATCGATATATTCTTTAACTACATTGTTTTGTATCAGAGAATTTAAAAGCGTATTATAAATAAAATTCTGTTTTTTAATTTGTGCTAAATTTAGATTTACGAGGACATCGTAATGCCAATAACGGTAATTAAAAGTTTATAAACTAAAAATTTATAAAATTATTACGCACGTCAACAAAATGTAACACTGCTTAAATTAATCATGTAAATAAAACAACGGAGCGTAAATGCGTTCATATAAAAATCATGCAATCACGTGTTATACGTATGAACAAAACCCCAGTTTAATAAAGCGGATAAATAATATCGAAAAAGATTTATTACGATGATTATTTAAAAAAAAAAAATGAATAACTTACACGAATTATTCGGATAGCTTAACTTTAAAAGGTCTATCTCTCTGTGAATCGTGAATCCCTCGTGGGGATATCGTGATTATGAAAAATCCATCTGCTGTACGCGATGTCGCCATGGTTCCCTGTTGCAAGCCATCCGGACGCATTCTGTAAAACTTCCTCCTATTACCGTCCGTATCATGTCTGACCATCTTGTAGGAACGCGACCACGTCTTCTTTTTCCTTCTACACTTCCCTCGAGAATTCTCGCTTGAAATCCATCTGCTCTTATTATATGACCGAAGTATGTTAATATTCTTCTAATTACTATCGAAGACAATCTTCTATTTGTTGCGCCAACTTCTTGTAATATCGAGTAATTCGTTTTCTTGTCTGTCCACCGCGGGATTCTTAGCATCCGCCTCCAACAATACAATTCCAGCGCATTTATCTTTTATCTATCATCTTTCCGTAGTGTCCACGTTTCCGCGCCGTAGAGAAACACCGAGAAGACCAGACTATCGACCAATTTTATTTGCACTTTTTTTGATACAGCGACATCAGTCCATATACGTTTTAAACGTACCATCACATTTTTTGTTATGTTTACTCTACGTCTAATTTCTTCTTCTGAGCCCCCGCGATTTTCCACTATCAAACCTAGATATCCATATTGTTTCACAATTTCCACGCCGTTAACAGCTTTTAATCTCGGACAATTATCGTTCTATCAATAATTATGATTTTCGTATTGTCTTCATTAATTATTAATCCATATTCTGCGCTGTATTTTTCCAGACGACTTAGAGTTTGCGCCATACTGCTTAAGCTATTAGTTATCAGTATAATGTGCGTATCGGAGATTTGATATCTTAACTCCGGGTCTATAGACACGAATAAAATAAATTACGAAAAAAAAAAAACATTCGTTTAATGTTTTTCTAAGATTAAATAATAAAAAAGAAACGAACATTAAATGCGTTACAGAAATATGGTTGGTACCGAAAGATAACAGCTACGGTGAAGGTTACCAGTCTGGGCAGATACGGATTGCCATGGTTCGCGGAAATAACGTTTTAAATTGCGACGGAAAAGACTTGGGACATAAAAACTTAGAAGTGGGGATTTACGTCGGTCTGCCAAATGACGTCAAGAAAAAAACCTATAGTAAAATCGTGAACGACGGTTGGACTAATCAGTACCATAATTATACGCTAATGTGGACACCGGGTACAATATTATGCATAATACGGATAGTGGATATAATCCTATATTAAATAAATTCACGTTAAATAATATGTATGTAACACGTATAAACATTATAATTATTATTTATCATCATCGTCGTGATCTATCGTGTAATTTATCGTATAATTCGTCTCCAGTTGTTCCGATTTTCAATCGTCCGCATCAGTTCTTGAAATGATAGCTTTGTCCAGGATTTGACTTGATGTATACATCGATAGCACGTCCTCTTGTTCGTTTACCATTCATCTTTCCTTGAATTATCCATTTTTCTATCGAGTCCTTCTGATTATGTGTCCAAGAAAACTTAATATTTGTCTACGGATCATTGGTAGTAAACGGTCTTTTTCTTCGATTCCAAGTTCCTTCAGGACAGATACGGTCGTCCTTTTTGGCTGTCCGTGGTATGCGTAAAGCGCGGCGGTAGCATGTCATTCCAAACCTTCGATTCGTCTTTGGGCCGTTTTATTCATAGTCCATGATTCTGCCTCATATGTGGCCATTGGAAAGACTATTGTCCGGAGAAGGTAGAGTTTTATTTGTTTGCTTACCGGGTGATCTCTCCATATTTGCTCTAGATTGGCCAAAGCATACAACGAGTTAATTAAAGAGTTCCAGAACGATGATACCTTCATAATAATACATTAGTTTAAATTCCAAACTTAGCTGACAGATTTGTCATGAAATTTCTTAAATTTAATTTTTACTTAACACAATTGCTAACATATCACGGTAAGTTCGTGGATTATTTGTGTAGATTTCGGATTTAAAATAGATATATTTGTTACGGATGCGGTAATGCTGATACTTCTAAGCATACAATGGATTGTAATGTAAAGAACATTATTATTGACATTAATAAAGAAAATAAATAAATAAATAAATAAATAAACTATAATAATAATCTGTTTTGTCGATCCATTATTTTATCTAATATTGAAAAAAAAAATTGAAAAGCGGATAAAGTTATAATCTTAAAAGCATCTTCGTCTATATTTATATTATAGCGAGAATGGAAAACATTTGAACAAATAAATTAAGACTGAATACTTAATTACAAGTAACCGACTCATTGATCACTTATATATTTGCTTACTTCGTCAGATCTTCAAGCTACAACTATATTTATAGAACGGATTTATACAAATCTTTTGCAAAGTTGAGATTTTCGCCTACTTCAAGTAAGTTCTAAATGAACAAGTAAATACGATTATTATATTAATCGTACTTATTAATTCGTTCATTATTTTTCAAATTCACAAAATCTTTCTTTTTCAATCAAATAGATAGGCCCGAATGTTACGATAAATGAAATATATATATATATATATATATATATATATATATATATATATATATATATATAATATATATATATACATTCTCCAGATCTTTCGTTCATCGTGCACATTACACTAGGTATTGACTGCCGCACGTACCGATAAATCTGTTGAGTCTATCGAGTTGTTGTAGTCTACCCTTTCATGTTCATTCATTTTTCCTAGTACGCCTGTTTTGATCTAATCTTCATTCACGCATTATATGACCAAAAAAAGTTGCAAATTATTTTATTAATTTCTTGCGAACGCCGTTTGTATATATTTAATTATATTTTACTCGTGCTATTTATTATCATCTTTGTGCTTCTGTTTATTTTTGTACTTTATCTTTTGCTGTTGCTGAACCCTCCATATTCAAAATCGCTATCGATTTTGTATCCATACATTTTTCATGAACAAAGAGACGTTTTCATTTTTAAGATAGACCATTATAATTGTCATTCTATGCGCATTTATTTCTAACCGAAATTTTAATTTATTAAAAAAAATTTTATCGCCTTTTTGGAATGAACCGAAGATGTTTTAGGAGCATGACATTATATATTCCACGTGAGTTGTACATAATAAAACTTATAGATGTATCGTAAATTATTAATACTGTATTTGGTTTGCCGACGTCCCTAATGCTCATCATGATTATCAGCTATTTGACATGCGGGTTTTCTCGACCTGATACTTGCTTTGTCGGACTTCTTTTTCCGTTGTATTACGTTTAATCTGGGAGGAGCTCTGGCTTTTTTTACGAGCTTTTCATAAGTCGGAAATCGCTTACATCTACTTAATAATTTGTCCTCTCTTTGTATGGTACATTTTTGCACGATTCGATTCACGCCGTTTTTTATGATTCGAATTGCTTTTAATGTAAATCGGCCGATGATATGATGTTTTGCGATATTTCGTTATTAAGCACAATTGGTTGCAGGTATTTTCCATATCTGCGCAGTTTATGTTGTAATACTATTTCGAATAATTTGAATTAATTAACGTGACAACTTTAAACACATCGCCTATGTTAGATTAATTCTATATAAGTAAATATGCTATCGTAATAAGATATTTTAGATATCTAGAGAAATTTTGTTAGATATAAAAAACAGAATTATAATTTTTAAAAAACACATTATAACTGTCGTGTATAATTTAATTTTTAGATCTATATACTATATGTATTAGAATTATCAACTACACAATTATGCGTAATTAAAAATTCTTTATGAACGATTTAATTTAAAGCAAGTCAATCAAATCGAAACAGCATCTTTTATGTGTAAATTAAAGTGGGATATAATTAAAATTATCTATTATAATATATTCGGGCGTAAATAAAGTAATAAAACAAGAAAAAAATTAACGATAAAAATTTATAAATAAAATAAAAATTTATTTTATTTTGTAAATTGCAGATAATTTTTATTTCTCGGTCGATGGAGACCAACTACCGCCTATAATTGGGCCGACGGATGAATCTGTACTAAAAGTGACCGATCAGCCGTCGTATGCGACATTTGTATGGAAGGATGGCGGTTCAAGATTAGCGCCGTTTGATAGAGAAGTTTGTATCTAATTTTTCTATTAATCATATGAATATGCGTATACATTTTTTTTTCTAAAGGGAATCGAATATTTCTTGAATACATTTAGCGTCCCACATGGCGAATATACAGGAACAACTAAATAATGTGAAAACCATTTTGAAAAAAAATTAAGACGTTATCAGTTTTTTCACTTTAGATTTTGAAAAATAAACTTGAAAATTTTCCGATTCCTTACATTTGTATAATTTACTTTTCTTAGAAAAGTAATCGAAAATTATCTAAATTAAACGTATATTTGTCCCATATTACACTATATAGTCCGGCTATACTGTCAGATCGAGAGTTTAGAGTTAAGTCGTTTAAAATTAAGATGTTCATTAATTTCGCAAAATTTCATTTTAAATTTTCCAATTTAATGAGATTTACAGACTATCGAAAGAACACTAGTTACATACACCAAAATTAAACATTAACTTTTGAGAAAATATTTCCATCGTGCGTAATGGGAAAGTGTACAATTTAATTTTGGAATAATAAGTACTGATAAGCTTTATCTAATTTTTAATTATTTTATTACGAATGCACGTTCGTGTATGGCTTGCGTATTGTTTATGCAAAACCGATGTTACAGAATACCGTTAAGCGTTTCTCGATGTATTAAAATAGAGCGCGTGCATTCAGCGCTAAATATTGCTTATATTTATGATCATATTTATAAATTATCAAACAAATTTTACGATAAATAACAGTATCACGACAATTTAATTCAGCTATTCGTACAATATGCTTCATTTAAGCATGCACTATACTAAATGAAAACATCGTCGTATTAAGCGCAGATTTTTGATGCAGTATTATGCGATCAGATCTGTGATAATCTAGTTCCTAGTATATACTGTACGAGTTTTATATATGTTGAATTAAATTTAATATATAATTTTTTTTTTTAGTTTTTCCTATTGCTATTTTACTTTGTTTTCTTTATTATTTATTTATTTTTGTGAAGTCGTTTGTTTCTTTTAACTGCTACCGGTAACTTTAAGAATACTCTCGGCATATGTTTATGTACATACAAATTATTCATGATTTATAGAACGTTATATCGAAATAAATATTTGTCTTTCTTCTTTTTTTTTCCAGTTTTACATAAGTTTAGGCGTATCAGTTGGCGGCTCGCGAGATTTTCCAGATAATTGTCTGTCAGGTTCTGTTCGTAAGCCGTGGACGAATGCCTCTCCGAGAGTAAGCATTTTGTATTTTTATTATTATTATTATTATTATTATTATTATTATTATTCTGTCATTATTTTTTTTCTTCATATATTTGCTAATTTATAACTAGCCAAGAGTGAGACTATCTAATAAATGATGTAATAAAGTATATATATATATATATATATATATATAATTATGTGTAAGAGTATCCAATGATACATCCCCTCAAAACGATTACAGGATTAAGTTTCTCATTTTAGTTTGCTTGAGCCTTGATGACGGTTCTATGTGTGAAAGTTTTTGGGTGGTTTTGTAACCGTATCAGATTTTTTGTGCGAGCCTCCGGACAATTTCATCCACTGAATCGTTTTTTAAATCCCATCATGGCATTCGGTATATTAAACGCAGTATCTTGTTCTTGAAACGCTGGATAATCAGTTTGTTTGACGTCTTTACGCAACCCTGGGGTTGTGCTGCGTAGGACCATACTGGACGTAGTACTATTTTATATGTTAACAGGCGATTCTTTAGAGTGGTAACCTAATAGCCAATAAAGTTGTTCCATCCGGATGTTGAGTTCGTTTCTTTTCTTTTATATATGCGACCTGTCGTCAGTCGTTGATCTAGGTAAACTCCTAGATATTTCACTTCATTGGTTCTTGGAATCGCTTTATTGTCGATTAGCATTCGTTTGCTGTGTGGTTTTCTGTTGAAGAACTTGATGTGTGATAACTTATCTGAATTAATGATAAGTTTCTATTGTTGCGCTCACTGATGATCCTGATTTACACTATTCTGCAATTTTGTAATGGCAATATCAGCATTTTTATCTAATGCGATTATCACAGTATCATCTGCAAACGTTGCTACCTGTACAGATTCAACAATCGTCGGAAAATATGCTGTATAAAGATTGTAAAGTAGGGGTCCCATGGCACTGTCCCGGGGAACCCCAGCCAGAACTGGATATACATCTGATTGATTGCTCTCATGTTTTGCTTAAATTATTAAATTAGAATATACGCTTCAAATATATTTTTATTTGTTGATTATAGGATTATGATAAACGGTAATATGATAATTTGCTTATTCTGTACACAGGCTATGTTAACATTCTGGAAAGCTCGTAACGAATGGTTTAAAACATGGCAAAACGCAAGCGTACTTTCTGTTGACTATATTAAAGTAACAGCTTTGTGAACGATATATCCGATTTTTCTTTGCACTAGTTTATATTTTTTATGCGCGGACGTACACGTAAATTGTGTCATATTTTTTTATTAAGTATATTTAAAATAAAATAAAAAGTTGAAATACAGTCCTGAGGGTACGGTTTATATACAAAAAAACTATTTAAAGCGATTTGATATCGATAACGTAATGGGTCGATATTATATCGATTAAAAATTTTCTAAATGAAAATAATTATCAATAATAAATATAATGGAGAATAGAAGAAAGCTTTAGCCTTCGAATTTATTGTCATTTTTAAAAGAAACGCGGATAAACTTCCCTAAAAGATGGAGGTCAGAATTATCCCGGCAAAAATAATCAAATATAATATTTAATAGTTCATAAAAAAATATTTGTCCGATAACGTAACACATGTCCGATTATATTTAAACCAAATAATCGGGAAAGCGAAAGAAAAAATATGTAAAAACTGAGAACACAAAAAACTGAAATACTACATATCACGAAAGAAACAATTTGTTACTTATATTTCGTGTATAATACACTATAAATCATCAAAGTAAATAAATTAAAGAAATATATTTTTTAAAATTCCTCGATTTTCGAAACAGATATCATATACAATTTCAAAGAAAAAAGTTTATTTTATAAACATAAAAACAGCTTTAAATTAAAATAACACTGATGAACCGAATAATTTAGACGTGAAATTTTATTTAGATAAACAAAATTAATTTAAATATAAAACTCATATATATATATATATATATATATATATATCATTTAGTACCGACGAAATATACAATCGTCTGGTTTTATTCTCACATCAACTTGCGTTGTTTATTAAATAGTGCATACTTCAATTCACTCTCGTGTTATTAGACGTATCCGAAGTTGCGTACATGGCCAATCATCTCTATGTTAAAAGTTTTTTACTATAGTTTTATATAACTTTTTTTCTTCAAAAATTTTGTTCGTTTCTTTGTATAAATTTTTAAAATTTTGTAATTATGTATAAATTTAAAAAAAAAACTTTTTATTTGTGATTCTCGCTGTTCACAATGAAATCAGGTGAAATTTTATTCCAATGATTTTATGATTATGAAAACTGAATATTCCAAAGTGTTATTATGTCAAAATTTAGTTAAGTTCTCGGTGAATACTAAATGATGAAATATTTTCTTCGAATAAATATGGCTTTGTAAATATTTACTAAAATTTAGCCATATTTGTGGACAAATATATTTTATCTTATGGAAGGTGTTTGAAGTATATATACATATATATGTATGTGCACATATACAACTCCTCGTTTTATACCTACTTATTTAAGGAATTCTATTAAGTACCACTTGAAATTCACGATTTCGACATTTTGGAGGAAAATACGTAAGTTAACTGAATCATTTGTTTTGACAAATTTCCTTAAGATTTTTAAAATCTAATAGCGATATTTAGATGAAATTAGTGGTTTTATTACATAAATACTAATATTTTAGATTAATCAGAAGTAAATAAGTTATCTACATTTGCAATTTGCATTTTTGTTCCACCTATATAAAATATGATAAAAATCTGTAATCAGTTGTTTCATATGTCAAAATACATCCTAAAATATAAATGAAACAATTCACAGCAGAGTAAATATTTTACCATGTGCATGTAACGATACAAAAATATCTAGCTCTATTTTCACCATCCCCAACATTAACCGTAAATGAACAATTACCACATTTTTCACGTTGCACGTAATAACCGAAAAGCAGAAAATAAGGTTTTTATTACATGTGAAAAATTTATGAATGATCTAATGTGACCAAACAGGTGATATTTAATAATTCCAGAAAGTTGCTCTGTACTTGCTCCAATTAACTTGATCTTCGTTCTATATATAATACAACTTAAATGAGTCAATTATTTTAATATGCGTTTATTATATATTTATCATATATATATATATCTTAATTATATAGTTAAAAAGACAACGAAAATTAGATTTTGTTCAAAAATATTTAAAAATTTTCTTTACGGCATGAAGTCAATATTTTAAATGAACGTACATTTTATAATCAGTAATGTTATATTTATATACAAGCGACGGAATAAACTCATTTCACAGTTATTTTATATTACAACAGTATGAATGTGTTTATTTCTAATTCATTGATTTTAATATTGTACGAGTTTTATTACAGTGACATCTAGTAAACGTAGAATAATAAAAATAGATTTTAATTTAAAGAAAAAATTTTGAGCTGTTTCCACAGGCTTTGCTTTAAATAGTTTACTTAGCACCTTTAAAATCTTTTAAATTTGATTTTAATTTTAAGAAACTGGAACACGACGCTTAACGATGTTATGTGTATGATTATTTTTTGTTTGTGAATCCAAATTTTTTCGGTTTTATACAAAATGAATATAATGGGCAGCATTTCTTTAAGAAATATTTGGATAGTTTTCTAATTTTCTCATCTAGTAATATATTTCCTTTCAGTCTTTCAATATGTTATTTAATAATTATTCATTATTTGCTTTGATTTTGGTTTTAATTTGTTTTCAATAGCAGTATCAGAATATCAATTCACTCATTAAATGTTCGAAATTTTTACAGTTGAATTAATCATTTAAACGAAATTTCAGTATAAAAACAAAAGTTTCAGTTTTAAAATTGAAGTGAGCATAAAATGTTGCTAAAATAATATGTTATAGGTTAACCCTCCATTAGTAGCGCACAAAATAGTTTGTTAGTCGCGCGGATGACAGTTGTCTCATCCAATTTTAACGATAGGTTTTTTATGTCCAAAATTTTACTTTTTAAAATTTTCTTTAACAATGTAATTAGTTTAGGCTGTATTCAAAGTGTTTGTCATACGAAATTTTAAAAGATTAAAATACAGTGCAGAAAGAAGTATGTATAATCAAAATTCTAAGATAATTTCATAATTTTTTTATATTCTATTTTATTTCTTGTCACATTTCAGTTTTAAATTAGTAATTACGGATGTATTTTGCGTTTTCATATAACTAACACCAGTACTACAATAACTTACTATAAAATCAGTTCCTAAGCAAGTCAAACAAATGTCTTTTGATGATCAGGACAAACCCAACTTTTACATTTTATGCACCATTTCCGTGTTGTTTTGTTTCGTTTTCCGGAGGGTTCTTGAATTTCTGTCGAGGATTCTTGCCTATAAACTAATAATTTTTCTCGTTGACGTAATTCTCTTTGAAGATTCTCCATACCTGACCTGCGCTGTATCTGAGGCCTTAGTACTTATTAGTAACCAGCTTAATGTTTCAAGAAATTCAGCTCTGGATGTCTTTTCATTGGATGAAATTTTATGGTGTTTATGTACACAAAAATTTGTAATATCTGTATTGTGGTCACTTTCAACTTGACCTGCATTCTTTTCGCCGGAACTGAATAATTCCTCATTATCAGGTAGATTAGTCTCAGGTTCTTCATACCAGTCAAGCCACTTATTTTGGTCCGTACTATATTCTGTTTTACGTTTTGTGTTTTCAGACATTATTTTTACTATTACACACAGGAGAATTTACAAAAGTTGACAACAAAATTTGACACCGTACAAACGTTCAAAAAATATACTCAAATGTTAGCCTTCAGATTACACAAGAAAACGTTTACACATCAAGAAAACTGGAAACGAAATAAACGTATACACACACAGAATGTAAAACTTCTTTTCCGTTATGAAATAACCGTGAAAACAAAGAGATTATTAATTCAGCAAAAATTCAGCCTTGAAACAAATACTTTACTTGTTGCTCGTGCGGATGACAATCGTCATCCAAGCATGTTTAATGCACTTTATTAAAAGTATACATACTACAATGATTTGACTGATTATTTGAGTTTGTTAAGGTTTACATAGAAGGTACATAAACGGGTAATGTTCAATTTTCTATATATTAAAAGTTATAAATAAAAAAAAAAAACAGTGGATGACATATATGTCATCCGCGCGACTAATGGAGAGTTAAATAAAATAAAATCTATTCATACATTTTAAAAATTTGTAATCATGAATTGGAGTTACTTCATTATCATTTGTTCACAGAAAAACAAGATAAAATATAATTATTCTGAGTGGTTTCAGGACATCATGAATTTATTTGATTTTAAAATCGACGTGCATTTAGAAAAACATGGTAAATTATGGTTGTACTAATCGCGCAAAAAATGTTAACAAATTATTCAATTTATGAATATACTTTATCTACACCGAGAAGACGGTGAAGAATGTTCATTTTTGTTAGTAATTATCGGTTTAGTAAGCTTATGTTTGTGATATTTAGTTGTACTTAATTGTTTGAACGTAAAAATTGTATTACCTTTTTTTTCTCAACATAAATGCTTGTGAAGTAATAAAATAAAACAAATAAGGCCGACTAGTAAATTACTTTCGAAATTGAGGAAAAATTTATTCCCTTTAACGGTGTGGTTATAATAATTACATTTCTACATATTCAAGATTAAAATAAAAAATTAGCACACCTAAAAAACTTTTTGACAATTGTGTCATTATTAAGTACACAAAAATTAAAACCTTTTAAGCATTTAAAACAGTTTGTTATTAAAACATATTTGTGACGTTATTTTTTATTTTAATATTTAAAAAAAATACTTTCAATACTGCTTTAATCCTATTGTTTATAATGAATCATTCATACGCGTATTATACTTGACGTGTATGAAAATAATGTATCTTTTAACTAATTAGTAAATTTGAGAAGGGCGAAATATAAGGAACATCATCATTATAACAGTGCTGTACAAGTTTACTACGCTTGTGCGTTCATGTTGAATTAAGTCCACCACTTTCTCGCTGCTTTACGAGTTCGGTTATCGTGCGTCTTCCCGTCCATTGACGTATGTTTCTTATTTTCCTTCGTCCTCTACCTTTTCATCCATTATTTTTGTCTTGGATAATTGTTCTTAATAGTTCATATGCCTTTCTCTAATATCCAAAATAGCTTCATTTCCTCTTCTTATTTTTTTTTCTATTGAAAAAAAAAACACTTAAGGGGTTTTTATTACAATCGGTCAATATTTGAACATTCAGTAATACTCTAAACTAATTATGTTAATTAATTACTGTTATGTTTAAATATGTTAATGAAATAATTAAAAACTAAAATGACCTTTTCTAATAAACTTTATTTTATTTAATCGAACAATTTCATCGTAATAATACGCGAAAAACGAAACTCGATACTCAAAACTCAGCCAGCATTATTGTTATGTAATCGTAAGGTGTGAACTAAAGGCCATCAATTCTCCCCCACAAAAAAAAATCACAAGGAGTTTGACAAAAATAGATAAATATATAAAATCAGAAAAATGTTTTAAAAAAGAAGTAAAATTATTGATAAGAAATGATTTATAAATTTAAATGCGAAACCGGTTTGATTGTGCCAGTGGAACGCTTCAATGGTTGTTGAGCTGATGATTGCAATTGATTAACTGTTTTAAGCACAATAGGAACTTGTTGCGCAACTACTGACGAGGTCGATGTAGATGTTGGAATACTGGATATCAAAGGTGTCGATGAAGATGTTGATTTATTCGGTGTTAATTGTACTGGTTGATTTGTTTTAACTGGTATGATCGGAGCAAAGGTTGCATGCCTGGTAGGACGTTTATATTCTATATCAGTGGAGCGAAGTTGATTTAAATGACGTTTGATGACGTACCCATCATCGAATTCAATTAAGTAATGGAGGTTGCCTTAACGTTCGACAATAGTTCCATATGTTCATAAACTAGATGATTGATAATTTCTACTTTAAACTCGTTCACCTAATTCAAATTTTCGGACACAAGGCTTTGGGTTACTAGTCTTAATAACTTGACTTGGTTTGAGTAGATCAAAACGATTTCGAATGGCTCCACCAAAAACCATTTGCGATAGTGTTTTACCATTTGATGTTGGTGTGATTCGATATTTGAAAAGAATTGAACGTAATTTCTCTTTAATTGACAGATTCATCAGCCATTTGCTTCAATTTATCCTTGACAAATTGAACAAATCTTTCGGCTTGCCCATTTTTTCCCGGATGCCCTATAAAACTTTGACGAATTTGATAAAAAACTGCAAACTCGAAATTCTTCTGATGTGAAAATAGTAGCATTATGGCTGACTAATTCTTCTGGAATGCCAAAATGTGATATAAAGCTGTGTAGAAATTCGAATGATTTTCCGCTGGTTGGTGGGTTCTTATTAATATACACTTCTAGACATTTGGATAATGAATCGACTACAATGAAGTAATGATGATCTAGCATAAGTCCTGCATAATCAATATGAATGCGCTGGAAAGGTTTTGATGCTGGTTCCCATTGATGAAGAGGTGCTTTTTGTGGTTGTTTACGTTGATCAGCACAATTTTTACAACTTTTGATCAAAGACTCAATACTTCGATCAATATTGGACCAATAAACATAATTTCGAGCAATATTCTTAATTTTATCAATGGTGCGTTGAATGTAGTTCTTCCAGAACAGCTGGTTGAAGAGCTTTTGGTATTACAATTCGGTGGCTACGAAAAATTATGCCGTTCTTGATAGAATACTCTAAATCATGGTTAATACCATTCTGAAAATTTTTCAGTAAACTTGATAGTTCTGGGTCAGCTGTAGTTTCTTTATGTAGAAGCTCAGGTGAAATTGTTGATGAGGCTGCAATAATGGACAATCGATCATTTTGTAGATAGAAACACTCGTCGGTGATATTTTGAATTGTACTCTTCCACCAGAAATCGGGATAAAAAATCATGTGGTGAAAAATCGCTGATCGATGTTCGAGTTTGTAATCAAACTGTGATAAGTAGGCAGCACAACAAAGTATACGGAAGGCTGCAAAAGCTGGGGACTCTTTTGCTGGATTGAAAATTTGTTGAATTGGCTTGTTGTCAATAAATTAAATGTAAAAGGACGGTCAGCTATGCAATAATACAATTTTTTGCGCCCCAAAAGACAGCTAAGGCTTCTCGGTCTAATTGAGGGTAGTTAGATTCAGCTTATGATAAGGATCTTGATGAAAGCAATAGGTTGTTCTTCATTGTTAGGTAATCGATGAGACAGAATAGTGGAAATTCCATGTGGACTCGCATCTGTAGCTAAATACAATGTCAAGTCGCGTTGATATGGTGTAAGGACCTGGTCGCTTGAAATAATTTATTTTTGATATTACTGAATGAATGATTACATGCTGGTGAACAGACAAATTTCTTGTCCTTTTGGATCAGTTTATTGAGCGTATACAAGAGTGTTGATGAGTTGGTAATAAATCGATGCTAATAATTAACACGTCTCGAAAATTGATGGACCACATCAGCATTCTTTGGAGTGGGTGCATTTTTGACTGCTTCAATCTTTTTAGTTGATTTATGCAACCCATCTTTACTGATTGTGTGCCCCATATATTCGATTTGTTTCACAAAAATTTTACATTTTTTCATATTAACATGTAAATTTTTTTTTCACGCAAACGTAGCAACAATTTACGTAACCGTTCTTCTCAAATTTGAATGGTGTTGTCTTGAACTAAAAAATCGTCAAAATAAGCAACTGTGCCCGTTAAATCACGCACAATTTGATCAATAAATCGATGGAAAATGTTAGGCGCGACTTTCGTACCATAATACAGGTATTTAACAATGTACGATCCCCGGTGAGTTGATATAGCCTGCATTGTAGGTTGTTTCAAGTCCAACATATAGATAAGCTTCTCGTAGATCGAGCTTACAGAAGTATAAACCATTTTCCATCTTATTGAGAATATCTCCGATGGTATGTATTTGATAATAGACATCTTCGATTTGATTATTCAATGTCAGCTTGTAGTTGCCGCACAAGCGTAAAGAGTCATCTGGTTTTTGAACAAATACAGCTGGTGTGCCTTACTAAGACATCCACTCGTTCAAAAATGTCTTGTTGAACAAGTTTGTTGATGCAAAGATCAGCTGCTGGAACTAGAGCATTACGGACTTTGCGCGGTTTTCGGTAGATAGGTTGAATGTTTTTCTTTGCAGTGTAGCCAACCACATAGTCGGGTACTACGTCTTTGAAATCTTCAATCTGTTCGATTGAGAGCAATGACTCACCGTCAACAGATTTAACTTCGTTGATTCGAATAATGTCGAGTGGAATGAGCGATTGTCGACCAATAACCGGTGATTTTGAACGATCAATAACGTACATTTTACCATGGATTTTCCGGCTGCCATATTCAACTGTAACAATGACGAACCCCAAAGGTCGACAGTAATTATGTTGATAATCGTGAAATAAAACATTGTTACATGACAGTCTCGCTACCGTTATTGATTTGATTCATTTCTTGAATTTCCTCATCGCTATCATGGCTGAGATAAGTAACAGAATTTTTATAACTAGAGGGGGTTCAATCGTTTTTTTTATCAATTTCGAAGTACAAACTTTATCGGCGTACCATGTACGACCATAGGAATTGTATTTGAATTTGCCGCTTGGATGTCGGCACTGTTTGACATGATTTTGATACCCACAGCGTAAGCAATATCCATCAATGCACAAAGCTTTAAAATCGATTCGCTTTTTAGACATTGATCGTTGATTTGATGTCGCTGGAAGAGTTGTTGATCTGCTATGTCTGTGACTTATTTCAGATAGTTTATTTTTAGAGCTAAAATCTGATTTAATAGCGTGTATTTTATTTACTTGTGTAGTAATTGATACGTTTTTATAAACTTCCTTATTCTCAGACTTTGATAATTCGATAGATTGAGCAAGTTCTACAAGCTTCTTAAACGAAATATTAGCTTGATCAGGTTTTTTGTAATAAACGTTCTCGAACACCTCAGTCATATAGTCCACAAATTAATTGAGCTCTTGAAATAATAGAAGTAAATTGTTCCTTACATGTTGATTGAAGACAGATCCATTCACTGGTTAACGCAAGTTCTTGTAGAACCGAGACATAAGTTACAATAGATTCTTCCTGCTTTTGCATTCGCGATAGGAATTTATACAGTTCGCTGAAGATGTTGGTTTTTGGAGCCAGATACACCTTAAGAATGTCGATGAGTTCTTGATATTTCTTGTCTGCAGGATCATCTGGTGTGGCATTTCAAAAATGTTGAATGTATTTAGTACGATGCTGTTTAATCGCTTAGCTTTATCGAAGTTATTAGAATTACCGGTAAAATTTTTGGCGAAGAAATTTTCTAAACGCAGAAGGTAGTAATCGAATTTTTCATCTTTTGGATGAAACGCATCGAATTGAATTGTTTTGATAAATCACCTGGTTTAGATGTAGATCTTCTTTGTTGATTGACCACAAGTTGAATTGATTTTGGTTCTTAAAAATTTCTGCCAAGTGATCGTCCGTTATGATATTAAAAAAAACAATCACTCATTTCAACGAATGTAAATAGCATACTCGTTGCCAAATTGTTATGTTTAAGTATATTGATGAAATAATTAAAAACTAAAATTACCTTTTCTAATAAACTTCATTTTATTTTACCGAACAATGTCATCGTAATGACACGCGAAAAACGAAACTCGATACTCAAAACTCAGCGAGGATTATTCTGATGTAATCGTAGGGCATAATTTTACACTACAATTACGTCCACGATTTTCATTTCCGTATTCTCTTTCTCTTCAGCACCATCTCGTTCATAATATTTTACGTCCATGATATCTTCATATTTCTTCTATATAGCTACATTTCACACGACTCAAAGTATGTCAGTGTTTTTGCTGTGTATGTCTCTGGCATCCGTTCCATATAACAGGATGAAAAAAATGTAACATATGAAACCTTGAAGATTCATCCGTGAGTAAATATTTTATTCTTTGAAAAGCTTGTTTTGCTTGAGCATATATTCTGACTTCTATATCAAAAATCAGATCTGTTATATAACATCCCAGGTATTTAAATTCTTTAACCCGTTCCACATTTTTGCCACTAATTTTTATTTTAACGTTATTACGTATTTTCCTGCTTACAACCATCTGGCTTTGTTTTATTTTCATTAATTTGTGGACCATATTTTTTTCCGCTTTCTTTGACTTTGTCAACTATTTTCTGTAATCTTCCGGGATTGTTGCCAGCATGATAGTATCAACTACGTTTTGATTAAATAATTTCAGGAATTTTACTATTCATGTTGAAGTAGTATTATTTATTCAACACTATCTAGCATATATTATTGTGTATATGAAGCTGCAAAAATGCGAATGTACGTTCATATAATAATTGAATAATTTACTGAATCCGACACTGTATATGATTGTTCAGTTTATGAAAAAGGCATTAGAAAATATTTATAATTAAAAAGATCTTAACCGCTTGTTTAAAGAATGGTGAACTAAGTCCGTTCTTATTAAATTTAATGTCTGCTCAATCACAGGAATAAAAAATATGCGTTGGATAGTTATAATTTTTGAATTAAAAGATCGTAATCGATATGGCCGCCACTGTCGTAAATAGGTTTGTTATTTAACATGTTGAACTCAACATGGCCGCCACAGGTCGAAAAACACTACACTATATATATATATATATATATATATATATATATATATATATATATATTTATATATATATATATATATATATATATATATGTATATATATATGTATATATATATGTATATATATATGTATATATATATGTATATATATATTTTCCGTGGTCCTTAGAAGGCCAAAATCGAATAAAAAAAAAAAAAAAATGTATATATATATATATATCGACCTTTTTATCATTTGGTATTCGTACCGGTAATTCTTGAAATTAGGCGTGTAGTCCTCAATATAATTAGTGTGTTATGTATATGTATAAAATATGATAAAAAATATTTTATTTAAAAGAAAACAGTTTTTTATTTAGAAAAACCAAAATTTATATAGAATTTTCATCGTTAAATAATATTCTTATGCATACATACATATATTTGTATTACGCGTGTGTGTGAAAACAAAAAAAGGATTTTTTAAAAATGTAGAATGATGATTAGAAGCAACAGTTAATCAAACAGGTATATATTATTAAATTTCTTTATGTTTAAAGGAAGGTATATGTATATTTAGTTGTTTGTAGTAGTCATCAAAAAACTGCGATATCCGGTTTTGTCCGAATATACCCGGATAAAAACGTGATTACTCTTCCCAGATGACGTTTAATATGTGTACGAAAAGGGTCATGATTATTAAACCGGTTTTTTTTCTAGTGAATTATGTTTTGCAAATGCAGAATTCCCGTCGCGAATTTAACGCCACCGGTATTCTTGATATATTCGTAGAATCGAATTTCGTAAATTATTTTGGCGTAGATATTTCAATGACAGAAATTAACAAAAAATCGAAGGTTATTATGTACGATTATAAATTTAATTTCCGAAGGTATTCTTTCTATTCACTTTGTTCATTGTCTGTTTTTTATTTATATGTTAAAATTTTCATATTTTCGCATGTTCTAACTTTTTTTTCTTATTTAATATTCGTTTGAAGTTGGTACTTTCTTTGATAATTTTCGCGAATTTCACGAACCACGGATTAAGTTAATGTATGTAAAATTTGAGTTTCAGCATCTATTTAATTTTTACCTTTCAGTCACAATGTCCTTGTACGTACATGACTTAATACTAGCAAACTTATCGAAATAAGGGTAATTTATATAAAATACAATATCTCATTCTAAATATATTTACGTCGTACGTTATTAATTATTTAGAATTTATCTAAAAAAAAAAGTTAATGTTATTCAGCGTATATTTGGAATATTTTAAAAACGGACGTACCTATCAAAATCGGGTTAAATTTATTGTATTTAGTAGCCTTTAACTATTTCGTATATTGGAATTCATAATTCCGGTTTATAATAATGTAATTGAAGAGTTAATAATGACGCATTAGCTAAAAATTTTTCAACGACTATTGATCGTATATACTTAATAAACGAAAACTACATTGTTATTTATGGATGAGGAAATTTCGTGAAACAAAATTCAGGCATCGGATTATTAAAACGGAAACAATAATACGATATTCTGTTCTCTTTTTTAAAAAACTAGGGGCTACCAATTGTGGGGTAATTTATGGGGGGCTCAATAGAAGAACAACAAAAAAAAGTTTTTCCAAATCCGACTAAAATTCGCCGAGTTATCCACGAATATCCATCGATGCGTACTTATTCCGCTAAAAAGCGGGACAAACGTTTTTACCTAAACCTGTTGTGCTCGAACAGTGTGTATCAGATCGAGTTTTGAGTTTTAAAGAAGAATCAAATTCGGTTTTACATTTTTGAATGTTTCTGTTCTTTACGAAAACATCACATTTTAAAACATTTCACTCACAACGTCCTCTATGCGGTACGTAAACTTTTAATACATATTTTCATCATCATCATCATTATCATCATCATTATCATCATCATCATCATCATTATTTTAGTGCAGTCCTAAGACTGGTCCAACGCCGTGACAATCAACATTCCCGGTTTTCTGCAGTTCTTTTTAATTCGGTGTAATTTTCTAATCCGGTGTCTTCTAGTAAACTCGTTACAAACGTATTTCTCGGTCTTCCACGGATTCGTTTTCCTTGGATTTTACACCTTCAAATATATCTCGCAGTAATCCGCCATAATACATGTCCAGTCCAAGTTATCCGTGTTTTCCTTATAGGATTGATTAAGGACCTTTTCTCTTCAATTTGCTGGAGCACCTGTTTATTTTTTACTTTTTCTACCCGGCTTATCTTCGAACGCTTGTAATTTTTCAATATTCCGTTTATTTAACGTCCAGGTTTCAGCACCATAAAGGGCTACGGACCACGCATACATCTTCAATATCCATTTTCGAAGATTAAGCGGCATTGACTTTTGTCTTAATATACCTTACTTCTCAATCCGATGGCTAATTTCATCATCACAGTACAGATCTTCCGAGATATTTAAATTTCTGTATTTGTTCAATATTTTCCCATCAATTTTTATAATAAATGTTCGTGGTTTTCTTCCAATCTTTATTTAATTTTGTTTTATTTACATTAATTTCCATATACCTTACACCTACTTTATTTAAACGGTTTATCATCTTTTGAAGCATATGAGCAGATCCTGCTAATATCACCTGGTCGTCCGCAAATTTTATTGTTTTTAATTTTTCTCCTCCTATGTTTATTCCATAGTTTGTGTGTTTCAACGCTTCATTAATTATTAACTCTAAGTACACGTACACGTTGAAAAGATATGGTGACAACAAACATCCTTGCCTTACCCCTTTATTTACATTTGATGGGTCTGATAAATCATCATTATAAGAAGGCTATATCTAGAAATATTTATGTAACGCGATAAAAGTTATAAAAATACTATTCACGAAATATAGATAGTTTCACCTCGTGGACTTTCATTTCGCTTTTATATTTTTCCGCGTGTCATAAAATTCTCAAATATAATAAACCGTCAATATCGAGTACTTCACAACTTATGTTGCTCTTGCCTCGAATGCTAGTTCATTTTGTACGTAAAATTAAAAATGTACAATGGCCAGTCACGACGTTTGGCAACGCACGATATGATGATGATGATGATGAGTTAATATATTTCCGGTTTCATTTTTTTCACCCTAATAATGTATTATATTAATGTATTTTGTAACTATTTGAACAATTGTTTTTTTTTTGTAACTTTTTTCTATTTTTGTACCACGCCATTTGCTCACTCGTGAAATAGAATTTTTTTAATGGCTACTCAATATCCGTGCACAATTTAATATCTGCGCGCAATGCTCACGACGTTTGGTTGTTAAAGAATCTATAATTCACGTAATACCTTTAATTTGAAACAGGTGATATTGCAAAGGTATTGCGGTGAAATCGACTAATACTTTTTATATCCATATAAAAAAAATGTTAATTATATCTTTAAACATTTTTAGTTGAAATATATTAATGTCGATCAATATCGTTGAAAAATTAACTTTATCTTAATCGCGATATTAAAGTTTCGATCGAATTTAAATATTATACCGTCGTATATCGATAAAATTATACATCGATATCGCGATATTTTTATATTTTCCGATAATGTTTATTATCATTCTTTCTAATTTAACTTTTTAAGTGAATACTCGCGCTTCGAACGTACAATTACTTTTTTCTTCTTCGATATTTTTTGAGTTGATTTTTTTTAGTATAAAAAATTTTCTACCAAAAATTATACCGTTCAAGTGTATCGAACATGAATAAATAAAAATTTATAACTTTGCCATTTTACTTTAGTTTATAGAGTACATATTGTTTAAATCGCAGCATTATTTAACTTATATTTAACTTATATTTAACTTATACGTTTATGCAAAGCGATATTGACTTAACGATTAAACGGATTAATATTATGAATATTTAAACCTGCCCAGTTATTTATTACTAATCATTCACAAGCGAGCTAGAAAAACGGCTAATTCTACGAATATCTTCGGTAAAGGCGCATTCAAATAGGAAATGTTTAACCTTATCGATGCCGGAACCGCAAAATAAACAAACATTCGACGATCTTATATTAAAACGTTCCGAAATTATTCAGACAGCACTCGACTGCAGTAGAAATTTATCTCCAGCTTGTAACGTTAAATCTATTTTTTATGCTATTAAAGAACTTAAAAGCAAACTATTGCTCCATCTTTTCCGCCATGACTCAAATATAATTACGTTAATTTCCTTAATGAAAGAATTCTCGCTATTATATTATAATGTAACTAGATACGAAAATTGAGATATAAAAGATTCGAATACGTTATAACTAAATTAAGTTTATCGTTATATATTTTAAACATTTTAAACTCGGAAATTAAAGCTGATTTATAGGCTAAGATTTAACACAAGATCGCAATGTTATGTATCAATATGATAATGCAATACATATTGATGAAAATGCAATTAAATAGTTGAATTGAAAACGTAATGTGTGTTATACTTAATAAAAGAATTATTAAATTTGTTTTAAATCGGTTACGCGTGTATATTTAATTATTCATGTACCTCATAAACAACGTATCAATATTCTTCGAGACTCCGTTGGAATATTATTAAAAATTGATTAGTTCCCCTTTTTGATTTCGACCGTAATTAGCTGTTGCGGTCATAGTGAAGAATCTGAAAAGATTTAATTATTAAATTCGTAAATATATTTAACGAAAGGAAATATGTACGAGTTATTTTGCTGAAAATTGCTATTTCGTATTTCTAAATATTTGTATTTTTTCGGTTAAAGTAATTTATAAAATTTACGGTCGGATGTGTTTATTTCTACACAATAACGTATAATTAATACGCTACTGATAACGTCGTTGAAAATAATTTTAATTTAAGGAGGAACAATCGAATTTTCTCTAACGATGTGTTTTAATTTTACATCGAATTATATTATTAGCATAAATGCGTGATATCGATAAAGAGGAAACGTGTTATAAACGAAATGAAAAAAAAAAAAAAAAATATTGTTTATTTTATTTTCTATATACTGGGTTTTAAAAATTGTTCGATATTTACCGTACTTATGAACATCGATTGTACTTGAACCGCACCGACTTTTTGAATATGATTATTATCGCGAAGGAGGAAATTTCATCTTAATATTCCCCGGGAAATACTAGCGATAATAGCGAAGATGATTAAAGGTAATAATTATTTTTAATCGATGTTTTCTCGCTATTGATAGGTGTATTATAACGGTAAATAGATAATATTTATCATTATTTAAAGGCAGATGTGCTTGTGGAAAACCCGATTGATAATGGAGTTGTACGCGTTTGATATGTTCAAGGTTATCTACGACGATGAAAAAAACTGGTTAGAGTTAACTGTAGTTTTATCTACGTTCGCATCTACTTTTCCGCACTATTATTATATACTATATAGAGTGGTCGAGTTTTTAAGTTCATATCCCTCGTTAACGACTGACGACCGTGTTTAATGATGAGAATCGATATGTTCAAAATCGCAATATTTATTCTAACTGTCAACTCGTACAGCAGTAAGTAATGTGTTTTGTTTTTATAATACTCCGAACCTTTTATTCGCGAGAGTTCGATCTATTCCGCAAACAGTCTTTTATTTTCAACCCCGTCGGAATGAAATACATTGTTATTACTTTTTTTTTTAAATGTACCGATTGTGTCCATTTGCAATGGTTCGATAACATACAATTAGAAACTTATTGAATATTTTTACGCGGAAACTATTTTTTTTGAACATTTATGTCTCGTTTAATTTTTTATTTCTTATTTTCTTTTTTGGTATCGCGAGAAATTAACCTGTAAACTAAATTGAGTTTACACGATAATACGACACCGCATTACGAATTTATATTAGGAAAACACGGAGATGATGCGAGTGGATTGATCAATGGAGGATATTGGTCGATTGAAATACAGGAAGTAGTTGGTTCAAGTTCGTCTAGGTGATAAGAAAAAAAATGCGATTTTCGTCAGCAGTAGTTCGATTATCAGAATGATGAGTACAACACTCATACTGAACATATAGCCTGGAAGACATAAATTAGTGGAGATAAATTTACGATAACTGTAGTAGATGATAATCGAAAGCACCGAGAGGAGTAGGAGAACACAAAAAAACCAGGAAGAATAACTAGCCAGCATGACCATTCTTGAAACAGAAATGAACTAGAAATAAGCAGTTGTAGACACCAGCGAGCCGTGAAAGATGGCCGTCACCAGCAATCGCATATCTCGTTACCGTATTTTCCAGAATGTACATCCAAACGTACGCGATATCGATAACGCGGCAGTTGTAGAAAATAGGCCTAAGGGTACGTAACCGAAATTGTGTAATTAAAGGCGGGTATTTTTAGCGACAGAGGGAAACTTAAGAAATCGGATAAGATCAAAAAAGAAATTGTAGAACAACATTTGATGATGAAGAGAAACTGTTAAAATCGTTTTTTTTTGTTAAAAACTTTTAACGTCGGAAAATTCTCTTCATACGATACTCGGTTAAAAGTAAAATAATTCGCAGCAAGATTAGTAAACATGTTTCGTTTAAATAATTTAGTTGCGAAAAACCAATTCCGATCGTATGATTGACTTTATTTTTGAGATAAATTTGTAATTTTTTTTTTTTTAAATCGAGCGGTACTCGAATTTGATATTAATATTTCAGTAGCTCTGCGGATAAGCTATATTCGTTTATGTCCTAAAAAATACAATTGAAACACGATGCCATATTAGAGCCTGATGTAGATAAGAGATTTCTTGTTAATTGCGAAAAAATTAGTTATGTAACATTTTGCGTCGTTGACTATTTCTCAATATACTCGTAATCAAGTGGTCTCATCTAAGAAATTGATTTTATTTAACGTTTAATTTTTTTTCTTCTTAATAATTGCCGTATTACGTGGTAATTACGCTAATATAGACGATTACCAGTCCAGTTAAATGTTTCTGTATAAACCATATTAAACGTAATCTATTGCAATAAGCCGCTTGTCTTATTATTTCTGTTCAAATTATTATTATTTCGATTATTTTATAATAATTATCGCAGTATTAACTTTTAGTATGTGTCTATGTTGATATTATTATGCTTACTCCGATTGTTTACGTGTTTTTCATCCGCGTTGTAATAAGTATGTATAATTATTTATAATTTGTTTTTTTTTTTACCCGTTTTACACGTTTAGGTCAATTTAAATAGACAAATTTATACTATTAACATTAATAAAATTATGTAAACTACAAGCGCTATATATGCTGATGATTTGACCTTATATCGATGATTTTTTCGGATCAAATACTATATGTAACAGATTACAAAAATCAGCTTGCACCATATTTAAGTTTTATAAAAGTTGTTAAAAATAAACATAGATAAAACAGAAGCTATTCTCTTTACTAGACGACGCCAATCCTGTTTAGTGGAAGTTTCCTGGATTTTAGTTTAACATTTAATAATATAAATAATACCAATTATAAATAGTAAAAATAGCGTTAATGTCACGCCATGAGATCCGACACGACTCCGGGATCGTTGGTGTTAAGTGGACGACCGGCTACAATGGAATGGACATCCAGGTACTTTGTAGAAAATATGCGACTGGTAACGGGAATAAGATGAAGAAAAATAGGTTATTACTAAAAATAGCCACTTGGCATACTCGTGGCATAATTCAGACGGACAAACTTGTAACAATTGAGGCCGAGGTGGATAAAATTCCTATACTGGGATTGGCGGAAATACACAATAGTGGCCATTTTATCTGGTCAAATGAAAATTTAATCGTAAATTCAGGAAACGATGAAAAATCGTGCAATGGAATTTGGTTTTATTATTAATAAAGCTACTAGAAACATAGGAGGTTACTAAACTATAAGTGATCGAATCGTACCAATAAAACTGAGTATAATTCCGATAAGCCTCAATGTGATTCAAGTATATGCACCGACATCGGCGGATAGTGAAATAGAGAAATTCTATGAAGAACTTCATGACACAATCAGGACGGTAACAAACAGAGAGATTAATCATAGGAGACTCCATCGCTATAATAGGAGAAACAAAAAATGATAATCATATAAAAAACATAGTAGATAACTTTGGCATTGGAAGAGAGGAAATATGTTACTAGATTTTTGCGCACAAAATAAGTTAGTTGTTACCACATTTAAACATCACGTATATAGATTTTATACACATGACATTCGCCTGGTGTTGCGTAAAAGAGGAGAATATCTATTAAAAATGTAAGAAGCTATCCTGTGGCCCGGATTGTGGGTCCGACCACAATGCTCTAATAGCGGAGACATGCTTAAAATTTAAAAGACAACTAAGTCCGAAAATGAAACAAAATAGATGGCATCTATTACAAAATTTGAAATTTATTACAGGAAAATCAGAAAATATTCATAAATTAACTGAAGAAGAAATTGATAATCCACAAAAACTATGGAATAAATACAAGAAGAACGGGCAGAAAAGTATCAATTTAGAGACAAACCAAAGAAACCACGGATAAAACAAAAAAACGTGGGAATTAAACACGGACACCTGTTGAAAGCACGAGGCCTAAATGAGAAGCAGGAACAAGATATATATAATGAACTTACAAAACAAAAGTTAATAGAAAACTATGTAAAGATAAAAATTATTTTGTAATGAAAATATGCGAGGAAATTGAAAAGCATGCGCAGAAGAATGAAACAAAGGAATTATTTAATAAACTGAAATATATCATCAGAACCCTTAAGACACATGTCTATAAAAATATGACAGATAAACAAAAGGTTATTAATAGATGGTATGAATACTGCGAATAAATCATGTCGAAAGGTTATTTTAAACGCGCATGTGTAATTAATCCAGATCGACGGTTAATAATATTTACATCTGTTATTCGATCTAGACTAGTCTATGCCTTTTCCTTTTAGTAGTTAGTTTCCAACGGCACACTTAAAAAATTACAATTGATCCAAAATTACTTGATATAAATTCAGAATTGCGCATTTCGTATTTATTTCATATATAAAAAATATGTTAAAAATTTCACGATACATGCAAAACGCATCAGAATAAATTGGGTAATGTTATACTACGACATGCTCTCACCATACGTTATTCTAAATTGTAACATTATAGAATTAAGCATAGGTTATTTTTATAATATTCAGCGTTTGTTTCAATTATTTATATATATATATATATATATATATATATATATATGCAGTTACTTGTATTGCATTTATATATGATCATACGTATGTATGTGCGTGTATGTAAGCGCATGTACATACGTATTTAACTACCCTGTGCCGCATTTCCGTTTTCTCTTTGTTTTCTTGTAGGTTTTTTATTTGCTTTTCCTGTCAACTGAACATTTATATTACATTTTATTATTGTTTGCTCTAATATAGTTTTAAAGAAAAATGGGTATGAGGTACTTAACATTAATTGTAATTGTAATATATATATATATTGTATATTTGTTATTTAACTGCGATACGTTAAGTCGCAGCATTATTTAACTTATATTTAACTTATACGTTTATGCAAAGCGATATTGACTTAACGATTAAACGGATTAACATTATGAATATTTAAACCTGCCCAGTTATTTATTACTAATCATTCACAAGCGAGCTAGAAAAACTGCTAATTCTACGAACATCTTCGGTAAATGCGCATTCAAATAGGAAATGTTCAACCTCATCGATGCCGGAACCGCAAAAAATAAACAAACATCCGACGATTATTAAAACGTTCCGAAATTATTCAGACAGCACTCGACTGCAGTAGAAATTTATCTCCAGCTTGTCTATGACGTTAAATCTATTTTATATGCTATTAAAGAACTTAAAAGCAAACTATTGCTCCATCTTTTCTGCCATAAATCAAATATAATTACGTTAATTTCCTTAACGAAAGAATTCTCCTTATTAATATTATAATTTAATATTAAATTGAGATATAAAAGATTCGAATACGTTATAACTAAGTTAAGTTTATCTTTATATATTTTCAACATTTTAAACTTAGAAATTAAAGCTGATTTAAAAAGACTAAGGTCAGTAGGCAGGATCCCAGTAATAATTGGAGCAGCCATAGTGGACACAATTCTATATAACGAACCAACACTAAGCAGAAGTTTCCTTTGTTTAGCCAGGATTTTATTGGACATATTTGAATTTAGTTTATGTACATATATGCTTGAGCAATAATTAAACATTGATATTACTCCTTTGTTAAATAATAACACTTCCTTTATATTTAATTCTAAATTTGGCTGAATTTTAAGGAGCATGAAAATCTTTTATTTGCTTTATCTAGAAGGTACATGTTTATAAAATTTTAATTTATCATCCAGAATAATTCCTAGACATTTAAAGGATTTAACCACAGGTAAAATGGTTTATTATAAATTAAATTGATTTTCTTAAGTTCACTTTTAAATACTTAACATTAAGAATACGTTGCACGTGTATTATACGAGTATCGTACTATTTAAATAAAGGTCTTTCTCCTTTTCTATAATTGACGCGCATCCATGAAGATAGGATCCGCAATAAGTTCTTAAAGTTTAGTCCTTGTCAATAAAAGTATGGATAATCTCTATTATTGTATTTGAAGCAGGACCAAATCTTCAATATTATTTACTTCACAAACTCTACTTCTGTCTGATAATCTCCGGCTAACAAGATAAGTAGATGATCTCTTCTTAAATAAGTAGAGAGGCAAACATCTTTACGAAGGAGATGCCCGTGTTTAACCCGAGGCTCCTTCGTAATTGTCTTTCACGCTACCAATAAAAATTGAAGTATTGCGGATTCTACCTCTTGGATATGTGTAAATGGTATAACTTCATTAAGGTCAATGTGAAAACTGGCCAAAAAACAGTAATAACAAATTATAGATAACAAAGTAAGATACATTACGTTTGTTTTTTATCTCTTCGTACAATATCCGGATACGCGGTAATTAGCATTTTCAACGTTTAGGAGCGGCTGTTGTATCTGGTAAAAACAAATACGTGGGATGTTACGAAGATGAACACCTTGGCGGGATACATTTGTTTACTAAGCGTGTCAAAGTCGGCGATGTATCATTGGACAAACCGCAGTCATGTATAAACGAATGTTCGGCTAATGATTACAGTTTTGCCGGAATAAATTAGTAAGCTTCGTTAAATTACGTGAAATTATTTTATCATTAACGAAAACCGTGATGAATTTAGATGTAATTTTCGCAAGTTAACCTTTTCCGAGATTGTTGATTTTACAACGTATCATCAGCGTTGCGTTGCTAATATCGCGACTAGCCTATTATACGAAATGATGTAGCATTCGAAGCAGTAATTATATGCAACATATGCACATATGATGTTACACATACTGGGGTATCACTGCCTTTTCCGCGATGATTAGTTAAATAAGAAAAAATTTCACCAAGCGAGCTGGGATCGCATCTTTGTCAGTTCGACAGTCTAGTCCTCTAATAACTGTTATACTCGTCCGCTCTTATCCGAACGTCGCGACCTTTTATTTTGTATATTTAGTACCTTTTGCTCGTTTTTTTAAAAAAAAAATAAAAAAATCATGTTTTTTCACATACTATTAAAAACCGTTACATATATAATTATTTTAATGGCGTAGAATTCCATTTCATACATCGTCGGAGTTGTTATAACCAAAATTTTCAGTTTTGACAAATAGCAGGAGACTAACCTTAATTTTTGGGGGAAATGAATTGGAAATGAAGATATTAGATTAGTTTTGGTTAAATACGAACTTTGAAACTAAAATTTATTTGAGAACAAATTAATCCGGCTTTTTAAATGCAGTAACTTCTTAATCATTAATAGTATGTTTATAAATTACATTAAATATGATTATATCACCTGGATGTCGCCTGATGAGAAGCAATGATGTAGATTGTCAATTAGATGTATTAAAATAACGCTATTGGTAGATCGTGAACTAATCAACTGTTAATTAGCGTATTTTAAGTCTAATTAAACATGTGGAAAAAACAGGACAGAAATACATTACCCAATTAAAATTAGTAGATACAGATTGCTCTAACAAATAGTACCAACTAGAATACCAGAAATGTATACTCCTGGAAAATCCTGGAGGAAATATCGAAAATATTTAGAATGCTATAAGTAAAATCACTTGAATGAAAACAGCCGCGCAAAATATGGATATATCGTGAAAATAAAATATGATATAGTGGAAATATAAAAGTAATAACAACGTTCGTTACAGGAATATAAAGAAATGTGAAAATTATAAAGGCAAAACATCAAACAAATTATAAGTAGACTGGAAGAATGTAATAAATTCGTGCAAACAAATTTTAAAAATATAATTTCATCGAAAAAAACAACATCCAAAGATATGGAGACTACGCAACAATCGAATTGATAAACCATCTATGCGAGATTTTTCTGAGAATTATTTTCTAAAGCATTCAAAATGTTAAGCAGATCTATCTGCAATATAGTTTAATTTTGTTCTCGGAATGGGTAATCACAAAGATACATTCATATTCTTCATGAATTTAAAAACGGCATTCGATAATATTTTATATGAAAAGTCGTCAAAAATCTCGCAAAAACATGATGATAGCGACGCTAGAATCAGAAAGCTGAGCTTATATAAAAATGAGCTTTAAATTTTTAAGTTAAATATGATATGTTATAAATCTGTATGCAGTGTTCAGTTATTTAATCAATAGGCTGAACAACTTGTAAGACACTGATGTACCAATCATATTAAATTAAAATTAACAACAAAACTGTCAACAATATTTGATATAAAGATACGTATTAGCGAACAAGTATCGTGATCTATTTAACATATTTAATAAACCTAACGATGTTACAGTTTAAAGAAAAAGAACAACATTTATTTACATATAAAACTAACAAATATTTAAATGAACATACATTTCTACATGCATAATATAAATAAAGAAATAACAATTATCACAGGAAAAATAAATAAAAACATAATTCAAAAATAAAAAAAAAAAGTTTCATAAAATACGAAGCAATTAAGCAATATCTAAGCTGCTTCCGTTTAATCTACTCCAACATCACTCTTTTCATGTAAAATTAAGTTAATTTATTTTTGGTGTAAATTTATTCCGATTTGAGCTACCTCTTTGTTCCAATCAGTTTCAAATATCTTAAAAAATTAATTCTTCGCCAATAGCAAACTAATTTCAACCAATACGTGTATTATGTGTACTTATTTACTATCAATCTCATATTGGCAGTATATTTTTCCACTTCTATGCTGATGTGTTCATGTACATATTCGCCTGACGACTTTTTAAGTACATATAGCGTTGTATTGTAAGTACAATTATCAACGTATATTTGAATTATGTCAGGTACTCTCCTTAATATGATAAATTTTTACCCGTGCCAAGATTCTATATTTTTCACTTTGCAAGTGTCCTTAGTTTTTTGACAAATGATCTGGAATGTGATATTTCTGTTGTTAATTTTTTTTTTCGTTTTTCCGTATTTTAATGATTATCTATCCTGTGTTATACTAAGATATTTTGGCATTGGTTAAAAATTCAGTACTTAATCATTTGATCGAATTTTTAGTTTAGTATTAATACGTTTGGGTATATGATAAAAGCGTGGTATAATTTTAGATAAATGCTAATGTCGGAGATAGTCTCATTTAAGAATGTTTAATTTAAAATTATAATTTCATTAAGGGGGTTAGTACATGTCTTCTATGTTTTCCTACTTTTGTCTGTTTGTGATAAATTCCGGATATATAAGTTTAAAAAATAAAGCATGGAACTTTGTGATATTACATTGTTTAGTTTACACGGTCTACGTACATAAAAAACGTAGATTCCACATTTCATTAACTTTTTTTTATATGGAAAATTTTGATAATTTATTATACTGCAGCTTATAGGTGGTATATAGATTGTGGGAAAAAAGATTTTCTTTATAGCCATTGTCATGCTTTCTCGATGATGGGAGTGTTGATTATGTAGTATCCTTTAACATAATTTAATTAAAATTTTGAAAATATATATTTTCTTAATAGCTCGGTGGAGCTACATCCAGATCTACAGCTGTTCAGAACGATTACGAAAACGTTGTGAGCTAGATAATTATGTAATATTCTTTCAAATAATAATATGAGATTGTAGTGCTATGAATCATTAATTTATTCGGCTAATTTATTCGGCTTATAGTGAAGACTTGAATAATTTTGAAAATTTTCCCATTATTAACGGTTGAATTAGAATGGTCTAACAACTGTCCCTTTGTTTTAATTTCACAGAAGTTTCACATCTTTGACGCCTGTTTTTAATTCAGTACTAGATGATTGCTTAGCTAACTCCGAATTCTTAATCATCTGGCATATCTTTCGATTGGAAAATAATATGATGTTTTTATATATAGTGACAAATGATCAATCTCTAACTTATCTCCTAGTAATACTTTTGTTATACTTAATTAAGTTATAGATACACATTTATGAAAACATGAACACAATCAGCGACTACATAATTTTTTTTATAAAAAATGAATGGTTATAAAATTATTTGTAATTTTAACCCACGATATTTTTTAAAATAAAATAGTTACTTAACAATATTCTATATTTTATGTTCATATGCAAAACTCATTTGTTAAAATAGTGAAATCAGACCATGAGCCTGTTAAAACCAACTGTACTAATAATATCCCTACCTAACGATTAAGTAGATTAATACGTACAATAAATTAATGTTAAAAATTAACTTTTCTAAATATTTTTCATTTATTGTACTGCTCATTAAAATATTATTCGGGTTGTTGTGATCCTATGATTCATGATTATAATAGTCATATTTTAACGTTGTACTGTACAAGCAGCTCTACTGAAGTATATGTGTATATGGTAGAGTAAATTTTTTTTTCTATCACCTTGTAGCAAAGACTGTTACTGTAGCCGTGATTTTCCTTCGGAAATTGTAAGAACAAGTGATCAGGATTGTGAATCGACATTGGTAAATAAAGTCTCAAATGGACCATTTAATCAAGGCAAAAGGCTTGCGGTTTATGAAACCGGAATTACTAGTAAGTATAATTCCAGTTTAAATTTCTTTGAATTTTTTTTTAATTTCCAGTGCTACTATTAAGATATTGAAAAGATCCTGCATGTAGATCATTATTTTTATTAAAAGCTGAAATTTTTTCAACAATCACAAAATTCAGTTGTATTATTTCTTTATAATTATTAAGCTAAAAATTTCTCCGTTTTGATGGAATGATTTCGCGCAGCATTATAGGAAGCTTGATAATACATAAAAATTAAAACAATTACTTATTTAATAAAGAAATGAAAATTTTTATTTCATTAATATTTTTATTTTTAATGCAATTTTACAAGTAATTTCCCATCTACTTTTTTTCATGTAAAGTATATAAGGAAGGTGGACAATGGTACGATCAAAAATAAATGTTTAATATGTTAATATAACTAAAATGTAGACAGTTTCAAATTTTAAAATATTTTGCGTTAATTGCTGAAATAAATTTTATATAAATATTGATCTTATTGAAATTACCGTCAACTGCAGATACACTAATAATTGATATGAATTTAAAAACGTTTTTCTGTCTTTAAAAAAAAAAAAGCTAAACATTGCAATTTTTTAAGCTGTTATATATCGACGAGGAAAGTATTGAAGATAAATATCACAGTTGTATCTATGTTGTTATACCTTAAAGGATTATAAATACCTTATCTAAAGTTAATTTTGACAAATTATTAATATCAATTTTTTATTATACAGGGACGTAGAAATATATTTATGTACTTGCATTTCATTAACAGATTCTTACTAGAAGAGATATTATGATACTGTTGTATATTTAAATATAATAAATATTCGATTAATAATAAAAATACATAGTATTTCTTTTAACTTAATGATCGATTTATAGAAAAAAAATATATATAGGGATAGCAATTATTACTTTGAGAGGTAATTTAAAAAGTTTATATTCCTTAATAAGTAATTAATATATTACATAATTTGGTTAAAGCGACTATTTCATGAGCAAAAATATGTATAATGAATAATAACAAATTTCAATAATCAGGGACGGATCCCAGACCTACTCGTGTTTATATTGGTTGTTATCGAGAAACTGATAACAAAGCAAATAGATTACTGAAAGGCAGCTGGAATCAACTAAAATCGGAAAATTCTCCCGAACGTTGCCATCAGATATGTGTAAAAACCGGTTTCAGATATTTTGGTTTAACATATAGGTAAGTTCTATCGCAAATATTATTATTATGATCATCATTGAGTCAGTTGTAATTTTGCTGATTGCAAACTGTTCTAAGTAAATGGTTAAAATTATTGGATAAATTTGATTAATTTCTTTCTAAATTTTTATAAGTTGAATTAGGTGCTTTTTTTTTTTAGAAACTTTTGAAAAATCGATTAATGTATTTAACTGTCGAACTGTTTAAGATTTACAAGAGTTGTGTTTTCGATTACTATATTAGTTTTTGCTTATTTTTATCGAAAATTCTGTATTAATTGCAGAGAAGAATGTTTTTGCGGCGATACAAGGCCGTCCGAAGATTTGCTTACAGATGAAAGTGATTGTAGTATGTCTTGTTCTGGTGATCCGGCTGCAAAGTGCGGCGCTGGTTGGATGATGAGTACTTACGCTACCGGCATCATAGGTATATAAACATTTACGACAGTTTTTTCTTGCTTAGTCTTCCATCATTATAATTTACACTTTATGCGTTTACTATTCCTTAAATAAATTTATATCATAAAAATTTTTACTTTTTACGAATGGAGAGGACATTTATTGCATGTTATTATAACAATTGTTAAATATAATTTTAAGTTTTCATGGTGGATTATCACAATTTTTTCGATGAAAACAATTTCAGTTTATGATTTCGTAAATGAAAATTGCAAGTGTTTTCGAAACATCACGAACTAATAAAATTCGAAAAAACCGTAATTATGTGTTTTTTTTAATTTATTGTCAAATATAAGCATTTTTACATTATAGGATAAAGGTTAATGAGATTACCTTGTGTGTAAATAAATTATCTGATCGCGTTAGAGTTGTAATCGATTAATTCGTTTTAGACGTACCTGCCAGAGATCGGTACATCGGTTGCTATAAGAACTTGGAAGAGGAAAACTCGTTTATTTCTAATTACGATATAGTTTTAAAAGTGGCGAATTCTCCTCGTCGTTGTTTAAGTATATGCGATCAGTTTGGATATAAATTTTCAGGTGTTCAAAATAGGTTAGTGTTTTTTTTTTTTTTTTTTTTTTTTTTTTTTTTTAAAAAATAGAAGTTTATAACGCTCTCGTTTTCATTTAGCGGGGTATTAGTTATATTTTTTACTGTTACGTTGTTCATCTTGTATTTTTAAAAACGTTTTAACTTCTTAATAATTAATGTTACGTAATAGAAAAACTGGAAAAAAAGTATATTTGAATAACTCTCCGCGATACAAAAACTTTAGATCTTATCTTATTAAATTTTTAAGTATATTAAATATTACGTAATTTACAAAAAATTTCCTTTTTATAATGTACATATATATATATATATATATATATATATATATATATATATATATATATATACGATATTTTTCGATAATTGTTATAGAGAATCACTGTTGTAATTATCAAAATATCCAAATTTTGTAATAACTAAAAAAAAAAAACTTTCCTGGTTGATATTCATACATTCACGATATTTTTTTTTCGGTATAAACCATGTTAATTTTTTATTTCGAAAACAGTTTCCATTTTTAAATTGAGAGCGGTTGTGAATACGTACATATATTTATACAATTACGCTTAGAACAACGCAATCTAGACTTAGTGTAGTCCAGATTTTGCGATAAACAATACTGTGCGGGCACGATGTCTTGTCATCATTATTCCGCGAAAGACTGGGGTTGTTTAGTAGACTGGCAGTTATTTTTATTTTAACCTGTTTTTTTCCCTATCGGGAGCAATGACCGATAACCGAGTTGAATTTAGTTATTGTCTATCCTCTTTGTTTAAATTTTGATACTTAAAAATTTCAATTGCTTATCGAACAACTTTGGAGCTATATTTATCCATTTTTGATCAGATTTTAAAATCATTCAATGGAATTTCGTAATTCCCAGGACACTTATGCGAATCCATTGTCTACGTATCTTTTACGTTATGTTTACAGTATGCTTTTTTAAATTTCTGATTGATGCTTCTACCAGTCTGTGTTCAAAGTAGCTGAGCCCGCACGAGCAAGGAATTTTATATACACACGCAACGTTTCCTCGGGGGAGTTGATTCTTGACGCTTTGTCAATTTTGTTTAATTACACTGTTTTTTTTCCCCCGTAAAATTGCGTTCTTCTACGCGTATTGTATAAATTCGCAACCGCTCTCAGTTTGAAAATGAAAACTGTAATTATTTTCAAAACGTTACGTAATAAAAAAAAAATAACACGATCTACACCGAAAAAAGTCGTAAAAAACCGGATACAAAAAAATGAGTACTCGTACGAGTTCGGTGTTATACTAGATAACGAGAACTGCCGCGAAATACATAAACGAATCTATATTTTCAGAGTATGTAAGAAATTGAGTGAGCTGTTTCATAAAAATCTACATTTCTATCTATCAACGGAGCTTTTAATTTGCAGGCAAGTTATTTCAGCCAAAATATTGTATAGTGTAAAACTAGCCTAAGCAGCATAAACAAACGTACAAAATCATAAAATCATTGTATCAGGATTATGTTGAGCCAACCGTTTCTTATGTACAAGAAGTAATAACGAATATAACGCGTAAATATATATTTTTTCTTCTCAAATAATTTATAGAAATACGCAATTATACATTGTCCCCATTATAAGTACTTTTTAGAGTTTGATATTTAAAAAAAAATACCCCTAAAATTATAAGTTGGTTTGATTTATCAACGTTTAATTTAGTATATTATTTCATAACTATCTAAAACTATAAGATCGAATGCGTTTAAAGAAATTTATTCGTACTAAATTTCTAATTAACGGTTGTATTTAATTTATTTACCACTTCGATACTAGTATTAGTAGATATGATACTAGTATTAGTAGATATACCCGAGAAGTGAGTTATAAATAAATTCTACAAATTATCTGGCTGTATTTATAGTGTCTCTTTTATTTTACTTGTACCTGTCTGTGATTTTTTTTTCTAAAAAACAATTACAGGTATTCACCGAGCGTGTATAATACAAATATGCTCAGTAACGTGTTTATGTGTGATTCCATTACATGTTGTAAAAGAGTTTTTCTTTTTATTCACTGTTAAAGAGATAAATGCTATTGCGGAAACAAAATGCCGCATGATGAGTTCTTGGATAATAACAGACATTGTAACAATATAAATTGTCCCGGAGATCAGACAGAAACTTGCGGAAGTAAATCGCATATTAAGATATATCGTACTCCTCACGAAGGTAATTTCAATTTGCTAAAATTGTTTTTATTTTCATATCGTAGTAAGTTATTTATTGTTTTTTTTTTTTTTCTCTCTTAAAGATACTAATAAGCCGACTTCCAAACACTACTGTAAAAAATAATAATAATAAAAATATCAACACGTTACGATATATATATTGTTAGAAGCAGATGCCGTACCATCTATGCCACACTTTGCAAGCAATTTTTTTTTTTTTTTTATTGGTCGCTTTGGCCAATCTATACTACGTTGGTTTTCTTGTTTTAAGCTATAATAGTTGAGTTATTATACTTCTATGCTTTTCTGGACTATAAACTTATATGTGATTTTGACCGCATCTTCGTTGTTTGGATCACTTACTATTGATTCTATATTTAGAGGGAGTGTGTGTTTGTATTTTAATAATTCCCGTATCAGATTATTTCGATTTTGTTTGTACTTCTCGCACTTCCGTATGATATGGTTGATATCCTCTTGACATTTATCGCATAAACTATTTTGAATTATGTCTATTCGACATAGATGTACAGGTGTTTTATTATGTCCTATTCTTAATCGGATAATTGTTGTTAAAAAGTGTTTACTATATTGTAATGAGTTATTCCAAAACCATGGGGTTTTGGGTATTTTTGTCTGAATTTTATGCTATTGTTTCTCTATTTCTTTCGTTTATCATATTCTGTTCATATTTCCATTATTTTTATTTGCGGGATATATTCTGTATAGTGTCTATTAATATTATCTATTTTGACATTTCCGATTTTGCTGCGTTATCTACTATTTCATTCCCATATATACCGCAGTGCCATCCACATCAATGTAATTGTTGATTTGTTATTCTATATTTTTCCATGTACGGTTTTTATTTTAGCGACAATATTGTCTTGTTTTGTTTTAATAGTAATCAGTGACTGTATTGCAGCTACGGAGTCTGTCGTTACTATAAATTTTCTTTGTTTTTTATTTTTGAGATAGTCAAGTGCTTTGCATATGGCATATATTTCAGTGCTTGTAGATGAACCAGCGTATTTTATTCTGAAGGTTCGTATCGGATCTATATTTTCGTGATATATTACTGCTTGGTATCGGTGTCAATTAATGTCTATAGATCCATCAGTATAAATCCGTTCATGTTTAGGAAAGTTAGTAAATAATATGTGTTGTAATATTTTATTTTGCATATTAATACCAGTTTTTTTAGAGAACAGATTTATTGTGTTGTAATGTTGAATTGGTTGAAGCAATCATAACGGTCGTTGTTTAATCTTTAATAATGTTTTGTTTTCTTTAATTCAGCTGAAACACGTATTCCTCCTACACACATTTAATTTTAAGCATATTGGTTCCCTGTTCTTTCATGTAAACATTTATTTAATATATTTGCTTTATCGAGAAATTAAAAAAAATTATTTATTATTTCGGATCCATGTATATATATATATATATATATATATATATATATATATATATATATATATTATATATATATATATATATATATATATATATATATATATATATATATATATATATATAAATCGAATTGAATTTAAATTATTCTTTTATTTTTATTCTTTTCAACTTGAGAAGAAAGCTAATTAAAAATAATATTTATAGCGCTAAAAAAAAATGCGTAAATTATTTCAAAACTTTTAAATATTGATAAAATTCATTTTAATCTTAATAATGATTTTTTTTTAGAACACAAAGATATTCTTCCCTCGGAATATTTGGGTTGCTATAAAGATCAACATGAAAATCCGATGTTACGAGAAAGTAAACTAACGTATCCGCATACCTTAACTCCCGAAATATGCGTCGATACGTGTAAACAACGTGGATTTCCTTTTGCCGGTCTTAAATTCGGGTAGGTGCGAATTAACGTTATCCACATTAATGATCACGACGATGTGATCTGTTATCGATACTTATCGTTATGCACGTGTTGTATTTTAGAAACGAAATAAATAACGATCGAAGTAAAATTCAACCTTCTATATATGTATATATATATATATATATATATGGATGAATAATTTATTTAGCCATCTTCGAATCGACAAGTAATACATTAAACTGGAAAACTCGGCAGCGAAAACGAAGAGAAGGTATTTAAAAATCAACCGTCCTATCCCGAGATGAGCGAATGAACAAATATATTTTATTATAAAGAAAAGTTATACACAGCGTACGTTGCTAACAAGAGTAGTTAATTGTGACCGGATACTTTACTACAGTAAACAAAATTATCTTATTATAACTAAAAGTTAATGATAAAATAAATATGCTTAATCTACATTTATGCTTAGTATACAAAATTTTAATCGTCTACAAATTACCGATCGAGGAAACGAGCGCGTTATCGTTATACATTTATTTAAAAAGTCGATTAAAACTTTTAAAATAAAATCAATCGTGCATTTTATCGACTTCGTTTTAATGGGGCACGTTTTTTTGGAATAAGTCTTAAACATCTACTTCGAATTAATTGCTGTTTCATTAACACAACAGTACTATGATTCTTGTAGAAATATACTAGGTAATTCCTTACTACTATACTTAATGCTTTAAATAATAGCCATTTTGTAAGCAATAATTACGTTACAACGAGCTAAACAATACGATGATAACACCGAGATAAATTGAATGTTGGCAAACATAGATTTGATTTAGCTCGAACGAGAAACGACACAAATAAACCGTGTCAGGCCTAGGTTGCATTAAATGCGTCTAAAACAAACGTATCATATTAAGTACGTTACACTGCAAGCAAAGGCACGTGGTCTTACGACAATCGAATATACATGTTTTTTTTGTTTTTTTTTTTGCAATATCAGAGTTAATAAAATATGGATTAGTAAAAATTTATTCCGGTAGTATCATAATGCGGCAGTTGTTAGCGTTTAATTACGGACTTAATATAAAACTTCGATGCGGTATCGTTTCCATTTTACTCGGCGTATAAAAACTCGACTTTTCTATAATCGAATCGAAAATAATTGTTCTCTTTCTACTGTTCGGTTCTTACGATATTGCAGTTTCGTTTCATGTTAATAAGTCATTTCCTACGGTTGTACTATAACAAAAGTATTAAATTAAAAACAAAACCCTATACATACTACGCGGCTCCTGTTGAATAATAATTTAATTCAATTTTGTTTTACTTTATTGACAACGAAAATGATGATATCTCGTGTACATTTTTTTTTTCTACGTCTTTAGAAAACATTGTCTATGCGATCACTATTTTCCATCGTCCTTATCGAAAACCTCCGAAGACAGTTGCAAAGTTCCCTGCAGCGGAAACGATAAAGAATTTTGCGGCGGTTCTTCTCGCCTTTCCGTCTATCATACCGGATTACCTCGTAAATATCGAGATTAATATATATATATATATATTAATTTGTAAAAATATCGACATTAATATTTTTGTTTTAATTTGTGATCATACTCGAAAAGTTGATAAAAATTTATTGATTCAATTTTTAATGTTTTTTTTTTCAGATAAATCCGTTTTTTTTTTTGTTTAAGGGCGCCGCATGTCATGCATAATCTAATATTATTTCTATCTTCGTCTTCCCCATTTTTTCAATTAATCGAACTGATCTTTTATACTTACTACATTATGATATTAATAAACCAACTTCTATGCAACGAATGTCATACCAAACGCTGTTTCAATTATGTTATTGTACGCTGTAATGTTTAGTCTGTTTTATGTAATGAATAAAACTAATTATATATATATATATATATATACGTGTGCCTTGTTGATTTCTCCAACGCATTTTACTTAGTCAAATGGAGTTAACTGAGGCAGATACTTACACGTCACCGGCGTATCAAAACACATAATGAAGATTATACGCAATCTATACGAAAATAACATAAGCACCGTAAGAGTTCATTAAAACAGGAGTTAGACAAAGACGTATAATATCGCCTATTATATTTAATGTATATAGCGAACACGTAATGCGAGAAATACTTGATGGATGATAACAACAAGAGGTCACAAGATGAATAATCTACGCTATGCGGATGATATAGTATTACTAGCCGCCTCAGAAAATGAGCTGAGAGTCGCGAATGAAAATTACAACATTAAACTGAACAAATTGAAAATGAAAGTGAATAGAGCAAAAAATAATCTATCAGAAAGTACAGATATTCGAGGTTATGAACTAGTACGACAATTTAACTATCTCGGTGCAATAATAACGAATACAGGTAGATGCGAGGAGTAAATACACAGTCGTCTCGCTGTAGCGAGAGTAGCTATTAGTGAAAGATGCGTGCATAACAAAATCAACAAAATTAAAACTGGTCAATGCAGTCATTTTTTCTGTTGTGAAGTACGCGCCCAAAACATTTACAAAAAAAAAATGGCGAAAAGTGTATAAATATGTTCGAGATGGCAATATACATAAAACTTCTCCGTATATCTTGGATGGCGCTCCGAACTAATAAGTCCAAATGAATTAAAAGTGGACGCTAGGTTTTAACAAAAATCAAGAGAAACATGATAAAATATTTCGGACATATAGCGAGAAACATCGGATTCGAAGGAACGAACAATAATACAAGGTATTGTAAACGATAAACGTCCACAGGGAAGATGCCATACACACTGGAATGATCAAGTAAAGGCATCAACTAGATATACTATTAGAGATTTATGGAGAGAAACTATAATGCAACTTGCATAATAATACATGGTGTCACCACGCCCTTACGTGGGATAATGGACAGTGATGATATATATATATATATTATATATATATGTGTGTGTGTGTATGTATAAATAATCATAATATGACAGTCCAATTCCTGAGACTGTTCCATTACCATGATAGTAAACTTCCATATTTTTGCAAATCTTTTCAATTGAGCGTAGTTTTTAACCGGATGTCTTTTAACAGAATTGTTAGGTTTACTTCAAGAATATTTCAAAGTAATCCCCCTGCTGAAATATACGACCCACCGGGGTCAATCGTGTTTTCCTTGTCCGATTTAATAACGGACCTCTTTCTTCAATTTATTGTTATATATGTTTATTTTGAATTTTTCTATTCAGCTTATTAGTTCCATTTTCCTCCAAACTCACTAATGAACAAGTTTCACCATCGTAAAAGGACTATGGACTACACGTACATTTTGAGCTTCAACGGTATTTTGTCTTAAGTCGTTTCTTTCTACAGCTTAGTACCTAGTTTCGTAATCGCTGTACCATACTTTAGAGCGAAGTAATGTATGAATTACAAATTCCGTATATTGATGAAACTTTTTAAAAAATCAGTTGTGATATATTTTTCATATCATTCTGTCGTTTAGTAAAACTAATAGCATAACTTTACTGTTGTATAGTTTATATTTACTCATCGGCGTCTAACCCGTTGAGTCGTAAATTATTAATTATTTTTACACAAATTTATAAATTTTATTCATTGTTCCTCGGATGAAGTGTAGATAATTTTCAGCGTATTTATACGAAATATTTTTGAAATCGACAAACTTTACGTCAACCAGAAAATAAAAAATTTTGTTTAGCTTTAAAATTTCATGTATCGTATACATCGTTACTGAAAGGGTTAATACCAATTTCGATAATGCAGTAATTTTTTCCTCCCCTATCAAACAGGCAGCGGCGTACTTCCCGGTAATATTTATTTGGGTTGCTTCCGTGACGATGATCCCAATAATCGCATGTTGAAGGGTACGTGGCAAGAATTAGATAATAATACACCACGTATTTGTCAGAAACTTTGTTACCGAACAGGCTATCCATATTTTGGACTTACCTACATGTTAGTACGATTTATTCTTTATTTTTTTTTATTTTTTTTAGAATCGTATATTTATATATAATGCGTTAGTTTAGCACGGAAAAATTAATCGTCTATTTATTAATTTATATAAAAATATTTGCAAATTTGTTATAGCTTTTTTTTTTTTTTTTTGGAAACATATATTTTTATATTCGAATTGTATTCATACTAAAATATTTATTATAGACGAGAATGCTTTTGTGGTACTCAGGATCCTTCTGACGAATTATTGTTAGACGAAATGGAATGTAATATCGCCTGTGCGGGCGATTCTAACTTAAAATGCGGAGGAGGTTGGAGAACTAGCATTTATAAAACAGGATTAACGGGTAGGAAATTAAAATTATTTAATAATTTCTATTCTACTTGTAAATTCGTTGATTTATTGTTGTAAAAATTAACATGCGAAAAAAAACCGCGCGATAATTATTTAGATAAGTTAATTACGAAGTACCGTACGAATTTGCTTAACGAAATTATCAACGTAATTTTGATTTTACGAAACATCATCGAGTTAAATTACTCATCCGCGTTGAATGAATCATCGAATAAACTGGATTTAAAGTAAAATTTTACAAATATGACTTGAACGTTCAGGATTTCTATTTTAACTACGCTGAATAACCATTTGGTTAAGAGACTTTGCGCATCCCCAAAAGTTGGATACCGTTGATTCGTGATGGTCAGCTGGTAAAGTAGTCGTTTAGTAGTTTCACAAGACTAAATGAGCAACTATAAAAATTAGTAAAAATTCAACCTTTTGTAAACCAAAAGAAAAAAAATCCGTTTAGATTCCGATATTTGTTTTTCAGAGAGGAAAAAATGTTCCGTTTATTTATAGAATTTTGGGGAAATCAATATGATTGTTTATGGAAACATGTCAGTTCTCTGGGGATTAGAAGCGGGATAAAAGGAGTGTTCATTATGTATAAGATAGTCAGAAAAATTAGAAAGATCAGTTCTGTTATTGAAAGACCAATTTCATATTCTATTATCTAATGATAAAGTATAAAAAGTAATATAAAAGTTCTTAATTGAAATGTATTTGTTTTCATTTATAATAATGAATTTAAATTTAATTAAACAGCTGTTCGACGTACAATATATAATAATAATTATACGAAATAATAGACAGAACAATGAAACTAAAATCAATATAACGCTATAGAAAAAAAGTAAACATACGTTGTTTACGTTGTACGAATAAATTGTAGCAGTGAAGAAGTATTCGAAATTGAAACACATCGCTATCTATCGAAGACTTACACAACGTAGATATTTGAGTAAGATTGCATCTCACCGCCATCTACTAAAAACTTATCAAACTTAAAATCGAATTGGAACCGGTTTCCTATAAAAATAATACTTAAATTTTGCAATGAAATATATTGAGGGTCGCTTATCGTGGTATCCCTATATTTTAAGTTATGGTGCACGTTTACAAAATGTCATTGAAATCGAAATTTACGCGGTTAAAAATATAATTTCATGTATGAAGTTATATCCGCAAAATGAACTACGTTATTTTATTATAGTAAATAAATTATTTTTGATCGGATTTTATTTGTATCATTTTTGCAGACAAACCTATCGGTAAAGATAAGTACCTAGGTTGTTATAATGATCGCGCCGGTACTGCTTTGCTTTCTGATTTTACTCTGACACTTTCTCGATCAAACAGTCCCAGTAGATGTTGGAATATTTGCGATCAACTGGGATATTTATATGCGGGAGTCGAAAGAGGGTGCGTTTTAAATGAATTTAATATTTTATTCGTATGTTTTCGATTTTCTTAATAATTACTATTCTATGTATCGAATGGTTGCTGATTATGTTGTACCAGGCACAGATACGCGTGACATCATCGTTATAAGTTCAGATTCTTACTTTACATATTTTCGACGGTAAATTCTTTAATAAAGAAAATTAACCATTATTTCGTACGATTTAAAAGATTATTATTCTAGAAATAATTAATTTCTAAATAATTTGTTTACAATTAAAAACGATGATCTATTCGCGTAAGGACGCGATATTTAGATTCTTTTTATTATAAATAATACGTCAATTCGGAAAGTGAATATTTAAATACACTTTTAAATTTTCATGGTTGATATCCGTACCTTCGCGATTTTTTTTTTTGTGTGAACCATGTAAATTTTTTTATTACGTAACGTTTGGAAAATAATTACAATTTTCCTTTTCAAACTCAAAATGAAAACTAATTGTTTTCGAAACTTTACGTAGTGAAAAAATTGACATGGTTTATAACGGAAAAATCGTAAATATAAATAAATATTTATTAATTATAAATAAAATTATCCTAATATTTTCTACCGAATCCATAACAACGGTCGATTAAAATATGACTTAACTAAATAGGACCATTAAATATGTGACGCGTACAATGTGGATAACTCAGCGAGTTTTTTTTTTTTTTTGTCGGGTACCATGTACTGCTGCTACGACCAGAAACACCTGCAAGTAATTATATGGAGTTGATCTCATATATCTAAATTGGGTAATCGGATAAAACACTTCTTGTAGTAAATTGCAACTAAATTTTTGAGATCGGTATATGAAGTATTTTAGACATCCAAGAAATAAGTGTCCCAGTGTTAATGATATTCGGATGCAGCGTGCGCACAATGATGGGTCTGTTTTATTCACAATGTAGCCATGAATCAATTCAGTGTAACCAATGCGGAAACGAGATAGAACTATCTATTCCTTTCTGCTTTGTAAAAAAAAAAAAAAGATCTCCGAGAAAAATGATAAGAGCGGAAAGCTCTAATCTGATTAGTTGTAAGAACAGCGTTTCATGGATCACGAAAGTTGTTATCTTTTCTATATTTGATGGAAGCGATTTCATCAGTTCAGGATATAGAAGTAGGTTTGGATAGTTGATGGTTCATTTGGTGAAAAACCTGTGTGACTTAGGATCCGTAATAAAATTATATTATGAATAGGGTTGCGGTATAAGAGATTTTTCTATAGCAACAAAATGTAAAATTTGCTATAGAAATCTTGAATCTCTTCTACCGTAACCCTATTCATAATATAATTTTAACTGGCAGATTGAATGACGTTAATAATTATACTACCGTACGAAAGACGTTTACCTTTAGGTAGACTTAGAATCTTATTATTGACAGGAGTCTGCATTAATTATATTGTTCCATTTTTCAAATGTTTTACTTATATTTGATAGCAGATTTGCTCTATATATGAGCTTGATTCACGTATAAGTTTACTTGCCTCGGATAGAATTAGCGTTTTCGATTTTTTCCATATTTCCGCATAATAGTTCAGTTGAAATAATATGTTGATCAATTTACAAATCACATTTGGTATTTTAATATTAAATATTTTTACATTATAATGAATTAGTATAAAAATACTTTCCAGATTTAAGTGAGACTTAAAAACGAACATTTCAGCCCCAATTATTATAACGTACGATTTATCACTATCGTAGTTTTAAAACATATTTAAGAAGATTTGGCATAGCAGAAACACAAAAATTGTATTACATGTAATTTGGCGGATACCTGTTATCACGTATTAAAGGAATGCAATGTTAAAGGGATAATGTTAGATTATGGTATGGAAGAATTAGTAAGAGATCAATTTAACGATTTAAATAATTTAACTATAGAAGAAATAAACAACAGGAACAATTATAATTTGTTATTATATTAGTAAGATAATAACATTTATTTAAAACGTTAATTTGAAAATATTACAATTTAAGATGCAATTAATGGTATATTAAGAATGCACGAAATGTTGGGTTAACATGTTTTATTACTATATATTAAGAATTATTGTATTATTGTTGTTATTATAATTGTGTTTGTTTGTAAATGGAGTTAGAAGTGGTATAAAACTTAATCGGATTGTCGCTTTAAATTTCGTACTATAAAATGTATTTTTAGACTGTTATTCATTTTAATGTATAGTCGTCTAAATTTTTGTTTATAATGAATTCCGATGTGCTGAACATGTTTATATCTTTAATATAAATAGAGTTGAATGTTATTGCGGTAATCAACAGCCTGATAACAGTCTAAAAGAGGGTGAAGAATCTTGTAATATTAAATGTCCGGGCGATGAACATGAAACTTGCGGCAAACAGAATAAAATAAGAATATTTCGAACGTCTGTACCAGGTAAATGAAAAATATTGCTCTTTTCATTTTATTTCACTAGATGTATCAGTTGAACTAACTTGTTTTGTTTTTTATATATATATATATATATATATATATATATATATATATATATATATATATATATATATATATATTCATATTATTTATTTAACGTAAACATGTTTTATTAAATAATTAAGAAAATAAATTTATTAATAGGCATTACTAATTATATTTGAATCATCTTTAACAAAACTTTTAAGCAGTTACGCCATCTTCAGGTTGTAAATTAAATCAAGTAATAATAAGAAACAATAAAAAAAATCAACAATTTGTAACAAATGTAATTAACAATTTTAACGACGAAACAACTTAACTATATAACACATCCAGTTCCAAACTCAGAAGACGAATGACAATTACAAAGCAGCAAAGGTAGTTTACAAGAGTTTTTGAAAAAGCCACGATATTACCATTCGTACAAAAATTCGCCTAATTATTGTATTGTTGAGGCGGATTCTAAGAATAGCGGAGAGTCATAAGATCAAATGTCTTAACTTCACCTGATGCCGTACAGTACGGCTGAAATAAGTACATATTACAACAGAATAGGCCGTATTTTAAAAAATGATGGGCTCGAAAAATTAATTATGTGAAGGAAAATACGAGGTACGATGGAACGAGGAAGTGCTCTCTTCAGATGTATTGACCATGAAAAACAACTGGTCCGGGTAAAGTAATGAATGAGATTAGTTAGTGGCAGAACTAAATGTCGTAAACTGGTCCTACAGGTAGTTTCAAAAAATTCACGATGCTCGGATCGAGTGATTGAAGAACAGATGCAACAGTTATGTTGTTTATAGTAAGAATTTATTGTTATCGTTTTTAAAAAATACTATTACTATGATTCAATTTATTTTATAACCTCAAGATGACGTACCTGCTAAAAAGCTTTGTTAAATACGATTTAATCATAATTAGAGATTCATGTTGGGCGACAAATTTAAAAAAAAAAAAAAATAAGAACTTACTAGATAATTGATATATCAACTATTATCCTGAAAAACTACTAGAAATTATAAAGATATTATAAGTATATATATAAATATTCTCTGCGCTCGTTAATAATATTCGCCTTCTGGATACTTTCGTGATTTTGTGAAATTAAAACGAAAATATACACTCAAGTATCCGATATGTATATTTTAGGGAATGTTACTTTCGCCCAATATGCGCTGTCCTATCCACCATTACTGACAATGGCTCACAAGCCGAGTACTATCAAATGCGCTGATACGAACGAGGTTAAAAATTTAACCTTAGCCGAAATTCAAAAATTGGTTTACGCCGAACATTTGAGGTTAATACGGTTGAAAACACAAACTACGCCGTCTGCATTATTGCAGAATTACAACGCTAGTTATTTAGATGATTTAAATTCGTCAACTCTTAGCACTCTTTCTGCATAGCGTTATGACGATTAAATTCTATAATAACGTATTTTTATGTAACATTTTTCATTTATTTTTAGATAATTTTATTACTAATATGTGTGTACCAATAAATTATCAGTTGAAATTGGAAGTTGTAGTTTTTTTTCCTTAATTTAAATTAATAATTTATCTAGTAAAAGTCTTTATATTAAAATCTATACATATATATATATATATATATATATATATATATATATATATATATATATATATATATATATATATATATATATATATATACTATCAGCGTGTTATGACGTGCCGGTTTTGTTCGAAATGGACTAAAAGTTAGCAGAAAATGATAGGGTTATATACGCATAATTGACAATTTATAAACTCAATCAGCGAGCAGTCTTCAAATTTATATCCCTTATTATTGTGTTTATATTTAAATGTGTACAAATTAAACAACGCTCGATTGTTTGTAATAAATGTTATTTCTTATGTATAACAATTTTGGCGGGAACACAACACGCATATATATATATATATATATATATATATATATATATATATACATATATATATATATATATATATATATATATATATATACATATATATATATATATATATATATATATATATATATATATATATATATATATATATATATACATATATATATATATATATATATATATATATATATATATATATATATACATATATATATATATATATATATATATATATATATATATATATATATATATATATATATATATATATATATATATATATATATATATATATATATAATATATGTATGTTATCGGAATATCGTTAATTTAAATTAAATTTTACTCTAAATGCACAAAATAGAATTATTGAAACGTTCGTGTATGTACGAGTAAATACATTAAATCACTTTTAGGTGCATTAATTGCCGAAGTTTGTTGTGAACTATGTGTATTGTTTGCAATTAAACTCAACGCTTTGTTAATTTTTATTTGCTAATTCAAAGTTCACGCGAATTAAATTATTTTGCTCTAATTAAATTTAAATCGAAAAAATAACTCGATGAAAAATATTTACTTAAGAGTTTAATAGTAAAATTGCAAAAATAATTGCTTGCAATATTGCCTAATCAAAATCCGATTGATTCGTGCTTTAGTTTACTTTCATTTAAATTTTAACATATAAATCGCTACTAATAGCAGAATTTGATAGTAACATGTTCACGACGTACTTACATGGCTGGATTTCGATAAATACTTTTTAGTCTTCATCGAAAGAATTAAGTAAGACAATTACTAACAGTTGATTTGCTGACGAAAGAGAAGTTTCTACTAATGCTTCAGTTGCTGTGAGTAATTTAAGTAATGTACTCTTAACTTTCGAGTTGGTGGGATGTTCTGCGCAGCTTAATAATTATTAGTAAATAAGCGTTCTCTGATTAAACGAATCCGGTCTGTACATGCAAAACGTGCGTGGATATTGCCTTAAACGAATCGTGCCGTTTAATTACAGGCTGCCTAAAACCAACGGCAACAAGAATATCTCCTGAGTATAATAGCCAACTAGGAAAGGACGACCCAGTGTCGAGACGAGAGACATCCAGTGTATGGTCAAATCGCGATGACATATAGATTTAAGTCGAGAAATAGCTTTATGAAAAGAACTAATACACCGAGGTCACAACATGAAAAAGAATGGATAAACCTATGGATTAAAGACCACCGGAAGAAACCCTGGCGCCGGGATATAAAGAGAAATGGTCGATATGGCGAACAATCAACCGAACATGGGTGGGTTGTGTTCGAACGGCATCATTGATGATGAAACGGGGTCTAACAGAAGATCCGAAATGTCAGTGCGAAGAACTCCAAACAATATCGCACATACTAGAGTGTAAGATGAACTCGACTACGTGTACAATGCATGATGTGTCACCGAAGCAAACGACAAGGCTAGAATTCTGTCTGAATGCTGGTACGACAAAATATAAACGTAAAGAACCGGACACGAAAAGAAGAAGCGTTCTTTTCGGAGTGTACGTTGGTTGATAATGTAAATAACATACGAGTCATTATTTTTCTGTCTGAAATTTAAACAATCAAAATAACCGATAAAATACCTGATTTAATTTAAACAATTAAATCGGAAAATAAACCAGTCAAAAAACATCAATGGTCGCATGAAACTTAGGAACGTCTGCTTCGGAAAATTCCTACAAGAACACGTGTAATATTAATATTTCTATTTTTCACGTATCTTATAATGCGCGCCTTAAATTTATCAACATGAACAAACTGCATTTTCATCGTGTGTCAAATTTAAGAACGTGCGTGTGTTGAATCTTTTTTTTTTCAATGTTATACTTTCAACCCGAATTAAATAAACGAAACAAATTATTACCACATAGTAGGACACAAATCTTGGTAAGAAAATTCGTAAAAATATGATGGTCAGCGATTGTCTAATGAATTAAATGTGAACAATTATAATATTTTCGAAGCTAAAGTCCTTAAAAATAGAATCGTGTTTTGTGATACAGATATAACTAATAAATAGGAAACGTCGATTAAATTGATATCTGAAAGGGTTAATAAGTCAACGAATTTAATTTGTTAATCCTTTGAAGTACGTGCGTAATAACATTATAATGTGTGCTTAAATTGTATTCTGTTATTCGTGAAATTGGATTGCAAAAATCATCTATAAAATCTTTAATTGATTAACAGTGTAATTGGTCCTGTTAAAAATCACAATTGTATTTTGTCGCCGTATGTATGTTATGCGTTAGATATGAAACAAGATATCGATATTCGATTTGGAGCTATGTGTGAAAATACCTTTACCACAAAAAATGGCAAGTCCGCTTGTAAAGGAACGCAGATTTTTAAACAGCTATTTAGCGAAGAATTAGATACGGCGTTGTGGAAACATAAAGTAGAAATCGCCTCCGAACCGGTAATTTATACCATCAACATATTTGGATTATGTACATATCTTAACTTCTAAATTAAAAAATTATATGATAATAATTGCTACGTATTTCACGACGTATAAGGAACGGGTAAAGCAAAAGGACCGTTCATCACCATTATTATTTGTGTGCACTCGAACACGTAATTTATATAATCATAAACAATATGAGGGAGCTGAAACGTTCATTCGAGATATGGATTTTCAATTTTAATCGAGTGTTAAGTTATTGTAATTGGTTGAAAGACTAATAATAATAATAATTTAGCAACGGCGTAAAACTTGAGGAGGATTTTATTAATTGAAAACATCATTAGAAAATATAAATAGCCGAACCGCTCCAAATGAAGTGTTATAATATAAAACAGTGATAAAAATTAACGCATTCTGCGTAATCGCTAACAACTAGAGCGTTACATGTAAAAATATAACGTGTAAAAAGGAGATATAACAAAATTTGTAATGTTACCTATGCAACTGTTCCAATTTTGATAAAGAAATTTCTGCGAATAGCTTCATCCTTAATGAAAGAATTGAATTAAATAAATATATTAATTTTACTTTTAAAATTTCAATTCCTGAAAACACAGTATGAAACATTTTTATCGGTGTATGACTCCATTTAATTATAACACGTATTTAATTTCTGTTATTAATTTTTCCGAGTGAATTAGCGCGATGATCTTAACAAGTATGCGTACATTTATATTTATGCGTTGCCGTTTTCTCACCTCGAATGGCCGTTGTTAGCTTTCCGATTATGAAACAATTTAGACCCCTATGTAATATTTATTTTGGGGAGAAACAACTGTGTAACACATTCGCAACACATCTTTGAAATATATATAAACTGCAAAATTTGTTATAAAAACAGGAAACTGTGGCGTTAAATTTAATCGATTAAAACGTAGACTGACTAAATAAGAAAATGGAGTTTTTAAAGATGTGATACCTGTAGCGATTTATAACAAAATTCTAGTATATCAAACTGTTACATCGAACAAGAAGTGTATTACCGAAGAAGGCATTGTAAAACAACCTTGAAATTAAAAGTGAAACAATAAAATCTTAACGAATTAAATAGACTATTAAAATACAATGTAATTTGTAGTTATCTCGTGTGTCTACAGCGTGATTATAGATACTAGTTGCCATATAGAAAGAGAGTTTTTTCAAAAACGGAATCTTTAAAATAACGATAATTTCGATATCTATATAATTTCTAACCGAAAAAAAGTTATATCGTTTTCATTTACGTTACGGAGATACACACGTGTAAAATAAGAACTTCAAAAATTAATCGATTATGTTCGAAATCATAATGAAGTCCTTTTCCTAGATTAACAAAACAAAATAGAAACAATGTTAATCACTACAAAATTTATTTTATGCATGCAAAGCTTTCCGACTATAAAGTCATTTTCAAGCAAATACAAAAACCTGCTTCTAAATGGTCTTAATAGTCAAAAAGCTTTGCATATATAAAATAAATTTTATAGTAAATAACATTGTTTTTATTTTGTTTTGTTAATTCATAAAACTCCAATACATCAACATTAACGGAACTTTTCCTAGATGTCCTCTGCAACGTATGTAGTTTATTGATATTATGAAAAAATTGTTTCCGATATTTGTATATTGTAATAATTTAATCCGTTAATATGATTTCAGAATTACGAGTTTGTGACATTTGTCTCTTCGAACGAGACAACATTTGTGGAAAACGGAAAATTACACATTAAACCGCAAATAAAAGATGAAGGTTTTATTAACGGAAAAATATCTCTTCAAAAGTACGTGTTAATATTTGTTACATTAACTTTTATTTTATATTAGTCTTTGTTTTTTATTTATATATCCAATTATGGTTGGACAAAATTAAAACACTCGACGTTAAATTTTTCCATCTTGAAGTAGGCAAGACGTAAAATGCATCGATTTTCCATCTCGAGTTATAGTTTAGTAACCATGAATGCTGTAAATAATTTCAACATAATGCCGTTAATAATTTTTAAATCTTTTAAAGAAACTATTTATTTTATATATACATATACATATATATAATAATAATAATAATAATAACCTTTATTTAGCGTAACTAAATTACCAATTTCTAAATATCTGTTACGGCTAAAATCATTTCTAAAATTAATTTCGAATGTAGTCATACTAGGCCCTTTCGAGCGAAGGTCTCTCCAAATTTTTCCTAGTTACGTTTGTTGTGTGCCAATCTATATATATATATTATATATATAGTGAAATTATCTTAATTTATAATTTAACTTAACTAATGGATGTATGCGGGACAGTTAATTTTAACTAAACAATGAAAGTCTTATTTCGCCCTCAATGCTTTATTGTACCTTTAAAATTAGAATTATATTCCACATGCTAATTTACACGCCAACTGACATATACATGAATAGGTTTTGTATGTGAATCTCTACGACATCCTTAAAAACAATTATTTATTTGTATACACATATAATTTATCATCAGCATTCAGTGTAGTAGAGTTCTCATTTATGCTGCATATGTTCTGTTTTCACCGATTGTTGATTGTGTTCGTTTTTTGTTTTTTTTTCTCTGTGTCCAGCTTACTTTTCCCATCCACTTTTAACATCGCATTTCGAATGCCTCTATTTGTTTTCTTCTCTCGTTTAGTGTATATCTATGCTTTTAAATTGTAGACTGTAATGTCCTTATGATGCACTTTTGTAGTTTTGTTTGCATCGTTCTGTTGGCGATTATTTTTAATTCATTGAATCTTAATTCGTTATGTGGCAAAGCGCTCTCCTATATCTTGGAAACCACGGCTGCTTCTGTAATAATAATTTTCACATACTTGAAACATGCAAAATTTTAGGTACGTTCCTATTATCTATTTGAAAAAATAAAATAATCCACGCTCACCTAGCGGTGAGTAATCACAATCACATTAAAGTTCATGCATTTCTAGCGATATAAATTTGCAACAAAACAATGAGACAGCATACCTATATACCACTGTAAAATACAAATACATTGAGAAAGTAATAGGAAACAAATTGTAAATTATTTATATTGATAAATTATATTGGTTGTATTTATATACATAGATTGCGCTTTCCAATATTTCGTTCGAACTTACCTTTACAAAAATTCTTCCAACTGCGAATCCAAACTCTCCAAGTAGGCGGTATCTGATTAATGAAAGTATTCTATTCTGTTTAAAAAAAAAAAAATACGACATTCTTCAGTGGTTGTAAAGTTCATAAATTTATAGCATTCATCACGTTGTATTCCACCGGAAATATCTTCTTCTTCAGCACCATAACCGATATTGATCCTAGGCTTGTCTATTGGCATGTTTTGAAAATTCTTTATACGCATTCCTATCCGGTGCTGTGTTAAACTTGTCCAGGTTCGTAAGTTCTGGAACTAAGATAGTTTTCTTCCTAATTTTTCCTTCTACTTCCACATTATTATATTCTGTAATAGTGTGTATTTAGGCCCACGCATCACATGACCTAAATATTCCATTTTCCTTCTTTTAACAATATCGAGTAGTTCTTCTTTTTCTTGTTTCATTTTCTGCAGCACTTCAACATTTGTCATCTTTTTGGTCCACGTGATCCTAAGTCGAAAAGTCGAAGGGTCCTGGTCTGTTGAGTGTTCTGGACGTCAGTGTCCGCGTTTTCACACCATATAGTAACACTGACCAGACATAGCATTTCAGAGTTCTGAATCTTAAATTAAGATACAGATCATGAGCTGTTAGCATCCTCTTCATTTTCATGAAGGCAGAGCACGCTTGCTCAATACGACATCTAATTTCTCCGTCCGAGTTTCCATCCTTATTAATCCAGGCACCAGGATATTTGAATTTATCGACTTGTTCTATCATTATATCTACAGAGTACGGATAATTTGAGATGACCATTGCTTTAGTTTTCTTCAAATTAATTAATAATCCAAATTTATTGCATACATTCTCCACCGCTTTTGTTAATATCTTATACACTTTCAGCCATCAGAACTGTGTCGTCTGCGTATCTAATGTTATTAATAATTTCACCGCCAATTTTTACACCTTTCCTGTCATCGAGAGTTTCTTTAAAGGCCTGTTCCGCGTATATATTGAACAACACAGCCATGCCTTACTCCCTGTTCAATACTAATTTGATCTGATATTTTACACACGCGAAGTTAAATATGATCTAAATAACTGTATGTAATCATCAGAAAATCTATAATTATGCAATTTAACCAGAAGTAAACTCTGGCTTTGTCAAAAGCCTTACTAAAGTCCGTATAAATTCAATCAACTTGAAGACGCTGCTCCAACCAGTCTGTAATTAATTTTGTATATGTAACAAGATTAGTTGTAGTAGATCTAGATCTTAAGAAACCATGCTGTTCGGGAACAATTATAGGCCGAAAAAATTATGTAATCTTTCATATAAAATAGACTCAAATATTTTGCTGGGTACACATAGTAGTTTCAGCTGCACAACGATATCCAGGCTTGAAAATTTAAATAACCTTACCTGTTTTTAACAGCACAGGCCATATACCTGTTCCAATAAGAAGATTGAACAAGTAAATAAGTAACTTTTCAAACTCTATCCATCAGGGCCAACACTCCACTTAGATTTCAGACTCTTAATAGGTTTTCTATAATCATTTACGGTGATTTGAGCAAGTTTTAAGTGTCTTCCATCTTTAATTACAGAGGTTTCAAGTGTCATAAAGCTGTTAGTCACATGAACAAATGGAAAATACTCCACAAAAGCATCTAAAATATTCTTACTAGAACAATGATCTATATTTTTATAATATTTTATTACGCTAGGGTGTAGCCGGTCGTTACGTCTATACTTAACAAAATCCCAAAAATTGTTAGTGTTTTTTTTTAATACCAGTCTCAGTCTTAAGAATATAATCATCATAAGAATTCCTTATTAGCTTTTTAACTTCAGCCCGTAGTTTACTAAAGTTAAAATAATCAGTTTCTTTGCGGGTTGTACAATAGGATTTCCTAAACTTAGTTTTCAGTTTTAGTTTACGAACAATTTCTGGGGTAAACCAAGGCGGGTATGTAGACTTTCTAGATAATTTCTTTGTAAGATGCTTCTGAAGTTCACTGTATATTAGACTATAAAAATAACTCTATTATAAAGTTGTTCCCAATCAATCAGAGAAATTTTTTGTTTTAATGTTAAAGGGCTTACTTTCCTAAAGTTGTAAAGTGCCATGCTTGTATTAAAATCCATTCTACATAAAGAACTGCAGCGAACAAATATGCTCGTAAAATTCCGACCGCATTTTTTCTAGGATATATACACATTAATTGTCCTCCATGTTTGATACCTATCATTCATGTTACCACAATATCAGTTTTTCACCAGTTCTCAGTAATTACTCAATGATGGTTTTATCTATTTATCCAACTTTCATATTGAGAAAGGAGGTTAAAATGACAAATCCAGCCTTAACTTCTATTAAACATTAATTTACATTAAATTAATTATGTATCATATCGCATAATTTATATTTTTTGCTCTAAACTTATTATCAACAATTTAGATTCTTCCAAAGTTATATATATATATATATAATTTTTAAAATCATAATTTTGTTTTAATTAATTATCAAATGTAAAATTAATGTTCACATGAATATAAATAAAATTTTAACATCACACATTTTAACATTTAATTTTTATATTATTACTTTTGAAATTAAATTATATGTTCATTATATATCCAGTTAATCACTTTGAGAAAAATTAGTTATATTGATTTATCCTAAATACTGATATATTTATATGTAGTGTTAAAATTATTATTAATATTTTAAATAACATAATATTTTCAATTTCTTATTAAAACAAACATGCTGGATGCAACTCTAAAAAAATATTGTCAACGTGCGTTTTATGTTTGTATTGTAAAACATCATGTAAGGTGTTCTCCTGTTCTCTTTGAGTCTTTGATTTGTTTGAAAGTAGAGGGATGTTTTCAATCGATTTGCATTATTTTTTTTTTTAGGTATTACATATTTTACATGTTAGTTAATATTCTGTCTATTCTTTCTAGACTTTTTTAAATAATGTTTACATTCATAATGATGGTGTTTTCTAACTATTTCATTTAATTCTAAAAACGTAGTTTATAAATGTGAAAATATATAATATTTCTCGTCATAAAATGTTTTTATTCACTATTTAAAACGTTTATACGATAACAAATAATATTTTATATTACGTTATTTTGATTATTTTTGTTGAGTTTAAAAAATCAATGCATTGTTTTAAACTTGAATTTTTCTATGCATTTAATCAGGCTGTTATAACCTGTATATTATATTAAAATAATAATAAATATAATTATTGTTCATCAACCATTAGTTGTAAACAAAAATATTGATTTATTTCAGTTGCACCGGTAAACCAGGCAGCGACGTTTGTGAAAAGAAAGCCTATAGTTATGTCATAATACCTCCCATTTTAACTGGCCGTATTAGTACAGAATATGGGTTTACTTTTAAATACGGCGTGGTCCAAATAAAAGCTAAACTACCATTAGGCGACTGGATTATTCCCGGTATTAAATGATATATTACTTTTTAATTATAAAAAACCGAATTATCTCAGCTAAAAAACTTACTACGAAGAGAAAGTGTTGAATCTAAATTTAATATTTAACGAGTACAAGCTAAGCTATATCTGTTACTAAAGAATATCAAAGACATTCATATTGCCAAGGGCAATCATTATTAATATATTGTGTTCTGAAAAACCTCTGATAAGCTGCTGTATTATTACATTTCATGTGATTTTTCAAGGTCAACTGAAATTTCTAATTGATTTGACGTATAACTGAAAACATTTAAATATCAAAATGTCATTAAAACATGTTTAGAAGAAAAGATTGTATATTGTCACACAACTAACTTCCTCCGTTATAGTGTTAGTGTCGATTAAGTTATTATGGATATTGTTTTATTTAAAAAATTATTTTACTGTAATAATAAATAAAATAATGTACTAAACATTATTCTTGAATACATTTTTATAATAATAAATGATTAGGTTATTATAGTTGTTTTATTTTTAAAATTATTATTTGAATTTTTGTAATTTTGTTTTGGTTCCTCGATGAGTGAGAAAATTCATCATCATGGTTCTTGTTCTGTTTTCCATGGTTTGATTTTTAATTTATTTATTATTTTAATTAATTTCAAATTTATTTATTGATTTAATTGTTTAAAATATGTGTACCTGGATAAACCTCGCTTGTTTTTGTTGTTGGTTCTCCTTTCCGCAATAAGTTGGTGGAGTAAACGTATGCAATGGGAATCTTCGTTCATTGATGCAGTAAATCCCAGAATATGTAATAAGTGTGACAAATATGGTCACCCTAAAAAATTTTGTAAATCTGATAATTATATTAAGCTTTATAACACATATAAGAACAATAAGGTTTGTTCCTTATGTGTCTTTTCTAAAATTAAAAGTGCATGCCCATGTCATGTATTAGGCAATAAAATATAAGATAAGGAAGCGATGGCGTCTGCTATTACAGGAGTTGACCATACTGCCCACTCAAAAAACTGTCTCTGTTTTCTCAAAGCTCAGGAATAGTTAAGGGCTGGGGTTACTTTGGATCAGCTTAAGGCCACATATTTAAATGTCGATAATTCTGAAGCTTGTCAACTACTCCTGAAGAAGAAGTTTTATGATAGAGACTTAGATGTATACGTCATAGCTGAACCCTATTTTTCCAATGGTGCTGTTCCCATCCGTAATGTTTACACTAGTTATATAAATAACAGAATTGCAATTGTGATTAAAAGTAATATTGCTTTCAGATTAGTATCTGTAGAATATAATTTAGTTTCAATTGCCCTTAGTAATATCATACTAATTGCCACATATATAACCCCAAATAAGCCTGAAGTTACTGTTTTAGAAAAAATAGACAATATTATTAAAAAATATCATTTTTTCGTTTATTATAGTAGGAGACGTTAACATTCGGGTGCCATTCTAGAGTTAAGGAATCCCCAGACTCAATTCTAATAGCAGATCCGTTTTTTTTTTCAATTATAATGGGAATATCATCATAGACTATCTTTTCGCTTCTTCTCATCTTACTCACCTATACATATCAATTACTTAACTTTGATCTATGCTTTCACAAAAATATTCAGTTTTTGTTAATGTTAATTTCAAAAAATTGCCTCCTAAAGAGTTTTATAAGGTTAATACTAATGTTTTTATGAGCTATTTAGATAGTTAGCGTTGTTTATAAATTCATCAGAGATGTTGAATAATGCATAAATTGTAAGTACTTTGACAGTTTAGTTTGTAAGTTTAATGGGTATTTGACAAAAGAAATGAACTGGTAATACCGGATCTATTGGTTAGACAAACTGTATTAAAATCTGATTTTGAAAAATGTAATGCGTTATTAAGTCACTTCCTTCCTGAGAAAATTTGGATCTTGCCTTTTGCTCTTACTGTCTCTGGTCATCTGGTTCCTTTTTTTGAAAATGAGTTTTTAGTTGAGATAATAAAATGTCTTAATAATAGAAAAGCCTCGGCTAAAGGTAAAATTACTAACAAAATAGTCAAAATAATAAATTTAAATTTTCCTAATCTTTTTCAAGTTCTATTCTCTAAATGTTTTCACTTACAGGTCTTCCCTTCTTGTTTGAAAATAGTGAACTAAAAATTGTTATGTAAACCTGGTAAGGACTTGACTTAACTGTTTTCATATCGACCCATTTCCTTACTAAACTCCATTTGCAAGGTGTTTGAAAAGGTCATTAATTCAATACTTTAGTGTGAAATTAATTTAAAAAACATATACCGTAAGTTCCAATATGGCTTCTGGATTGGTCACATTGATGAAAGTGCTATGATGGATCTTGCGTCATCTATTAGGACATCGATGTCTGCTGGCCTGCCTGCAGTTGTCGTCTATTTTGATATAAAGGGAGTTTTTGACAATTGTAGATGGTCTGTGGTTGTTGATGTTCTGAGAGGCTATGGTATTAATTCATAAAATTGGATTTTCACATTCTTATAAAATAACGTCTTGTAGTGTTCCTCAGAGTGCTATAATTTTTACACATGCATCATGTGCTAAAATTTTGAGAATTAACTTACATAAATAATACCTATATTACAATGTACGGAATTATGTACAACATGTGTGTAAGTAAATTTGTTACAGTGGAGGAAGCTTAAATCCTTTGATAATATTCTGCATCGCCCTTCACAACCCATAAAAATTACAATTTAATTAGGAAAATGTATCAATTGCGCATGTAATTTTTTTACAGTTGCTACATTATCTATTATATAACATCACCTTTAATATCATAAGGAATCGATTGATGGACAATTCAGCGTCAACAAGTGTTATATATATATATATATATATATAAACGTATTTAAATATAAAATTCGTATATTTTATAGAATTTATATGTCATGGTCGAATATATGTAATTAAAGCATATTTATTTATTTTGTGATAAGATATAAATGGTTTGTTATAAAACTTTATTTATTTATTGGGGTAAAATATGTTTTAGTCGTATCTTGAAATTTTAAAATTAAATTTTGTTAAATATTTGCCAAGCTTGAACGATTAATACATTGCATTTATTTGTATGATTAGAAATACGATTATTCTCCAAACAAACCACTCATGACGGTAATCACCCATTAGCGGAAATTCGATTAGCGATGGCTAACGGTAATCAAAACTTGAAATGCGATGATAAAGATGTTGGTAATAACTACTTGCAGTATGGTGTATTCGTTTATTTACCGAACGGCGTAAAAAATATAACATTTTCGAAGTACCTCGATGAAAAATGGTCCTACAGATATCATAACTTCACTGTAGTTTGGACGCCACGTAAGTAGACGTGTATAACATTTTATTCAAGTAGGCAATAGCGAAAGTTTTAAAATAATCTAAATATTTTTTTTTGTTTAGTCTCGAGCTTCATGCATTTTTCAAATGTAATTCATTTTTTAAATATAGTGTTATTATTTTTTCTTTGAAATAGATTGTTTAAAAAAATAAACTAATTAATGTCAAAGAACCTCCACGAATTTGTATTAAAGATTACTTTCTAATAAATGATCATAAAAACAAATGTGCAAATCAAATGAAACTAGTAGGGTATAACGAAAAAATTTCGCGAACAAAAAAAATAAAGTTTATAGATATTTATGCTATACAACATAAACTTTGAATAAACTTGATTTATCCAAAAGACCGCAAAACCAGTTACAACATTAATGACTTTTATCTCCGATTTCAACTTTACCATCTCTTAAAAAAATAGAAATATATTAGTCGCTTAACGTGAAAAACTAAAGTAATATTGAGATTTTAATATTAAAATAAACAACAACAAAAAAGTCAAAATAACTAAAAGTTTTTTCTCTTTGAAAAATCACAAAGCTTTTCGGCTGTTAGGCCATTATCAAGTGAACATTTTAAAAAAATTAAAAAATATAATTTGAAAAAATATAAATTTAAGATTACAATTCACAAAAAACCAGCAAACTGAAGAACAGTATTAATAAAACAATCTGACAGTGAGTCTGGTAGACAACACAATCAACTGTCAGTAATATAAAAATTTTTTACTATGCCAAACCTTATCGAAAGTTTAGCTAACATCGAGAAGTACAGTGGAGCACACCTCTTGTTTTTCTAATGTTAATGAGATCGTATCAACTAGTCGATGACACTGCTGAAAGTAGAATGCTCCTCGCGGAAATAAAACTGATGGTTCGGCAGAATTTTGAACTCATTTGATTAAGGATAAGTTTCTCATAATCTTTGATAGAGCGGAGAGCAAGCTTATTGGCCTATAAGAGGAAACCATTGATGGCTCGACTTTTTTCGCAGTTCGGGATAGTATCCCAATCTTAATATTGCGTTAAGTATATAGCACAGAGTAATAAATGCTTTCTTTGGATGATGCGACAATATTTCTTCTGTGATTTTGTCGATACCAAGTGTCTTATACAGTGGTGTTTTCCGTACGAATGCACATACCGTTTTCGGAGAAAAGCTCTTGGTAGTATTTCATTATGACGAGGTTCTCTTAATGCACTTTGTATAAGAGCTGAATGCTCCCTGCTATAATCGAATTGTGGAGTGCAGACTGGTTCAAGATGTTCAGCCAAACCTTCAGCTTTTTCTTTATCCATTTTAACCCATACATCATCCACTCTGATATTATATTGTTCTTCCAATTGTCTCAGTAATTTTTTAGTAATTGAAATGATTTATTGTTATTCAAAATTTTTATATGTTGATTCAACAATGCATTTTTATATTCGTTGATTTTATTTATTCATTTGTTTAGCGTTTTCTTGAATATATTTTTTAGTGGCGGGTAATGGTTACATTCCCATTTCCTTCTGGCTGCTTTGGTTTCTTTTATTAATTTTCTTATTTCGATACGTACATAAATATCGTTATCGAAATTTTCGACTCTTAATTAGTAGAATTTTTACACGCATTTTCGATGAGATCAGAAAAATTTTGGCTGCTAAGTCTATGTCAAATGTGTCTTCAATTTAATTTTTAAATTCGTGTTGTTTTCGAGTATATCTGAAAAATATTCCAATTTGTGGTTTTATTTGTGTGCCTCGTTGGTGTTGCATAATTTTTGGATTTATATCTAGACCAGCAACCACAGGAGCATGATCGGAAGATAGATCCGAAATTGTCCTACATTCACGGTTGTATCTTCGTAACCCATTAATTATAAAGAAATCTAATACATCTGGAGTTCTGTTAGAATGTAGTAGCCGGTATGTAGCAGTAATTGAGGATAAGATAGTGAGTGAGTTTACTTGTATAATTTTGTGTAATTTCCTACCAGATGAATTCGTAATTCTCGATCCCCATGCAGTGTTTTTAGAGTCTCCACCACATGTAATGAAAATTACATTATGATCTGACTCTGATATGTGGAAACGCTCATGGCAATAGATTTCAGCTATTGTGAAATCATTTATAAGCGTTTCTGTATTTACTGCTACAATTTGATACGCGCTCGGCACAAAATTTTTGCATTGCTTATAAATGCTTCTGACTAATACGATTGAACCACCATAAGCTGTTCAGGATGGTAAACTGAATATGATGTATATCCATGAATGTTAAAGATGTTGTGAGATGCGTTTCCATAATTAATGCAATGTTAATTGCATTGCGTTGAAGGAAAACTGACTATTCACTCTGCATATATTTTAAAATAAATTTTATTGACACGAACATTTTCGTACCACAATTTTTCTTCTTCTTTTGTCTTGTCTGCTCAGCCACTATTAGCGACCAATATGTTTAATAGTATTCTGTTATGTGTATTAGTTCTCATATTGGTGATATCATTCCAAACTTTTTATATATATTATCCGCCCAAGATATTTTCAGTCTGTCGCGTTTCCGTACTCCGTTTATTTTTGTATTTCGTATTTATTTCCTCTTGTAATGAGGCCCAAATAATTTATCTAATTTTTTAATTATCATCAATAGTTCCTGAAGCTTTCGCAAACTTCGTATCAGTTCCCCGTTAGTTAGTTTTTAGTCTAGCGAATCATTAAAATTCGTTTATATATCCACATTTCAAATGCTTCGATCTGTTTTGATGCGGCTGCTGTGAGCGTTTATGTTTCCACTGTTATCTTATTAGGCGTAATCAAAATCTCATCTTAATATTGGGACTCCATAAAACGTTATTGACTTTTAGGAACGTATTCCATGATATATCTATCATTCTGCACTTAATTTCCATATCCACGGTTTTCTAAATATTTTAAGGACGAAACTTTTTCAATCTTCTCTACTTTTATTGTAATTTCTTCATATTTTTCCCTTTTATATATATTTAGTTCTATTAAATTTTATTTTAATTCCTACAGGATTAAAATTGGACTAATTACGAAATGAATAATTACTAGTTTTTCATTTGTAAATTATAATCGTATAATTCATTATTTTTAGAATGTGAATGTAGTGATTTGTATAAAATAAGACGGTACTTTAACGAAGACGTTTATTTATTGTTAAAATCATATTTATATAACCGGTTGTTTGTGGTAAAAATAAACAATTCACTTTTAAATGAACATTCAATCAGATCTTCTATACCGCAAGGCAACCTGCTGGGACCATTATTACATTTCATTTACACGCCCGACTTGCCTACCCCCAATCAAACTGTGTTTGATACATATGTCGATGATATCGCAATACTCGTTTCTAACTCAGATGCCACATATGCTAACATCACTGTTCAAATCAATCTGAATCGACTAAAGGAATGGGCACGTCTCAGGCGCATATCGTTTAATCCCTAAATGTCAACACATTACGTTTACAAATAAACTACTGATCTGTTCCGAGTTAAAAATTTCCAACGCGAATATTCCACATGTAGAATCTGTACGTTATCTAGGAATGTACATGGATAGACGATTAATGTGGCGTGTTTATGTTGATCACACGAGAAAGTCGGTAAGTGCTAGACTACTTTAGCCGTTGTTACGAAGGACATCGTACCTTAATCGGGCAGTACAGAGAAATATATGTCTCATGATCATAGTTCCAATGTGGTATTACGGAATAGAGGTATATGGAAAAACCTGTACCAGTAACCTTCTTAAAATATAACGGCAACAGTTAAAAATATTACGTATAAAAACATCAGCGCCATACTGTGTATCAAACTACACGCTGCATACAGACTTGAAGATTCCATTTGTGAAGGATTACTATGTTCAGCAGTGCAAAAGCTTCTTCGAGAAAATGTGAGTTAACGCTAATCCATTGGTGCATAAAATGTATACGGTGGATCTACAAATAAATCCAACAGAAAACTAAAAAAATGAAGATGGTGCCGCAACGCGCTTTCAATTACTTGAGAAACGATGGTATGCATAACTGTAGGCTAGATATTTTAATTTAACGCCCTGAAGAAAATATGTCATCTGATGGTTTTCTTTCATATAAGAATCAGGCATACTCATTGGAGTTGTTAATTTTTTTTTTTCTTTTTTTTTTACTTATATTACCACACGATCATCCTAATCTTTGCTATAAAATATATATGAGAACATATATAAATATAGAAAAAAAAACTAATAAAATCATGTTTAATATTATATTAAAAGTATAACCGATCGAAAAATTAATCATTTTACCCAGAGAGCTATAAATTATCAATTTGATTTTCGTCGCTTTACACGATATTTTGATTTTAAACATTTTTCTTTTTTTTAATTCTTTCCAGAAAGTTTATCATTTATGATAGACAACGAAACAGCAAATTCAATTTCGCCCTCGAATAATTTGTTTTCCGAAGTTAATCAGCATCTATCACAATCGAAGACTGACGGTTCCGGATTAAATTTTGCTCCATTCGATCGTGAGGTTAGTTATATTACAACGATTTAATTAAATTCGTTAAATAATTATTCAGGACACTCCCACGTATTTCTTAACTTTTGCTATCTTTATTATGTCGAGAAATCAAAAGGTCATCAATCCGGGGCAGGTGTTAAATCACCAGAAGGTTCTAAGAATCTCCCCGCTTGACAGGAAGAGACAGAAGGAATTTAGAATGGACACATGGAACGTTTGCAGCCGCTTAAAGGTTGGAAAGATACATAACGTAATTAAAGAAATGAAAAGATTGGATATCGATATATTGGGAATTAACACAAATGGCCAGGTAGCGGAACTATTGAGTATGATCTACTCTGGATCAGTAAAAAGTGGGAGGAATGGCGTAGCAGTTATAATTGGAGAGAAGCACAAGAAATGCCAAATTAATGTCATAACTGAGTCTGATAGAATAATGCTAGTACAGTCGAAAGGCATGATACAGAATGATTTATGCACCAACAACCAATAAATCTGATGAAGAAATGGAATACTTCGACGGTGGTCTGCAACATATTATTAAGAATTTGAAAAAGCAGGACCTGAATATTATAATGGGAGACTTTAATGCCAAAGTCGGAAGTGGAGAGGTAATTGGTGTAACTGAAAAATTTGTCCTGCGGCAGAGAAATGAACGAGGATCTAAACTCATTGAATTTTGCCAGCAAGAAGGCTCAATCAAAAACATGTTTTATAAACTCCCAGAAAGACGTCTATATACATGGAAATCACCACGGGATAAAAAGAACAATATCATAAGAAATCAAATGATTATATACTAGTTAATAGAGGTTTCCAAAATAGTGTATAACTCAAGTGAAAACATACCCGGAAGCGGACATTAATTCCGACCATAATCCGCTAGTTAACAGATGTCAGAATTAAGTTTCAGATACTAAGGAAAATAAATGAGAATCAAAGGTTAGACGTGGAAAAGTTTAACAATGTTGATATCTGAAATAAACTGATTGATTAATTAGCAGCTAGAACACCAGCAGTAACAGAGATTGAAACGGAAGACATTGAAAATGTTTGGAATAAGATAAAAGTTAATACCATCGAAGCTGGGGGAGGAAGATACAGGGAAAAGTAAACACAAAAAAGTTAAACCATGGATGACAGATAAAATACTGGAACTAATGAAGAAAAGATTTGCAAAAGTCAAAGGAGATATGGAGAATTACTTAAGTATACGTAAGATAATTCGGAAGGAAGTAGAAAAGCAAGTTGGAATCGATACAGAAACAATGTGAAGAAGCTGAAGAACTCCTAAGGCTACATGACAGTTTCAACTTCCATAAAAAAATTCAACAAATAACAGGAAACATAAAAAAAGGCTAGTCTAATGGCTATAAGAACCCAAAAAGGTGAAGTAATAATAGATAAAAAAAAATATATAGAAAAGGTGGAGACAATATATAAAGAATCTGTTCAGTGATCAACGACCAGTACTCCAAACTAATATTGTAAATAGCGAAGACCAAAGCCCAGAAATACTACAATGTGAAGTAGAACGAGCTATAAAATGTATGAAAAATAGAAAGTCTACAAGATGCGATAAAATTCCAACATAAGATTTAAAATGTATTTGGATAAATAGCAGCTTTTATCATCAACGAGATTTATAATACTATCCCACAAGAATGGCTGAAGTCGACTTTTATACCGATCCCCAAAAAATTAAATGCAAAATCATGCACAGAATTTAGACTAATATCCCTAATGAGTCATTTGTTGAAAACATTTCTTAGAGAATTACATGCAAGAATCTATATAAAATGTGAAGCACATTGTGGGGATACTCAGTTCGGAGTTGGAAAAGGTTTTGGAACATGTGAAGCTCTTTTTGGTATGAGACAACTATTGCAGCATATGTATACATATACTTCATTGATTAAGAAAAGCCTTCGATACACTAAAACACGCCCCGCTTATCAAATTCTGATAGAAACAGGACTGGATGGGAAAGATATTCGAATAATATAGAATCTGTATTGGCAACAAGAAGCGGAGGTAAAAGTAAATCGAGACTTGAAGACTGAAACTCTCAAGATCATGAAAGATGTAAGACAGAGTTGTATACTCTCACCCCTCTTGTTTAACATATATATAGAGAAGATTTTTCAACCAGAATTACAATATAAATTCGGAATAAAAGTAAATGGGAAAAACCTCAGATATGCAGATGATTCAGTAATTATAGCGGGAAGTCTTCAGGAGCTACAATGTATGTTAGACCAATTCTCTCCGATAGGCCAAAAATACGGAATTCGAATTAATTAATTAAGAACTAAATTCGTGGTTATTGAAAGAAGTAAACAAAAGGTCTGATCATCTAATCGTAAATCATAATCTAATATAGTTATCAGTTTCAAAAATCTGGGATCAGTAATAAACGAAAAACTAGACGATGATGAAGAAATAAGAACAAGATGTGGAATGGCAAAGGACGAAAAATAAAAAACGTTATGCTTGCAAATCATTTACCACTGCAGATAAGACTCAAAGTTATATACTGTTACGTGATTCCGGTGCTTTTGTACGGAATGGAAACATGGAATTTAAAAGCCAGCACCATTACACGTTGCAGGCCACAGAGATGTGGCTTGTTAGAAGGTTATTAAGAATCTAGTGTATCGAAAATGTTTCAAATAACACTATACTGAAGAGAGCTGGTGTAGAAAGGAAACTAATAAAAAATGTTTAAAAAAGTAAAATGGCATATTAGGGCCACATTCTAAGAGGAGAAACGTATGACATTCTGCGCCTAATATTACAAGGAAGAATTGATTGTAAAAGAACAGTTGGTAGAAGAAAGACCTTGTGGATAAAAAATATTAAGGAATGGAGCAACGTCGACGATATAGGTACACTTTTCCAGACAGCAAGAAAGAGAAACTATTGGACTGCAATTGTATGGCATCTAAAGTAGAAGAAGAAATAATTATTTCAAATTATACATATTTTATATTCGTACCCGATTAATATGGTAACGTAAGTACGATCTGATCGTTGCTGGTATTATCTGAAAACTTTGTCGTTGTTGTTGCACTCGAGTATATGACAGCTATAAAAGAGATCGAAGGACACTTGAAGACTTTCCGGAAATAAAATACTCAGTTTGAAAACTAGACTTAATTCCAGACTTTGTGAAGAGGCAACAATCGTTTTATCAACAACGTCTGAAATAGGTTTGATATTGACGGTAGTAATGAGATAGGTAAGTATCCTTAATTGGTTTTTCTGGCTTTTCGAGCATGATTTTTTTTTAATTCGGAAGGGGAAATCTTCGAAAGACACTGATATAATAAGAAATTTAGTTTTTACTAACGCAGCGCATACATGCATGCACTGCTAGGGAACCAAAATCGTCGTGCTTCTTTTAGTGTCCGACTCGTTACGTTTAATTATATTTTATCATACCCGTATTCAGCCAGAATTCTGGCTTTGTCGTTTGCTTCGGTGACATGCATTGTACACGTTGTCGGGTTCATCTTACACTCTAGTATGTGCAACAATGTCTATTTCATCATCAATGATGCCGTTCGAGCACAGCCCATACGTATTCGGTTGATTGTTCACCATATCGATCATTTCTCTTTATATCCTTGAACCAGAGTTTCTTCTGGTGGTCTCAGTGGGTTTGGTAGGTTTTCTTTAATCCATAGGTTTATCCATTCTTTTTCAGGTTGACCTCAGTGTATATTAGTGCTTTGCATGAAGTTATTTCTCGACTTAAATCTATATGCCACCTCGGTTTGACCATACATTGGATGTCTCTCGTCTCGACACTGGGCTTCCCTTTTTGGCTATTATATGGCGTCTTATATGTGTAGGCGCTATTCCACTAAGGAGATAAAGGCTTCTTACTTCCGTTGGTTTTAGGCAGCCTGTAATTAAACGGCACGATTAGTTTAAGGCAATATTCACATGTTTTGCATGTACAGACCTAGCCCAAGCAGGGCAGCCGTACTCCGCAGCTGAGAAACACAACGCCAGAGCTGTAGTTCTTATAACCACAGTGTGTGCACCCCATTTGGAAGTTAAAGCTTCTTCAATATTGCATTTCGAGTATTAATTTTTTGTTTAGTAAGTGGTCTCTGTAATTGAGAGAGGTCTATCCAATGTCACTCCTAAATATTTTATGTGGTCATTATGTTCGAGTTCTATCCCTCGCCAACCGATTTTCAATTTCAAATTGGCCATAGCATTCTTTAGGCGAAAGGCACATACTCGCGTTTTGTTAATATTCGGTATGAGGTTTTTCTGTTCGTAATACTTATCTATTTTCATACTCATTTTCTATATGCTGTGTGAGGTTTGTAATCTGTGAGTTGCATGATTTGCCATTTCTAAAACCAGTTTGTTCAGGGATTAATTGCAGATCTATCGTTTGTTGTATAGGATTTAGCACAATACGTTCAAAAAGCTGAAAGATGCAGCATAGCAGCGAAATCGGTCGATAGTTTTTTGCTTCCGTGCGATCTTTTTGTGGTTTTGCTAAGGCAACTACATACGCTTTTTTTCAATATCTTTGGTAATTTATTCGTATATATTATATTGCTAAACAGCTCAGTAGTTCTCCCTCCAAAATGTTTGATTTGCTCTGGTATTATTTCATCCAGTCCTGCAGCTTTCTTTACTCTGATGGTTTTCAGTGCTTTTGTAATTTCATCTACTGTGAAAGGGTAGCATAGTGATTTACTTCAGAGCCTGGATCTCTAACCAAATGCTTTTTTAACAGGCGTTTCTCTGCTTTACCGTTTAACATTAATTGTGCTGCAATTTGGTTTGGCGTTATATTGACATGTGTATTATTTTGCTTGTCGTCTTTTAATTTTCGTAGCAGTCTCTGTGTTTTGTTGCTATCTCGTGTCATATCAAGCTTTTCAATAGTTTCTATCCATCTTTTACGTCTTGTTTCTCCTATCGCCCGTAGGATTTTTTATTCCAGTTCTACTGTTTTTGTTGAGAAGGGGTTGTTTTCATTTTCTTTGTATATTATAGTCATTTTTCTGTTTATCCTCGATATGTATGAAGTACGGCAGCCTCTGGGTATGTTTAATCTCGAGATATTAAAATAAGTTCTTTGAATGCCTCATGTTCCTCATGTATCGGTGTAATAGTCGTTATTTGTTCATCCAATTGTTTTGTAAAATTTAACCAATCAGCTTTTTGAAAGTTGAATCTTCTTTTTATCGGAACAGTCAATGGTCTTATGGCTGTAGACATTGTTAGTTGAACTGGGCGATATTGAGTTTTTGGGATAGGCTTCAGAATTTCTTTATTACAGTGATTTGCTATTGTATTTGTCACAAAAATTAGGTCAGGATTATATCCTTTCTTCCATCTACCGCTGGCAAAGGAAGACGGTAGTTTTCGGTCATGGATAAAAACAAGGTTTTTTGCTATTGTCTAGTTCTCGAACCTTTCACCATTGTCGTCGGTGTCAGTCCAATTTATGCTATGGCTATTAAAATCGCCAATGACTATCTAATTCCCTTATTGTTAACATTTTTCGGAGTACTGAATTCAAACGTCGTATTAGGTGGTTTGTATAAGGATGTGATTCTATAATTATTCATTTCTACAGTTATAATTTCCATATTATTATTTTTCGTTATTTCGGCACTTTTTATAAATTTACCTGGTTTCACAAAAATTGCACTGTCATATTTTTCGTGCGGTCGTTCTGCTACTAGTCGCATACCTACGATTTCTGGCATGACTTGAGTTTTTCCTATATGAGTTTCTTGCAGGCAGAGTATATCACAGTTGTTCTTCTTGCAGAGTTCCGCAATCATTTCTTCTTTGTCCTTGCTTCATCCCTCAATATTTAATGAGATCGTTGTTATGGTTGGCTCTGAATACCATAATAATTATAATAATAACAAATTAGTAACAAAAAAAAAAAGTTAAGTTTAATTATAAAAATATTTAAATATAAAACATAATTAAATATTGAAATAAATACGATAAACAGAAGACAGTTGACCATGCTACAAAAGCTATGAACACTGCAACGGTATTGCGGTCACGATTGATTTAAGCGTTAAATGCAATACCACGAAACTTAGAATTTTAATCGCATGACCTGTAAAAGGAAAATTTTAACTTCCCCGCTAAAAGGGTATTGCAGTTAATACCAAACTTAAGTCGAAAGGCAGTGAACGTAGTGCAAATGAACATAGTATGATGAATATCATCAGCTTCAAACTTCATCTACGGTACAACAGATGCAGACAGGACCACTAGCAAGACAGAACCTATGAAGATAGGAACCAAACCTGCCATGACCTGTCAAACAAGCATGATTTTTCTCATCACTTTAAAGGTACACAGACGTTAAAAATATACGACAACGACATAGTGCTCTCACACTATAGTTGTTTCAGGACCAGTGGGGAGTTGTAATTTCCCTATATAATTGTGAAATATATTAACCGAATACTGATACACTTGTCGGGTTGTAATTTTTCTACGTTTAATATTTTTAAATCTGTTGATAAATTTTCTCATTATTTGTTTTACCTGTTTTTTTTTTTAAATGATGAAATATGTTAATCGCCGATCTGTTGCAAATTTATCAGTAACCGAAATAATAACTGTGGTAGTTATTATTGGATGATACGTGATGATATTAATCAATTTATAATAAATGAATTTCGTTACAGTTTTACCTGAGTTTGGGCGTTTCGGTGGGAGGTGTAAAAACGTTTCCAGATGACTGCGTCTCAAATCATAAAGTGAAACCATGGTCGAATAGTTCTCCTAAGGTAAATTTACATGTAACTTGCAATCGCGAGTTTTATGTGTACGAAAATAATCATATATGTAAAAAAAAATAAGAATATAGGAGTTATGTAAATTAGGCCGTGTCACGTTGCGTACATTCATGTTCCCAGTGATTTAGCTAAGTTTAAAAGAAGAAATATCATTTATTTTAATTGTAAACATGAAACACAACACATTGTATACTAAGTACACCGAATTACCCTTAGTAGCTAATACAATAAAAAAAATATAATAATAATAATAACAAGGTATAAAAGCAACGATGATAATATACAGGAAAATTTGAAAAAAAACCCTGCTACAAAAAAGAGAAAGTAAAAGAAATATAAATAGTATAAATTAAATTTTAAAAAAAATTGATTACAGTTAATTTACTTAATAAATAAATAAACAAATATATAAAATAACATAATGTTGGTAGCGCGTATACCGATTGCGTAAGCTGACCATATTATAGTCCCCTATAACCCTAATTAATACATTTTCGTTAGTTTTGCAATTATCATAAAATTTTTTAACCAGCTTGTTGATATAGAAAAATACCAGCTCAAGGTTTTGTTAAGAATGCATATCTCAAGTCCTGGCGAAGCCGGTGGTAGCGAAATTCTGCAACAACGGTTTTGTAATAATTGTAATTTACAATATGTACTATTAGAAACTGAACACCAAACGGGGCATGCATATGTCAACCACGGACGAATAATAGTTTTGTATATAGTACTTTTTATTGGTAACTGTGAAGTGGGATCTTCGATGAAATATAGGTGAAAGAATTCGAATAGCTTTGTAAGAATTATCGATAGTGCGATTAATATGATTATTGAACGACAAACGCGATTTCAGAGTGACACCTAAATACTTGATATCTTTAACCCATTTAATAGTTTGATCGTTAATTACAATTAAGTTTATACAGACATATAGTGCGTCGAATAAAAATGGTAGATAACGTCTGATTTAAGAAATATTAAATGCGACTGATTAATTACGTCTAGGATAATTTAAATCTACAAAATAATTAACTTTCAGGTTTCTAATAATGATCTTAACGTACAATATTCCTCGCGTATAAACGTTGCGTCGACAGAATGATTTTTTTATTTAGCTCAAGCATTAAATGTGCTTCCAAATTATATTATTATGCGCGCATGCATAGTTTTCATCAATACCAACACGAAGGAACGTAAATTTGGATTTTTATTAGATTTGTCTATAGCCTATTAAAGTATCTGGTTATAATTCTTTCTATTTTAATGTTAAATTTTTTTAGTTCGCAGTTTATTTACACTTTTTAATATTTCATTTGACGTTGACGACAACTTATTATCCGATTAATTAAAAAGGAATACTTTAATATCAGTATTCCTCGTATTAGATTTATTTATATATATTAATAACAATAAATTTAAAAAAAGTTCAGGAGTTAGCAGATAGTATCTAAATTCGTTGTGTAAATAAAATTTTTCTTTCGAAAAATACGGCGTACATCAATTGTTAAAAATATATTGCTAACCTTATTTATTGTAGTCTAACCGTAAGTAATTAAAGAATATAAAGAAATAAAGGACGTCTGATCGTTTGTGACAATAATTTCTGTCGTGTTTAAATAAAAACTTTTTTTAGGATTCAAACGTGAGATATGTCCATTGTAATAATTTTACTGTGTGAGCCGATGAAGAAGCCTAATTTGGAATTTTATAGAATATTTTGTTTAACTTTGTTAACAGTATAACGTTATAATAACCGAATAGTAACAGAGAAATGTCGATGTTGGGCTGGCCGATATTAGGTTTATATTTTTTTCCCGATATTTTAATTTGTATTTTATATTCGTATAGGCTATGTTACACTTTTGGCAAGCTCGCGACGATTGGCTAAATACGTGGACAAGTAACAAGACGCTTCTTCAAGTGGAACATATCAAAATTTACGCATTGTAATTATTCTCATTAGGTAATTCCTTTTCTCTTGTATATCTGTGATATTTGAAGATTAAAATTCTTATAATTAAAACTAATTTTTATTAAGTTAATCATACACATTATCGTAATACATGTTTTAAAGGATCCGACATTATTCGTAATTAATAGTGTTTATATATATATATATATATATATATATATATATATATATATATATATATATATATATATATATATATATTTATATTTAATGTTATCGAACTATTTGCATCAGAAACATTTATAATAATATTTGGAAGGTTTTTTTTTTCAACTATTCAAAATTTGTTATATCAAATTGTTATTTCCAAATAGCTTCAAAACGATAACATTATAATATTTTGAATAAACTCGTGCAGAAATTATTTCAATTGAGATTCTTAAAGCAACATGACTGAAAAATTAACTAGTACTAGAAATAAAATGAAAAACAAGAAAGAACAAAGAAAAAATCTAAAACAGAAATCATAAAGGAAGAACTGAAAATAGATCGACACAAATACGTAATAAAAGACAGGCGTAAAAGTTAGATGAAGCAATTAATAGGCAGTGGACGGAGTACCATATACCGAGTTAAGGGAAAAAATAGTCAACAAAGAAAATTAAATTGGAATAAAATAATTTAAAACTAATACTCGAACGTGATTATAAAACATACGATTATAACCAACGTAACGCATACAATTATTAACTTAAGCAATTAAAAATGCACACCATAAAACCGGTAATCGAAAATTTAACTGATAAACCGATGACATTAATGTAGTATAATTTTTGTTACAATGTTCAAAAAAGGATAAAGAAATAATATTATGCGTAAAAATTGCGATAAAGTTTACGGAGAAAATGAAAACTAGAAGTGATTATCGTGAAATATTTTATTCTATTGAAAGCTATAAATGGATTTATACACGTGAGAATTGAATATTATTTATTAAGCGATATGAAAATTTATTTATTTGTTCTAAACAAAAATATACACATGCATAATGTGGTTTGTGGAAAATGACCTGTATCGATCAAATCAAAAAAATTGGAGCAGGATAAGATATGTTAGAAATAAACTAACTCTTGATCGATATAACTGGCGACGCCTTGTGTACCAAATAAGAATTTGACCAACGAAATAGAAGAAAAATATTTGGAATAAGATATACAGAGGTCTTTCGTTTTGAATCTGCATAGCTTGCTGTTCCTGTATTTTTTATTAATTGTTCGTTGTACATTTTTCTGGGTCTTCCTCTGCATCATTTGTCCACCATCTTGTCTTCAATTTTTAGTACTAGCGTCTGACTATGACGGAATAAATGCCGTATCCATTTGAACCTTCTTCTTTTTAACATATCCATTACAGTTCTTGATTGTCGTATTTCTTTAAGTAAATTCTTATTTGTTCTTCACAACATTCAACTAATTGTGTTTTACATCCTCCGCCAGCACCATATTCGGAGGCTTCCCATTCGGTTATACATTTGTTAATCGTCCATATTTTTGATCCGTACAACAGTATACTTCATATATACGTTAAAGTGCTTCTTAATTTTAAAATCAGCACTGAAACTGTTGAGATTTTTTTCCCTGTTATGATGCATAATTTCAGGAGACGTTAATAATACTATACAATAGACTTATTTAAATTAAAAATAAATAAACAACAAAAATGACTTAAAATCACTAAATATGCGCGCACGCGCAAGGGAAAATACGAACGCAAACTAATTTTAAGCATATAAATATATCATCATCATCTTCCTCCCTTGTTTCCGAGTATGAGTGCTGCTTGCTCTTAATTACTGATGTTTTCGACGGGTATGTTATAACAAGCCAATTCGGTGAAGGATTATAAAACCACAATCACTAAAGTGAACCGTTGATGTTGACCTGCAGTATTCATGCCTAGATTTGGAATTTTCTTTTTACTGGGCAGACACATTTGTAACCGCTGATCTACTATTTTTAACCATTCCTTTCTGTTAAGCGCAGTTTTTTTCCAGTCAGACTTTCTCGGGTTTATTCGGATATATTTCAAATCAATAGACGTCTTTGAACCGTAGTCTTGGTCTACCGACGTCTTTTCCCCGATCGTAGAAGATTCGCTTTGATATGCGATTCTCTTCCATTTGCACGACATGTCCAAACCATCGCGTGCGTATCTTTGCAATTAATTTCTCAATAGACTGAATTCCATCTGCATCACAGATTCTTGCGTTTGAAATGAAATCTTTCCAACTTGTTTTCAGTATTTTTCTTAACATTGTTTGATGACGGTGTTCTATGCGTCTTTATAATTGGCAAGAAGTCATTTCCGTACATCGTTGGAAGTAGATTAACTTTATAAACTTCTATTTTCGTACTGATCGCCAGATCTTTGTTATTGAAAACCAAATGGAAACAATTTTTTGTACGCTACATTTGTATTTCTTACGCTATAGGCGATTTCGCCACCTAACGTAGCATCTTTACCGATGTTGCTACCGCGATAATATTTGAAAATATCTGCATTCGTTAACTTTTTCCCATCCAGATAGAAGTCGAATCTGTCAGTCACCATATGTAAAATTTCTGTTTTTTTACGGTTTACCACTAATCCAAATGCCTGATAAGTTTTTTGTAGGCATGTGAGTGAGTTTTGCAGATCTTAATCTCAAAAGATTTAGTTGCATGTTTGGATTTATACTTACTAATATTGTATAAGCCACCATAAAAACAGACATGTATTTTGTTTGAAGGCGTAGTAGATCATGTTCATATAAAAGTTGAAAAGAATTTGTGCAAGCACACCGCCTTGTCTAACTCCTGTTGTAACATTAAACGGATCCGTGAATCCAGCATCGTAGATAACAGCCGCTTTCATTCCATCATGTAATTGTTGTATTAGATTTAAAATTTTTGGATGGCACCCTACATTCTTCAGGCATATCTATAGTGCTTCCCTGTTTACGGAGTCTAATGTTTTTTTAACATCGATAAAGGCGATGCACATGTTTGTGATCTGCTTCCTCGCTTTTTCCATTAACTGTCGCATAATATCATGTCCGTTTTGCTCATTTGCTGTCGGAACCTTCTTGTTCCTCTGGGAGAAAACCACCTAGGAACGGCTCCAGACGTCTTTGTAGCACCTTACTGAAGATTTTTCCAGAGTAGCATGGAAGCGTGATACCTGTATAATTTCCACAATCTGTCTTATCACCTTCATTTTTATAAATATTGATTAAAGCCGCATTTTTCAAAAATTATTTCATCTTTCCAAATGCGTGTGTATAATTTTGGAGACATTTCACCGTTTCTTCTCCGCATATTTTGTATACATCAGTTGTGTTACCATCCAGTCCGGGTGTGTAGTAAGGGCGTCACTTTGGCATACTTTGACCTCTAGGTGTATGTTGAAGGTCATGAAGGTCAAAGTGTTCCCAAGATTACGCCCTTACTACTGAGCAAGTTGTCACGTGGGCGAATTGGGCTAGGTGTTTTTTATGTTTTTTTATTTTCGTATGTTTTTATTTTTAGGTAGGCGAATTGGGCTAGGTTTTTTTTTAATGTTTTTTTATTTTCGTATATTTTTTTTTTTAGGTAGGCGAATTGGGCTAGGTGGTTTTTTTAGGTAGGCGAATTGGGCTAGGTGTTTTTTATGTTTTTTTATTTTCGTATGTTTTTATTTTTAGGTAGGCGAATTGGGCTAGTTTTCGTTTTTTAGGTAGGCGAATTGGGCTAGGTTTTTTTTTAATGTTTTTTTATTTTCGTATATTTTTTTTTTTAGGTAGGCGAATTGGGCTAGGTATATTTTTTTCGTAGTTTGTATATTTTTCACGTTTCGTATTTACGTACATACGTTAGTAAAATTAGACCATCGTCACGTACGCATTTTTATCATCGTCGCTAGTTATCATTATATTTAATTGGTTAGAGTATTTCGTCGTAATTTTTATCATTTTTAATTATCTGCTTTCCTACGAATTTTACTATATTTTACTATGCAATGTTCGTCATTTCCTATGAATTTTGCTATATTTTACGCCGAAAATATTTATGTTATCGTCTTATTTTTGCAACAATGTATTTTTCGATAATGTTAGTATTTTGCTTTTATCTATACTTTTGTATATTTTCGCGTATATTAAAACGTTAGCGTAATTTATAATATTGTTATAAATTATAACGGAAATTGATTAAAATATTATAAATTTCCGTTATAATTGATTATTTGATGTTGTTCTCGTCTATTAAAATTTTTGCGAGTTGTATAGTTTTATATAAACCGTCGTCGTTCAGATCGATCGTTTAGTTATTATCGCGTTGCAGAGAGTAAGCGGAATAATTCGATCGCGAGAGAACGGTATACGGAGGCTCGAAGGAGTGTTTTAACGTTATTACATTACATTACTACACGTAGTTTAAAATGTGTATTGTACGTAAACGATTTAATATTGGCGAATCGTCGTCGTTAGACTGTTACATCTACATTATTCGTCGTGAAAATCAACCCGACGAATTTTGGTTTAAAGGAAAAGAAATAGCTACGTTTTTAGAGTATAAAAAACCGTCGGACGCTATTTCTGACAATGTTTACAACGAATGGCGTCGTGAATGGCAGCATCTAAAGATATCCAGTAATATTGGACATCATGATGACGTATATACATCGGGCTCTCTAAAGGTATGCAACCTTGATGACGCAATTACTTGTGCGTCCAATTCTCTTGATGACGTAATCCCTGATGATGTTAACGTAATTTCTGATGACGTCGCACCAAGCAATTGGCAACCACATACAGTATTTATCAGCGAACCTGGTTTATACGAGCTTGTTACTCGTAGTAAGAAACCCGAGGCTGTACAATTTACTAAATGGGTATACGAAACGGTCTTACCCGAATTACGACGTACTGGTCAATACGCTATCGCGTCAAACAATAAAGATGAACCGATAGATACTAGCGATGTCGTTGTTTCAATCAAAAAAGATATGGAAATACAAAAATTAAATTACGAATTGCAGCTACAACAATCGGAATCACGTCGTCGAGAGTGCCAATTTCAAATTGAGCAAAAGGAAACCGAAGTTCGACAAAAAGAAATCGAATCGCAATTACGACTCGAGAAAAAGGAAACGGAAACGACGATGCTGATCAAACTAAAAAACGCGGAATTACGCGAAGCTCAATTACAATACGAAAAAGAGCACCTAGGACTACACTATCGTTATATGTTTCAAACGGACAGTGCTCATCAGATGGGTAAGCTGGCCATCGAACAGTACATACAACGACAAGCGCTGGAAGAAAAACATAAAGCGATCAAGTCTTTGGTGAACGATAGATATAAATTGATTCGGAATTATGAAAACTAACTATATCGGAATAGTGTATAACGAAACGGACGACCGTTATAAAATCATACGACAACAATGGGGTGCCGCGCGTCGATCGTACGATTATATCGTAAAGTCGTCGAATGCAAAACTCGAACTGTCGGATCCGAGTATAATAAAACATCGTCTGAAAAAAGATTAGTAATGGGTGATATGATCAAAGTGTCGCACGGGGTTAATGTTTGGACGCAATTTCTGAGGACACATCTCGAAGCGGCTTACAAGTTTGGTATGCTTTTTTCCGATTGGTCGTTCAACAGTTTTTCCCTGTTAAGCGACGACCAATTGCGCGCTCATTATCGAATATTTAAGAATCAACAAAAGGACACGTATTGTAGTAAGCTTTTTAATTTTTACAATACATTGTACCGAAATCTAGCATTTGTGGATGAAGAAGATTGCGTGAAACGTTGTTTCATTCCCGATATATGGACGTTGCGCGAAATGTTGATGAAGTTTATCGCGTGTAATAACATCGATTATTTAGAACAAAGCAGCTGCAGCGTCGACGACGATAATATCTCATTGGATAGTAGCGTTTTCAATCTGATTGCTTCGTCGATAAATGACGAAGACGCGAACGCTATTCAACATATGGCTGAACAGTTTCCGCAAGAAGCCGAAACTTTAAAAATACGAAAAACGTTGGAAGTTCAAAAACTTATGGCTAGTAATCCTAATGCGCTAAATCAAGCATTATATCAACTCGCTATACCGAATGATGATGACAGCGACAGCCACCGTCATCGAGAAGAAGAATATCTGATAGAGATGCCCAATACACCGCAACGCTCAAACGATGGCGAGTCTGTAGTTTTGCCGTCGCAAATACGTCGTTATTTAAACGACTTAACCACCAAGAGGCAAAGTAACGTTGAAAAATAATTGTAAATTTTTGAAAAATATATATATATATATATTCGTCGAATTTATCCGGTTTATAAATTAAACATAACTTTTATACTATAAATACAACTACTAACTAATATATAAATAAACGTATACACGGTTATATATCTTTATCTTTAATTTAAGCTCCCTTCGTGTATACACAAATGAAACAAAACGGAAAATTATCAAAAATTTGAATTTATTGGAAAAGATATCTCAAAGTTAGTTTCACATGTGCACTTCTGATGTTGAAAATAACATTGAATACTTTTTTTTTTACTGTTCTAGATTTCATGATCTTATATATGTAAATATGACATTAGTGGCTTGTAATCTATAGTCATTACTACGGTACATTTTACTAATCTCTTGCTGGCACTTCTTGTAGATTAAAATTATCAGCATAATATCTCATAATACTAGTCATTCTATATCGTAATATTTAGTTAAATTCACTATACTTTATTAATAATTATACTCATTAATCTTTGCAGCATTTGCATTCAATTCTAATTTTAATCATATTTAGAAGCTATTTTAAATTATTTAAAAAAAAAAATCAAAATACACACGTTTGGTGATTAGACTATGTTTTACAACTCTCTACCGCCTTTGATTAAATACACTTTACAGAGAATTTCGAAACATACGTACTTTTTAAATTATTAAATTTTTTCAGCTACACATGCATGCCATGCACCTATACCAATCCTTAATTTAAGCACACTAGTTCCCTGTACATATCTATACACACTTTTTATCCAAATACACAATGTCGAAAAGCATACAAATTGTAATATCCCTGTATTTAAATGACAACAACTGGTTCAGTTACGTCGTATATTGCTGTTTAAGAAACACCAATACTCTCAACTATGTAATATCCTTGAATTTAAATTACGACTGGTTCAGTATTACATCTGCCCTATATTGCTGTAGAATTAAAAAGCAACAACACTCAATAAATAATAAATTGAACGATATAAAGCAACGGAAATGTATGGGAAAATGGACAACACATGAGAAAATAGAGTATTTTGAACACATTAGTAAAGGACGATGATACGAGCTCCTACAACTTATAATCTAAGGGAAAACTGATAGAAGAAGAAATGCAGGAAGGCGAATATAAAGAAGTAGACTAATATCATTCAGTCTAGGAACTTATGCAGCGTACAAGAGAAGGGCGTCTGATCTGATTGTCTACGCTTTTACTGGATATACCAGTGAAACATACTATCTACACATTATCAACCCTATTTGCATTGTGTTAAGAATTAAAATTATCCATCGTGTTTATAAGTTTTTACATATAGGCTGCACTGAAGTTAGTTTACTTTTGGTTAGGTTAATTTTTCTTTTTCCACGTGTACGTGTAGTAAAGTATGTAGTATGATATAAAATTTCGTTCGGTGATTCAACGTGTATCATTTCCTAATAAATAAAAAGTGATTAAACATAATACAGTGTAACGGTTCTATTTATTAATTTTAAAGGGTTATTTTTCGAAAAAATTCAACATCACATACTTCCTGCAAGTATACAAGAATTTTGTAATATAACATAGTTAAACAAAAACTACTGAAAAAAATAGTTTCTAAATTTCTTAATAACCTGTATGATGTCAATAATAATAATTAAATAGTAAATTAATTAGTATTTCTGTCCTTAGCAGCTTCATTTCCAGTTCAACAATAATCTGTATGCTACCGATAATAATAATTGAATAGTAAATTGTTATCTCTGTCAGCTTACATCTTAGGAGCTTCATGTCCAGTTCAACACATATTGATATGAATCATTAGTACACATTATGACAAACCAATACTTTTACACTTGTTCCACTTTTCGGCTTAATTATACTGAATGCGCTTCAGGCTATCAGTTGGTGATTGATATTATTTTTACCAAAATTACTAAACAGTTCCCTTAAAAAAAAAAAAGTGACTTTCTTTCATTAGTCATTTGAACGTGTTTTACGCATAACATATTTCCTCACGATACACCAAATAAACTAGTTCAAGATTCATTACTACTTGCAATATGATCGATAAGTTTCAAACAAAACATCGGAACCGGAATATGGTCAAAGAAACACACTGATGCTTAATAAAGTATATTACAATTCCGATTCAGATTCGGACCCAGCTTATTTGCGATCTCAGAATAAGCTAAAGTATGTAATTTTATTGTAGATAACTTTAATAAAAATAATTTTGAAAGCATTTAATAAAACATGTTTTTTCTAATTCGATTGTATCATTTGCATCAGAATTACAAGATTTTAATTATTTTTTAAAATATCGTAGATACAGTGTGTAATATTCTTTGATCCTGTCTGTTTCTTATCTATATCTATGAACTTCACAAATGTAAAAATGACACGTATTGACTATATACAACTGATAAGCTCGTTCGTTCATTGTTCTTATCTATAAATACAAGATAAACTTGTTTACGGTTAGCTAATCAATTAAGAATTAAGAAGACTGGTGCAGATCTTTCCATTTATTAACTATACGGTCAGTGTTGGTTAAACTATTCATATTATTAATATATTGATTATTTTACTTAATGCTATCGTATAATTTCATAGTGGATGTGTATTCATTGTTGTTTACGTGTGTGTTGTATAATTGTGGTATTAGTTAAATCATTGTGTGTGTAAATATATATATATATAATTGCGTTACACTTTCATATAAAAATCGTCACGTCTAAGTGCGGGTAAATGTAGGTTTTGTCTGAGTGTGTACACCTCCCCAATAGTTTGGATGTATAATGACTAAGAAACTAAGATACTTCCTTCAACTAAAGTTAGTTGTATATTTCGTTATTTATATGTTTAATTGCGGGTTTTACAGAGTTCATTTTTATCCGTGCGTGCTTGTGGAATGCAAACGCTTATGATTAAAGATTTATAATTATAGGTATTAATAATCCAGATATAATGAAACCAAACTGAGTACTTGATACAAAATGTTAGTATATAATACTGAATAATAAATTGAATAAACTTTTGTTTATTAATGTTACAAAATTACGCATAATTCGTTAATACTTGTACATTCATTTTTTATTATAGATTGAAAATAAGCGGTCATAATTGAATCGGTAAAATAATTACTCTATATAAAATGAATTACGTTATTGTTATTAAATAAACGTCAATTATTATTTAGCATAGTTTTCAGACATTCAGCCTATTTTTTCAGCTGAAAAACGTTATTAATTGTAATATTTGTATTTTATAACAAAATGTCTTTTTTTTTTGTTCTAAGTTAAAATTCTTAAACAGTAGAGCGGAATTTAATTAATTTAAGAAAACTTTTCGAAGTTTATTAATAATAGTGACCAACTCTAAATGTGTATATATAAAATCGTAACGTCCAAATAATGTCAAAGACCCGAATGTCGTACTCATAAAAATTATTTTCTAGGAGCAGATTTTTCATTCTTACTTTATATTGAAATTTCTATTTGATAAATTTTATAAGTAATTTTATTTCAATTAACCCTTTCAATCACAGTGCCCATTGTATCATACACAAACATTTAATGCTAAAAATGCCTTTTTTTATAATAAGGGGTCTTTGATTGACATGTTTCAATTTTAATATATTTATATAAACAAAATTAGTATAGTACGCAAAATATTACGTTATATTTTCACATTCTCGAGTCATAACTGTTTCATCAATATACATAATTTTATGCGAAGGTATGAAATGTTTTCTCAATGTCAACAAGAATCATTCCTTTGTATTAAAGTGATAGTATTTGTAATATTTTCATACACCCCGAACTCTGTACACGATCCGAGATTACTTTACAAATTAGATTAATTTTATGTCGTTCGAAATTATTTTTCATGTGATCTTTTTCACTAACAATGAACAATGCTTGTAAGCGTGCAAGTAGAGAGTTAGGTTTACTTTTATCCTAATTTGCGTTTCTTTTTTTATAACTTCGAATAAAGTAATATAATTGAATAAGTCGTGTTCTGAAACATAATCAAACTCTAGAAAAATAAGTCGCGTGGAGTCACTGAAAATTACGCGATTATCTTTTTACGAGATGCAACATGATAATAGCTAATTGTAATTATTTCATTAGATTGAACTTTTTAATCGACTTAATTAAAACTTTTTCTTCGAATCCACTTTATACAATACAGAGTACGGTAATTAAATATGGTCACAGCATTTCTATTTAGATTTACTTAACTTTTTGTTTATAATGCTTTATGCTATCCTAACTGATATAATATGTCCGCACGTGTTTGAATTAACATATTTAAGTCGTATTTTTGATAAATAAAAATTAAACTAAAAAAATTTAGAACCAAAAAAAAACTGAAGTGCGAAAAAACTAAGAACACGCACAAAAAAACAAAACACTACATCACAATTTAATTTTTGTTTTAATTACATTTCATGTAGATTACATTATACATTGTCAGAGTAAGTGTAAATTTGATGAAAATTCGATGGAAAAATAAAATGGTACATTAGTAATTTAAGAAAAATTAAAATTATGCAACTAAATTTAAAACTGGATATTAATTTATATTCAAAAGACCCATTGAGGTCAGCCAGGAGTGTGGTAAATGTTAAACATGCTGTTGAAATTTTTGGGTTGCTTCTATGTTTTTCAATAGACTCGAATAATTCGTTGTTTACATCTATGTTCAGTCGTAATAATATGAGTTTTATCCACTTCGATAAATTTTGGACAAGTGTACTATAATCAGTTATAGATAATTTTTAAAATTTGCCTTATTTTGTCAGTAACACCTTTTATATATGAAAGAACTGATATTTTTGCGATTGATGTTATTCTATTGTGGATATTTTCAAAACCGAATTGAATCATTGTTCGCTTGTTAACATAGAGAAAGCATTTGATACCGTTTGGTACAATAGCCTTATGTTTCAATTAATTAAAAATAAAATTAAACTCCAGTTATTGTTAAAAATTATTTATTAAATTTGGGATATTTATGACGGAGTACCAGTGTCAATGCGCTAAAAAAGAAAATGCCTTTAACATAACATTTTGTACGGAAATGCAAATATTTTTTTTTTTTTAAAAAATGCAATTATCGTTTATAAAATTTCACACATAATTGATTTTAATTTTTTGGTTTATTTTTAACGGGTTCACTGAAATTTTGTTCTAAATACCGTTGTGTAATCGGCTGAGTTAATTTTGGACTCAATCACAAGGAAAAAAGCATCCGCGCGGTAAATATATTCTTTCGTTTTGTTAGTATTTACTTTAAGTTTAAGATTACTATTAAAGACATATTTTTAAATAAGTAATGTATAATGTCAAATTTTCCAATTTTTATTATTAATTTATCGATAAAATTATCGTATTATTTTACACTAATGCTGCATTCATTAATTAATCGTAATAATAATTTGCCTATGCCTAACGAATTGCCTCAACCCGAAACTAAATGTTTAAATTCTTTAAACCGAACAAATTTTATAATCTAACAACCGTATCGAAGTATTTTTCTCAACGCTATATTAGACCCGACTTTATCCTGCTGGTATAAATTCTTTCAAATTCCTTCATATTATTGCTTGTAATTTTTTGAAATTAAAACAAATAATAATAACTTTTAAATGATGGTAATATTACACATGAAGAAATTACATTACGAATAGAACGCTCGCAAAATTGAAGCGGTAATATGAGGTATATTCAAAGTATACGTCACTTTTCGATTCATGTAATAAAAATGATAATCATTCGAACGAGTTTTTATCTTATTCGATAAACGATACACCAGCGTAAATCGTTTTATTGCTTTATTTTTTGCGATTTTTTCAGTGAACTTCACATCGTATTCGTTGCAGCACGTAAAGCGAAGCACATTTGCTGATTAAAAAAACTATATTGAAATAAAATTAATTATGCCGACAAAATAAATTTTAAGAAGCCTGTATTCGCAGGTAATTTTTTTTTACAACGATTATTCATACACATGGTAAGTTAAGTAGTTGCTGTTTTGATCAATTTCATTTCTGCGTTATTTAAATTGTCGCATCCAATAGATATATTTTTGAATTCTATTATTTTATTGTTCTAACTATATATGTATACATTTTATATATATGAGTGTATATGTTTGTATAAATATGACACGGAAATTATGAACTTATATGTACAAAAGTATTGTTTAATATATATATATATATGTGTGTAGTATAAGTTCCTGAAAAATTTTTCGATCACATATGACACCAAAATTATTAAATTATATGCACTTAATTATTATTTAGAATTTATATATATATATCTGTAGGGAGGATTTGGTTTGAGGATCATCAAGTGACGTCCCTTACCAACTTACAATCTGAGTAAAGTCGTCTGCATAAAAGAAATGAATAAAGCAGAAAAATAGATTAATTTGCGAACGTAGTCCAGTTCACTTTTGGCGAATATATTTACAAATAGAATAACTACAGAGGTTTCCATTTGTCTCTATTTGTTACTAGTTGTTCTCAGTTGTTATTTAAATTTGATAATTTAATTAGTTCCGATATTTTTATCTTATGCATGGTCACGCCTGCATTCGTTTACCTTGAAGCAATTAACGTTTGCAAATGAAAAATGTTTGAAGTTTTATTTATCTATTTATTTCATTTTATTTAATTTTGCTGCCAAATTACTCATTTTGTTGGTATGTAACTGTATTTTATATAAATTTTTCGATACGATTCTTTTGCGCGTAAACTAGTTCCAGGACCCGAATTTTTCTTACTCTCGCACTAATTAACTAGATCATAATGTAAGATTTATAAGTTGTTTTAATTTTCTGTAAATATATAAATAGAAAACACGCGGTTTATCCATTTTTAATTCGTTTTATACACAAATAATAATAGTAATATTTACGAAATACCTAAACATATCTTGATCAAATTTAATGTGCCGTCAATTGCAGATATTTATTTTACATAAATTCCGGAGATTAATTTATCGGTAAAGAATTCTTTCATAATATTTATTTAAAATTTATTACAATTTATAGTTTTCACTCCATTACGTACTACTTATTTTAAATGCCTATATCAGTTTTTATTAAAAAATCTTCTATCGATAAAAATATTGGAACTGACCTTATTTACACCTAAATGATGTTGAATACTACATTTTTCATATTTAATTTGTTTTTAATTATTCAACTTAACACACCTTTAGCAGATTTTATATAATTATTCGCCTTTTACAATCCGGCATTGACACCTTATACCTTTTTTACTTTGATTCAGTGACCATTACACTTATTAATTATTTTAATTTGGCACTCATTGCTGTACATCGTATATTCTTTATTACTTTCAATCGGTCATTTTGTCACTCATATCGCGTCATCTGAAAAACCCTCACTTACGGCTCGCTCATTTTTGTTTATTATATAATAACGGTTTAGAAGGAGAGTACATACCGTTTCTTCATTTAACCCCATTTTGCTTTTAAATAATAAGAATCTATTAATAAAAAAAGGATCAAATTGGGTATTAACGAAGGAAAAGAGCTTTCAGAAAAGAGACCTGTTATTAATTGATAACGAAACCAAAACGGCTGTACCTAGCGTACTTAATATTCAACTGCCGAGAATCAAAAGTTAATTTTTTTCGATTTGAATATTATCATTCTCGGCGACTCTAAAGAACGTAATATACCTATCCTATAAAAAGTTCATAAATTTGAGTAAAATAATTTGTAATTTACGTGTCATATTCTTTATCTTCAGCTGGCCCACGTTAATTCTCTTCCAGACATTCACAGAGCTACTCTGCTTTTGCTCCTTTCGAATACATCGATATAAAACTTAAATTTACACACCATTCGAATAGAAAATAATAACCTTTTTATAGTATTAGCATTACCTGTTTCTTTTTTTTTTACTTTATTTGCCGATATTATGAAGATAGCGCAATGTAAATGTGCCTACTATATATTCGAAGAGCAATCTTCAGACCAAGGTATTCCGAGAGATTTTTTTGAAAACCAAACCAAAATACTTAAGATATAACAGTCACACTAATAATTAAATGTTCGAAAAAATGAACATTAGTCAGTTTTCTTAAATGACTAAAGGGAAGCAAATTTTTCCACAAAATTAAATTATAAATACAAAATAAAAAGATAATTTTAAATTGAACAATATTAATAATTGATATGCACAATATTATCTAAATATAAATAAAAATGGCTATAACTCCTGTCACTATCTATAGCTTATTAATTAAGCCAACTTATAATGTTCCTATATATGTACGTGTAAATTAAAGAATATATTAACATACACCTAATATAATAATTTAGATTTTTGAAATATTATTGTGATGACATATATTGAGATATAGTAATGTTGAATTTAATTGCATGATGAGCAAAATCTTTTAATCGAAAAAGCCAATCAAAAATTAGTAACTATATTCAAATTACCTGAATCTAACTTTAGATCTTAGTCATTCAATCCAAGTAGAACATACTGTGTAGTATCAGTTATTCCGCATCTGTAACATTAATTAATAGATTTTATTTGAAATCGGTAAAGGTACTCTGTGAATTTTTCATGCGTTGTTAAAATTTGGATAATGTAGTAATTGGGTTCAAAAAATTACTAGAGTATCTATCATCCAATGAACGTGTGGTGATATAGCAGTTAAATATTAGTCTCGTCGCTGCTGAAATTGCTTCATCACCTCATTAAACAAATATTTCTTATATATAGTACAGGAGATAAGTGTATTATTTGCTTTAAATCTATGAATAAGCTACCGTCGTTGAAATTATGTGTAGCATAAATAATGGTGATACATTTTTTATTTATAAAGTCCTGGATGCACACATTGCCAGCAAAATAAAATACCGTGATGTAAATTTAGAACATAAATTAAAATTTCTTACACATTTAGAATATTTAAATCGTGAATGCATTAAAATTTATGATACAGACCGTAGTTTAATACCAAATAACTATGGTCTTCGGCACAAAAAGAGCGTATTATTAGTCTATATTTAGATATGGATCACATATTTAGATTAATCATAGGGTCAAAACTCAAAGGAAATATCTATTGAATAGATCATCATTGTACAAAACTGCCCCTTCTCAGCGGCATGTGTTATTGCAAACATCTTACCTCTGGATTTATTTCTTATTGGAAGAGCTATTTTAAGTGAATACAGAATTACGCTTAACCTTAATCTAATTAGATCATTAACATTTTGAAAAAAAAAAAAACAAAAAAAAACAATACCCTAATTTCTGATCTCGGCCCTACGCCACCAGTTAATAAATTGAAAACATATCTTTTTTTTTTAACACCACTCCAGTCAGAATAAACTGACCACTATTGGCGAAGCTAATAAGTTAGTAACAAATTAACTTATATCTAAGGTATGGTAATAGAGCGAGCAGGACAGATAAACATGAAAGATCTATAAAAAGAGTGAGAAAGAAAGGACAAAGAAAATATATACAGTGGTTGTAGAGAAAATTAAAGAACTAATAAAATAATTATTTCAATAAATCGCTGGGACTGCTGATTATAGCGTAATGTCAATCCAAAGAAAGTCTCTGGTCCACAGCCTTTTAAGCCTTCTTATCGGATTACCAGGTAGCGATGGCTGTTGCATACTCAAAATATTGCGCTTGGAGCTGGTACATAGCGTGTCAAAAAAGTTGTTATATCGTCTATCGTGATAATCGTGTACATATTCAATGTAGAGATCATCGTGAATGGTACGATTTGATACAAAGAACGGACCGTCGACCATCTGGCGAAGAATCTTGGATTGCAGCTGCTGAATACGATGTATATTACTTCTTGCAGATGCACCGTAAATTTCAATGCCATACTTAGTACACCAGACGCTTGCAGGATAGCTTTACGGAGGACTTTCTGCCAATTATGCTGTGCAGCAATTTCATTCTGGAACATACTTTTTGACGCACACACTGAATGTGAGTACTACCTGTAAGACGGCGGTCCAAATACAGATCCAAGTATTTGATAGTGTCGCAATGAGGAAAAGGAATGTTATTGATTTTAACTGGTGGACAAGGCTTCTTGTTCAGTGAAAACGTTACCTGTTTACTCTTTTTCATGTTGATTTTTGATTCCCCACTGTGTAGCCCATATCGATATTTTATCTACATGTTCTTATCATCAGCGTAGGTCGCCAGCACGGAGGTAGTTAGTAGTGGAATGTCCGCTGTATACAGTAAATAGAGTAGAGGTCCAAGTATACTTCCTTGCGGAACCGAAGCTCTGACATCATACTTTTTGGAGAAGACGGAGTTTATCTTGACCTGGAATGAACGATTTGATAAATATGAACGTAGCAAGCAATATAGATTGCTGGGCACAATACTTTTCAGTTTAAATAAAATTCCGAGATGCCATACACGATCGAAAGCCTTTTCCATGTCTAGGAAAAACCCAATACAATACTGCCGTTTCTCAAAGGCAGCAGATATCCGATCTGTAATTCTGTGTATTTGGTGTACCGTTGAGTGGTCCTTACGAAAACCAAATTGATGATCAGGAATTAGTTTATCGTCTATAGCTATTTTCAAGATTCGATCTTATATTAGCATTTCAAAGATTTTAGATACAGTGCTCACCAGGCTAATTGGTCTGTAAGAGGTAGGAAGGGCAGCATTTTCTTTAGGTTTTAATATAACGATAATAGTTGATTATTTCCAAATTTGTGGATAATAACCTGTACGAAGGTATGGAATTGAAAATGTAAGTTAGTAGGTATATCGATGTACACGGCAATTTTTTTAATATGTCACCAGTTATCGTGTCTTTGCCAGGTGATTTACCGTTAGCTAATTTGGCAATTTTACACTGTACTTCTCTAAGAGATATATGTTTTGTTGGAAGTGACAATTGAAAAGGCGACTGTAGAAAGTCCATAAGGTTACGGATGTGTTTAGAATCAAATTGAACATTGTGGGATTGGAAAACATTGTAAAAGTATGAACTAAATGTTTTTGCCTTTTCTACTTCGGTTTTTGCCCATTCACCGTTTAATTTTCTTACTGGAAACTGTTTGGATGGTTGATTCAGATACAGTTTTGTAGCTTTCCAGAACGAATTGTCTTCCGGATTTAAATAGGAGAAATATGTATAATGCTTAGCGTTATAAAAGTGAGATATTGTGTTACGTAATTACCT